>CM031237.1:503266038-503661719 GCA_018340775.1 Taxus wallichiana var. yunnanensis
GTCTAGATTTATGCTTTTCAACACTATCATTAGCATTATATTTTACTTTGTATAACCACATAGGCCCTATAATACTTTGTGGCTCTAGTCCATACAAGGTAATTAATGCATGGTACATATGGTAGCTTCTGGTCATTTTCTTAAGGTTAATAGGATTTGAACTTTCTAACATAGATTGAGCCCACTTTAATTTCTTAACTAGGAAGATAGAAGTATCAGAAACATCTATAGCATCAAAACATCATCATGACAATTTACTAAATCAAAATCAAAACCATCATTTAGAAGAATTTAATGAAGTAACTTCAAGAGAAGAAGACAATAAATGTAAACCTTTCACTAAATTATATCTAGACATTTCATATAAGCTTTGATAATTAATATGTCATAACCTTTCATGCCATAGTTTTGAATTATTCAAACCTTGAGATATAAAACAAGATGTAGAAGAGAAATCATCAAAATAATAGAGACCATTTCTTTTGAATTCCTTTAGCTATTATACTCTCATTACTATCCTTGATATACCAAGTATCCTTTATGCATAGATTCTAGTTGTGTCCATACCTCTTTTAGATGTTCATATTATCAATGTGTAGAAGGTACTCATCGTTCACATTGCATAGAATCGTAGAAAGAGCTCTTGTATTCATTGCAAGAATACATTCATGTTATCTACAATTGCTTGACGACCGATGGGAGAAACCTCCTTGATCCAAAATAATTGTCCGTGAGTTTCCTCGCCATAAGTTTTGGTTTGACCTCGATCTTCTAAATGTTGTAGTTAGTTTCATCCAGGATCCGAGTTTTGTTAAGACAGTAAATAGTTGGACACCATTATTTTCCAAAACCTATAAAACACACCCCATTATAATATATAATGTACTACGGAGTTGATACATATTTATTGAACAAAAGTAACACTTAATAGAATTAGTTCTAATTTTTATAGATATAAAGAAACTATTTGATCATAACTAATTATGTCATTACTGATGAATACTAATTAACCTCCCATGATCAAAATAATAACCCACAATATAAAAGCTCTGCATTATACCTCGTAGATTTATATAAAAATATTTCTAACCATATATAAGAGAAGAAGAAACCACTAAGAATGCATAAAAACTTGAATTTTTTTAAAATAATGTAGACAAATATCCGAATAGCTTAAATTTGACGTTTAAATGACCGTCATTATGACTTATTTTTTGTTTTTGTGATGGTCATTTGACCATCAATTTTAACACAAAAAATTTCCTAGAACCTACGAGATTAAATTTTACGTCTAAATGATTGTCATATTGCCTTATGTTTGAGTCTATCTTGAAGGTCATTTGATTGTCAAATTTAATGAGAGCTAAAACTTGTTGTGTATTTCTAGAATATGAAATTCTAGAATTTATTCTTCTATATAATATTAAGGAGGTTATATTTTAATACATTATAATAACCTATTATAATTTATAATGTACTAAAATATATGTAATTTTTTTATAAAAAATAAGTAAATAGTTTATATAATGTAAATAAAAAACAACATATAGTTCATAAAAACTAGAAACTATAGTATTTTTTATAAAAAACACATAACCCTATTAAAGGGGTTTAAAGGATATAAGACCAAAGTTAAAAGAATTTACCCGGTGCAAGTAGATTTATGAGAGTATAAATTAACTCCGGTGATTTTACAGAGGGGACAATAATTTTACCCAACCAATGAAATAAATTGAAAACCCTATTTTCATGAACCTTGTCTCTTCCTTCATTTACTCTTCATTTTTACCATTAAAACTATTTAACTACATTGCCACACATTAAAACTATGGAATGATTCATATCGATTTTGTAAGCTAAAAACTTTATAACTTTTATGTAGCTATAACTACTAATATTTTAATAAATATTTACCATACATCATTTGGGCCACCAATAAACTAGCTTTTGTAATTTCTCCATTTATACATGGGAATTACACATTTATACCTAAGATATTATCCCATTTTATTCTCCACTCCCACACTTATATAAAATAAAACCTTGAAATAAGTTTATTTATATAGTTTTTATAAACTATAAGATATAAATGAACTTACATGGATAATATAAATGGTTAGGGACACATGTTAGGTTTAGGTTTGAATACTTATTTTTAAAAACTATAAAATTATAGTTATTTTATTATACAAATATATAATTTTGTTTTTGTTTTAATAAATTATAAAATATTACTATAGTTTTAAGACTATAGTATTTACATGAATTTATTAAAGAAATAGAAATGACCCTATTTAAAGGGATCCTGACAACTATAGATGACTCCTTAATAAAAATATGTAAAAAAATCAAACCAGGATATTAGAGCAACTGCATTATTTTGTCTCATTTCATGGGTCTTTAACCTCAAGCCAATAGGAAAATTTTAATTTTCCTATTCTCAAGAAAATTGTCTCCATATGAGAGACCTTGTGATTTAAATTTTTACATGTTTACCTGAAATTTAACTTGGGCCTGCACATACATTACAAACTATACAAGAATTAATAAAATATTTCTTAAACATTTTAACCTTTATATATGATATTCATGACCAAGTAAAAAATGTATTCCAAAGCACGGTTTCGAGGATGGGGTCCACCACAATTTTCCTACAAATACAAATTCTTCACAAAACACACACAATTTTAGTTTGCACAAAAATGGAAAAAGGGGGCTTGATCATTTTAAATACCCTTTTGGGTTGGTTTTAAAAAACCATATAAATTAAATAGATTAAATACAATAACTTAGACCTAACCTATTTAATTTAAACCATGCTCTTGTACCATGTTAGAATTTAGAGGATTCTAATTATTACAAATTTAATCAACCAATGCATTTAAATATTAACATAAATAATAAAAATTAAATATTAAACATTATGCAATGTAATAAATAAAATTACATAACATGTTAATTAAGTAATGCATATCAAAAGTAAGAACATAGTGACATAGTGTTCTTAGTGGAAAACCCCAAATAGGGTAAAACCATTGTGAAATAACATTTTACTTTCCTGAACCAAATTTACATCCACTAATTTTCACCTCCTCCTTTCAAACCTAATCACAAGGGTAAAATAATTTTCATCTTTAATATTTCATTCGTACATATCAAATGAGGACCAAGTCCTTTTTATATTAGGTGATTGGGTATGTCTCCCGACCCACCTTTTCAACCTTATCGATTAACACTAATAATATAAATATAAATATTTCAAAATATTAAATATTAACCTATATATTAGTGATGGACCCATATACATTAAGGGTTTTCCAGACCACTTAATCATTAAGTTCCAATAGATAATATGTTTACCTTCATTTTATGAAAATTTATCAAACAACTAAAAACTTCATATGATTCTATAGTTTTAAATCATTTTGTAAAACCTAGAATATCTTATCATAAATCAAGGTGGAAACCATATAAACAATGTATAATAAAATAATTACATTAGGTTTATTTTATCACCATAATTAAAACTGGTAAAAGGAAGTCATAAGAAATATCTAAATAATAATTTGAGTCTCTCAAACTATAAAAATTTCAACAACTAATGACTATGTGATTACCCATCATTACCGTGAAAAAAATCCAGGAGGGATACATAGAATGGTGAATATCCAAAGAGACAAAAAAATATCTAAAGGAGATATAAAACAATGGATAAGTGAAAGTGTTCAAATGAAATAAAAACTAGAGCTGAAAAGGGATTAAATTTTATTTTGTTAGGGTACAATAGAATATTTGTTTTCTTTAAGAACAAGGTGGTTTGATAAGGCAATCAAAATAAACCAAAGTAAGTAGAGCTGGTCCATAGAGTACTTTTTGGTAGGGGAAAATAGGGATGGATTGACATTAATAAGACAGGAACTAGTCCAAGTTAAACGATTGAACAAGCCCGATTCAAAAAGGTGCACATTTACTATAAGATACATTTTTGATAATTACATGAGTTAGATATGAGATTATGTTGTGCCTAGTGATGTCTTTCAAACCTCTATCTGTTACATCAAACTAACTATATACACAATTCTATCTCTATGCAACCCATTTCCTTCCCTCATGTGTGTACTCCCTTTGTTTTCCTCATGTGTGTTTCCTTTGCATGCTTTCTCTGTAAATGAAATTATAATTACTATCTGATTGTTCCCTTGTAAAAAAGGTCAGGATTCTTGCACTTGGCCCTATAATCTACGACTTGGTTGTATTGTTATATGATTTCACAAGCTACTTTTCTACAAGTCCTGGATAAACATAATCCTAAAATTAGTAGTCCTCTAGGGTATTTAATAATTTTTTCAGCACATTCCATGAGAGAAATTTTGAAAATATACAAAGTTGTGGGATATGAAAATTATACTTTTCTAAGTAGTAGAGAAAGAGCGGGGAATGTGAGAGTATTTTAAAATTTCAAGTACTCTCAAATTTAGAAATTCAAAATTCAAAATTTTAATTTACCAATCATTAAGAAAAACTATAGGATATCAAAATAATAAATAATATTGAAAACAACCCCTTTTGTTATTGGTTATAGCTTAAAATAGTAAAAGTGAAATAAAACAAAATATATTATAAGAGAAAAAACAAATAAATGATATAATTGTATAGGCACATATATTTTTATTTTTATCAAAATTTGCCTAGATAATGTTAGATTTAGTGCGCTAATGAAATATAATTTTCCAATTACTCTATGCGACATGGCAAGTTTGAACTCTATCGTTAGAAAAATTATATTTGACACATTTATTATGAAATTTATATATAAACAAATGACTATAAAATATTTTAAACCTATATGAATCTGCAATATTGTAATATAAATAGTACCCACTAAAATGATGACACATGGCATGAAAATTATGAAATCTCAAAAGGTGTTTTTGCATTTAAAAATTGAAAAAAAGTAGCGCTTAAAATTTGTGAAGATAGTGTTTACAATGAAAAAGGCATTAATATGAGCCTAGCAGCCATTCAACTATATTATGATTTGTCATTCAATTGCTATTTCTAAATTAGGAAACCGTAGAGCCTAGTGGTCACTATGCCAATTCTTTTAATAAACAAAGTAGCTTAGTCATCGCAAAAAAATTTATTTGTTAAGAACCAATATGAACTATATGTTGCAATGATATATCTTATATATATACTACATAAAGATCACATACTCTCATGGGTATATAATACGTCACTGAAAGCTATGTCAAGGCTAGTAAAACACATATGATACAAATATAATCAATGAAATATAATACTTGATCGAAATTGTAAAGATAGTTTTTAGAATAAAAGTATGTATTAGGATGATCCTAGCAGCCACTAAGCTATATCATGATTTTATATTCTATTACTATTTCCAAATAAATAAATAATTGATCCTACTTGGTTCTTTATGTCATTCATGTTAATTAATAAGTGGAGCTTAGTATTCAAGAAGAATTTTCTTTGATACGTGACTTAATGTGTATTATAATTGACAAATCTATATATCGGGAGAAATAAATAAGTATTAATCACTTTCAATGGAATGTAGTGTAAGAATTGGATCCATCAGGTAAAGTCTAGCCAATACTATATAATTATAATCAATGAAAAATAGTATCGATCTAAATCTCAATAGATAGTGATTACAATGACAAGCGGTAATGATAGGAGCCTAAAATCCACAATGATATAACATTGTTTTTTATTATATAGCTATTTTAAAATTAATAAACTATTGAGCCTATCGGTTACTACATTATTCCTTTCAACTAGTAATGGAGCATAGCAGTTGCTTAGCATTTTTTTTATAGGAGCAAAAGTCTTGATTCCACTTGATTGAAAGTAGTGCAAAAATGGGATCCAACAAGTAATGTACAACCAATTTGATATAATTATAATCATTAAAATTTATAATCTATCTAAAAATGTACAGATAGTGATTACTATGACAAGACGTAATTATAGGATCCTAGGAAGTTAATCTTGACAATGATTTGTTATTCTAGAGCTATTTTCAAATGAACAAATTATTGAGCCTAGTGAGTCACTAAGCTTATTATTTGATACAAATGTATATGGATTTTACTTTACAAATATATACCTTATAAGAAATAAGTAATTCTTGATCCCTATCAATGGAATGTAGTGTAGCAATTGGGTCCACCATGTAAAGTCCAACCAATAAGATACAATTACAATCAATGAAAAATAGTATCAATCCAAAGCTAAATAGATAGTGATTACAATGACAAGTGGTAATGATAGGAGCTTAGTGGCCACTAAGTTAGACCATTATTTGTTATTATATATCTATTTTAAAATTAAGTCACTATTGAACCTAGTGGTTGCTACATTATTCCTTTCAGTAGTAATGGAGCTTAGCGAAATGCTAAGCATTTTATTTTATACGAACATAATGTCTTGATCCCTCTTGATGGAAATTAGTGCAGCAATTAGCACCCCCAGGTATTTTCCATTCAATTTTCTACAATTACAATCATTTAAAATTAGAATCTATATAAAGTTTTGCTAATATTGATTACTATGACAAGAGGTAATGATAGGATCCTAGTGGTTGCTAAGCTATAAAATGTTTAGTTATTATATAGCTATTTTGAAATTAGGAAACCGTTGAGCCTAGCAGTCACAAGAATTTTTCTTTGATATGAATGAATATGGATTATAATTTACAAAGATATATCTTAGGAGAAATAAATAAGTCTTGATCCCTCTCGATGGAATGTAGTGCAGCAATTGGGTCCACCATGTAAAGTCCAACCAATACGATACAATTACAATCAATGAAAAATAATATCGATCTAAAGTTGAACATATAGTGATTACAATGACAAGAGGTAATGATAGGAGCCTAGCGGCCGCTAAGCTAGACAATTATTTATTATTATATATTTATTTTCAAATTAAGAAACTATTGAGCCTAGCAGATCACTACATTATTCCTTTCAACTATTAATGGACCACTATTTTCTAATTAAGAAACTATTCAGCCTAGCCACCATTGTGTAATTATTTATAATTAGTAATGGATTATGTAGAGTATAATTCACATATAACATCCTCCCATAATGTGATTAGAAGAACTACTTCAATTCAAGCTATAACGGGTAAAAATGTAACCTTTTCTCAATGTTCTAAACACCAAATTCTTACAAAATCTTACCTATAGGCTCAAATCAATTCATTGATTTCTACAAGCATGTTTTTGTCATTCATACACCTTATCTTGGTTATTGAGGCCCTTATAAATTAAAAAAATGATTACCTTGCTCCCTTTTGTCGAAATTACTTAAATAGGCTTCCTGGAGAAGCTTGCCTATCGAGTGATGGTGGATTGGGTGCTTCATAGGGCCGTTGATTAAAAGGATAGTATTTTTTATCACCACTTTATAACTTTAAGGTGTGGGTAAAAGGTTATTTACCAACTCTCCTTGCAAAGGCTACTTATTTCACAAACTCTTTCTCTTAGCATAGTTACCCTTACCAACCCTACTTCTAATTGAAATTCAATGCAAATTTTGAATGAAAAACTCTTTATACAGACCAAATAGTGTTTCAAAACCCATTTACCAAAGGAATCAAAGTATAAATTCTCACTATGAATTTCTTTGTAAGGATGAATTCAAAATTACAAAGTCATGGTCTAAAATTAGGTCTCACTATATAGTCACAAGGTTTCAGTCTAGACAGTCACAAGTTTCTTTTTCTTGGTTTCTCATCCATGTGAAATTTATCATGATTATTCCTAAGGAAAGTATCTAGGTGGTATCTTACAAGTTTTAGGTCTTGGAAATGCATACAATATCCTCAATGAAATTTTATATATAAACCCTAGAGGGTTTGTCTCAGTGAACCCAAGAACTCAAATCTCTTAATCTAAACACTTATTTTGAATTTCAAATCCTAAATCCAATTTGAACAAGTCTAATTTATCTCTCAGAATGTTTCTTCCTTACCATAAGAAGTTGACCCTTCCTAAATCACGCTTTTTGATGAATATTCTTTCATGCTTTATCTTTTGAACAGAGACATCCTAGAGTTAGACATATATCTCAAATAAGATAAAATGGTTACCTTTCAATGTTCTAAGAGTCTAAATTAATATGATGATCCTATGACCATTACTCTTTAAGTATCCATTCAGGAATTCCTTTTTCTATCAACTTTTGTGGTTCAAAATTACCATTCAATGTATAAATTTAGAAATCTTCCTTGATTCTCTATAGGGTACAATCTTCTTGGTGAATAGTCACCCACACATATTATCAAATGCAAAAATGGCTTAAAAATAATCTTGATTTTATTTCTCACTATACTTATACTATTTTCATGCTCATGCATATCGAGTTATATAGTGCTAACTCTACTAAGAAATTATTGTTTCATGTTTTCCACGAGGGTTTCAACCTTAAACGTACATGAAATCCTTAAGAATCTTATAAACATTCCTAGATACATTAATCATCATTCTCTCATGCTCTTTATAGTACCTAATTCAACCTTAAACCAACAAATTTCTAATCTATACTTATATGCACAAATGTTGTTATCCTCATCACTATTTACAAGCAGATTATCGGTGGGACTCATTTCTTGGAGATCCAAAGTTTTACACTTCTTGATTTATCAATAATTGAAAAGTAGTTAAATGATGAATCGATACCTCCTGACTTGAGTAACTCTATAACTAACTTCTAAGGTAATAACCATGGTTGCAAAATGGAGTTTACATTATAAGAAATGCTCGAAATGAGAATTTTGGAAGTTTCATCACCCCATACATCAAGTAGAAGCTCCAAGATGACAAATAGACTATAGACACAAACATAAACTTGAATACTTACCTACAAACCTCTATGTCTAACTAGAAGGCACAAATTGGCTCTTAGAAAATTAAATTGTCAAATTAGAATAAAATGGAGGGAAACCTACAATTTTAAATTTTGAACTTCTAAAGCCCACAAAACTAAAATTATTGACACCTAAGACTATTAAAGGACCTTTAAAAGTAAAATTGATTATAATAACCCTATTCTAGCCCCTAGAGTTATGCTCTTGGATCATACTCTTAAAGGGAAAAGAAGTCTTCTCATGATTATTTTCTTTTCTTGCAATCACTTTGATTTTTCTTTCCGATTTCCAATTACACGTAGGATTTTAAAGGTAGTATTTTATTCAACTTCATATTTGTGTCATACTCTTCCACTTTGTACCTTACCTCTTACAAGATCCTCCATCCTTGAACTAGTGTCCTCATGAGTTATTGATTGTAGTAGGATTGTGTGATGACCTTTGCACCTTCTGAATGAGATTGTATACTTGTTTCACCTTAACTTGTGATGTTTCCTTGGGTACCTTTACTTTGGTACACTATATTGACATCTTATTTTTCTCTATTTCTTCTTTGATCCCATGTCATGTTCTGTTTCCATTATTATCTTCTAGTACTCTTCTTATTTTCTTGTCTTCCATCTCTATCTTTACATTCTCTTATCTTCACTACCTACAACAACTATGATGTCGTCTTCATGATCTATTTGATTTTCCACTATTGAACTATACCTTGCCTTGATGTATTTATTATATGTCTTGATTGGTTGATTAGTTAACTCATTTGAGCCATATATCTATTATTGATCTTCTTGGGGTTTTATTTTTGTATCCATCATCTTGTACTCTTTCTTTATTTTAGTCCACATCAACTCATTCCTCTCAACCATGCCTTGTTGCTCTTCCTCTTCATTCTAGACCTTTAACACCCTTTGTAAAAGAATATCCATACTTCCTTTCCTATATTTTTTTTTTTTGTTAAATATCAATCCTTCCTTTTGTGTTCCCATAAGCTTAATGTTCATATTCATTAGTCAACAATCTCACACAACCTTCTCTCTCTGGTTTGTTCTCGAATCACCATGTCCTTCTTTCCCATATTTTCTAAGAAATCTTATTTCCTTGATATCATTCTTTGAATATATACCTATAATGAGTTCTTGTGTAGGATCCAATCATTTTCTATTCATATCATTCATCATCACCTTATCTTTCTCTTCTTCTTTTAACTAATGTTAAACTTCCCTTTGTTGCCTCTTGTCTTCACACTATCATTGCGTGGAGTCAACTAGTTGTTCAATTCTTTTCAATTATTTTTCAATGTAAAAATAACTTCTTAATCTAGTCCTTCATAAAATTTTGGACCATCCTTCCTTTCCTCTTGCACAATATTTTCTTTCTCATTTATCTCATTCATCATCTCAAAATCATGATTACTTGAATCATTATTCAACTCACTATCTTGCTTACCTCTTTCATGTTCTTCATCATATTTTTTATGTTATTTGGATGCTAAATAATTTTATTTCTTTTGACTACTTCATTCATGGCTTCTAGTTCTCTAGTTTTCCCCTTATCATCTTCATTCATCTTGTCTTTGCCTTTCACTATCCACACTCTTCTTTACATTTACCTTGGTTTGGTTGTTGACCTTCTTTGGACTCATTTTCTTGATTCACAAATATCCCTTCTATGATGTAGAGTATGATTAACCTATGGAATCCTCACACAATGGAATTATAATAACTACTTCAATTTAGCCTATAATAGGTAAAAATGCACCCTTTTCTCAATGTTGTAAACACCAAATTCATACACAATGTGCCCTATAGGATCAAATCAAATCATTAATTTCTATAAGAATGTTTTTTTCCTTCATACATCTTATCTTGGTTATTCAAGAACATATAGATTAAAATATTGATTATCTTTCATCCTTTTGTCAAAATTGCTTCAATAGGATTCTTTAGAAACGTGCCTATGGAATGATGGTAGATTGGGTGTTGCACAAGGTATTTGAGTAAAAATACAATAGTTTTGATCACCATTTTAGAATTTTAAGGTGTGCATGAAATTTTTGTACCAACTCTCTTTACAAAGGATACATCTATCACAACCTCTTTTCTTGACACACTTACCCTTACAAGCCCTACTTCCAATCAAAATTCAATACAAATTTTGAATGTAAAACTATTTATAATGACTAAATAGTATTTAGAGCACCCATTTACCCAAGGAATAAAAATATAAATTATCACTATGACTTTCTTTGTAAGGATGGGTTCAAAATTACAAAGCCGGGGTCTAGAATTAGGTCTCATTGTATAGTCATAGGGTTTCGGTCTAAATTGTCATGAGTTTATTCCTCTTGGTTTCTCATTCATCAAAAATTTCTCCCGATTATTGATAATGAAAGTGTCTAGGTGGAATTTTACAAGTTTTAGGTCTTGGTAATGCATACAATATCCTCAATGCATGTTTGTATATAAACACTAGAGGGGTTGTCTTAGTGAACATTAGAAACCAAATATCTTAATATAAATACTTATTTTGACTTTCAAATCCTAAATCCAATTCGAACAAGTATAATTTATCCCTTGGAATATTTATTTCTTATGAGAAAAAGTTGAATATTCCTAAATCACGTTTTTATGACTTTTTTCATCTTTTGTCTTATTATAACAAAGACATCCATCGATTAGACATATATCTTGAATCGAGAAAATTGTTAGGTTTCAATGTTACGAGATATTTGAATAAATATGATGAATTTATGACCCTTAATCTCTAATTCTACTTTCATGAATTTCTTATTAAATTAGCTTCCTTGGTTCACAATTACTAGTCAATGTACAAATTTAACAATCAACCCCGATTCTCTACAATATACAACCTTCTTGTTGAATAATCACTAGCACAAATTACCAAATTAAATGAATGGATTAAAAATAATCTTGATTTGTATTTCTCACTATAATTCTATTAGTTTTATGCTCATACATCTCAATTTTTATAGTTCTAACTCTATGTTGTCGTGTAAATGATGAACAAGGAAATTGACAATTTCTAAGCATGAATACAATACCCTTGTCTAAATTTTTTTATGTTTTATCGAGTTCGAGGAACCTCGGGTCTACCAAGTAAGTCCAGTAACCTCCCAATTGGTGTTAATTCATCTCCCTAGGTGATTTAGGAAAGTTAATTCAAAACCCCTAGGTTAATTTAGGATTTCATTGAAAATTGCAAGCTTCGGGTAGGTTATGGGAAGGGATAACACTTTGGTCATACTAGGACTAGAGGAAACACATAGAGAAAAAGAGAAGCTAAACCAGACACAAAATTTTTACCAAAGCCTAGGGACATCATGGAATTGATTTAGGAATATTTAGGAAGGACTTGGAGAAGTTGGGGTAGTTTCACAAAAATTAGGGTTCACAGGCCTAGGCATTGCATAGGCCAAAATACCTATTGAGCTTCGAAAGGTGATTCCAAGAGCTTCTATAGTTAGGAAAAAAATGAAACATATTCAAAATTGAATTCCAATCCCTAAAAGATGGTGGAATTATTTTTTTCATGAAACTTTAGTGAAATGGGTCTGCAAGTAGTTTATATCATGCACAAGTGGAGTACTAGATCCAAAATGTGATTTTCGGGGATATAATGGAGGAAATGAAGACATGAGACCCACACCATTGGATTAAATAATTTCTTTACCAGTCAATATCATATAGAATTTCATCAAAAAAATCCATCGGGAGCTTACGTTATTGCCATTTCAAGTTGTCCTCTTGGAATGAGTTTGAGAGTTAGTCAAATTTTGATGAGGACACGTGTTAGTTCCAAGATCCTGGAACAATTGTTTCTCCTTTGTTCCCTCAAGGTTATGAAAATCAAGGTCAAGTAAATGTGCCTATCCCCCATAAGCCCTCTGGAGCCTCATGTAACCTCCATTATCTCCAGTTCATTTGGTGTTTGCAGAACTCAAAGCCTTCACCATTGGATCGTTGCCACATGTCATCACCTGGTGCACCATAAAAATATATGTCACTCATGTCCCTTTGAGATGAGGGACATCAAGTATGAACATATGCACCTAGAATTCATGATGCCTCAAGGTTCCTCATGCGACCGCTTCTCAACCCTCTAGTGCTTTAAAGCTCTTTTTAGCTTTAATCCATGTCGTTGGATCTCCACCTCATGTCAAGATGATGCACACTCTATAATTTGATGTCCCTCATATATTTTTGAGATTAGGGATGTTAGGGACATAAAAATTCACCTCTCTCCAAGATTTTAAAATTTTTCAAATTTTAAAATTCCCTCAACTTCATAACTTCTAACATCTAACTCCTTCGTCCGTAGCTTGCTTTGTAACTTCTCACCACCACTCTGTCATTTGCAAAGCTCAAAATAGCTCCAAAAATAAATGAAATCCTCTAAACCATGGTGCTATGTAGGTCCCAGAAGAAATATTAAAATAATGAAGGAGAAGAAACGAAGAAGAACAACAACGAAAATATCCATTGTCAAAATAGAAATTTTAAGAGATCTTACAAACCGATGAACAGTTAAAAACTATCTATTTCCATTCATTCCTCTATAAAAATTATTAAAAAACCTTTATACCCTCCTCCAATGGTATAAAAAATCACAAAAAAAAATCCTCTTTACTGGCCCAACAAAGAAAAAAGTCTTGATTTCCGTCAAATCGGCAATCATCAAACGATATTTCACTGAAGCATAAGAAGTGAAAACCCATATAAAAATTGATTTCCATTGCAAATGGAGGATAAAAATATACCTGTAATTTTTTTGGTCCATTAATGGGTGTCGTGTCTAGAAGTGTCATCAGGGTAAGAAATTTAAAAGTTTAAAATCTCTCAAACTTTGATTGGGTGGGTCAAAGATTTGAGTGGGAGATATTGGGAAAAATCCCATATCAGAAAACTTCATTCCATATCAATCCAACATCCAAAATCCTACTTTCTAAAGTTAGCACGTCTTTGTATAAGGGACTGCTATGTTTCATTCCATATCAATCCGACATCAAAATCCTACTTTCTAAAGTTAGCTTACGTCTTCGTATAGGGAGTTGGGAAATTCATCGATAGAAGAATTTGCAAGGAGGCAATGAACACAAAAGATGCACTCTGAATTGAAAATTCATCAAAACAGGCATCTTGGTCAAAATTTTACACTTACTAAAAATATTAAGTGATCCCACGAGCACCTACCAAAAATACTAAATTGATCTAGAAGGTGAGAGGAATGTAGGGAGAAAGGGAAATATGAGTTGTAACATTCAGTTGAGGTTTGAGGGAGCTGTTTTTTCATAATTACTAAAAATAGTAAGCTGATTTTTGTCGGCATGATTCCTCATATTCACCGTAGTTTGACTTAGCTTTCCGAGGAGATTCAATAGGAGTAGATTCTTCATCAACATGATTCCTCCTTCCTTTTCTCTCTCCCTCTCTCCTCTCATCCCCCAACTTCCTCTCTCCTCAATGTTCTAATTTAACGTTGGGGGTTGCACTTTTTCAATGTAATAAGTCACCCTTAAGTTATAAAAGGGGACTTAATGTTCTCCTAAGAATGTGAAAATTTTCATGACATATGAAGGGTCAATGGGGGTAGGTGAAGAGACTTCCAAAGCACTATAAATTTTAATGAGATCCTCATTCCAAGGGGTTCTAATTCTGAAATTATTCTAGTTGGTTGTATTCTTGTAAGTTCATGAGAGATATTTTTCTCACTTGTGAGTGAAAAGAGTTAGCTACTTTCCCCTATTCTCAATGTCTTCCATTCTCATACTATGTACAATTTCTACTTGAGCATCAATACAAGGAGTTTCGAGCCTTTTTTGACTAAGGGGTTTACTAATAATTTGTGTTCACTAAATTCTAATTGGTCTTGTTATTGTTTGTAGTATTGTTTCTTCCTAATTTTAGTGCATGTGATGAAGTTTCTAACTAGTGTGTGTAGGAATATGATTTTCTACCTGCAACATTAGTTCCCCTACCTCATATTCTCACTCCCTTTTCTTCTCTCCTAGGAAATTCTTCCCTTACATATAGTTGTAAGATTTTTCAATAGGTTAGTGGAGTGACCACTGTTGGATCCTTGGCCACAGAACACCAGTGAAATCTACCTTTACTCGCACATGCATATATGGCAGTTGCATCGGTTAAGTAGAGGGACTTAGATTCCCATAGCATTGGCAAGAAATCTAAAAGTTTTTCCACCCAAAATTTTCTCTCTCCAATGTTTTTGGCACCCACAATTTCCTAGAGTTTCTTTTCATATTACTATTACAAAAAATTTGGTTGATAGAATTTGAAGAAGAATTCGCCAAAGTAGAAGCGGAAGAAGAAATGAAAATGGAAGATGAAGCAAAAATACTTCAACCCATTGTTCCATGGGAAGGAATACATGCCCGCTTGTTCTTGAACCCCCTCTTCATGATCTACCAATGAGTTCCCACAAGAAATTTCCAAAGTTAAAAGGCTACAACACACAACATCCTAAAGAACACATCATTGATTTCACGAGATCATATGAAATTCTTGGTGTCAAACATGAATATGTCGTAGTAAGACTATTCATGGAGTCCCTCTAAGAAAAAGTAGTGGAATGGTCCTATCTCCTACATACCCAATCTATTACTTGCTGGAATGACATTAAAAGGAAGTTCCAAGAAAGATTCAGATTCACCGAGGACTATCAAGATATGCTTATTTGGAACAAATGAATGAATGAGAAAATGAAACTATGAGATACTTTGTGGCTTGTTTTGATTGGTTTCTTTGTAGGATACTGAAAGAGGATTCACCATCAGAGAACAATTTCAAAAGATTCTTTATTAGTTCTTAATCACCGGAGGTGGGATTTTTCTACAAAGAGTTCAACCAAGGTATATTGCTGAAGCATAAAGATTAGATATTGAAATTGATGATGATCTCATCCTATCTAGAAAGATCAAGAATCCCTCAAAGGGTAAAGCTCAATATCCAGGAGATGAAAGATCGAGATCTGTTGTTGCAAAAACTACTTAATGATATGTCATCGTTGAGGAGGGAATTTTTTGAATAAGCATCTTCTCAAAGAAGCAACACAAATAAAATTAAAGGATCACCCTGAAGGCTTGCCTTGGAGGCCCCACCTATCAATGACATTTGTAGGAATAAGGGAATGAAGAAGAGCTTGAACAAGAAAATGAAGGTGGTGATTTTATAAAAGTTGATGAGTTTGAGAATGATACATAAATCAGATTCTATGAGTATTATGGAGGTGATGAGGATGACAAGGAATATGTACCTAGTTTCTCATGTGTGGTATTCAATCATTCTCGGCCCTAGAAAGGAGCCTCTTCCTCCACTATTGCTAAGAAAAAGAAGACTGCAGATACTCTTGTGGCAACTCCAAAAAATAAAAATTAGTCAAGGATCTCCACTCCCACCCTTCAAGGAGTCCGCATTGTTAAATATTGATCCTTCAGAAAGCAAGAAGCCTCCCATAATTCCAAGTAAGTCTTTCAATTCCTCTTCCAATTCTAAATCTAAATCTACTCTTGTAAAAATAAGTGCTTCAAAAGTTCCTAGTGTGTTGTTCAAAATACCCTCCATTACCCAAGCATCAAACCTTGCTTCACAACCTACCCCAACTCAAAAACTAGTCCCTTCATTCCCCTTCTCCACATTATCTCTCTTTGACTTCATAGAACATGTGTACAAACCCAAGGTGTAGATCATTGAAAGTGAATATTTGTGGAATCACCGTAAATAATTTGAGATATTTTTTAATACATCAAGAGTTGTAGTTTAACACCCAATGTTGTAGCTCCTAGTTCTAAAGGAATAATACCTAACCCCCTACATATTCCTCATAGAACATGCTTTCTTTGAGTGTATATAAGAATGATAAGGTTAAACCTTTTATATGTCTCCCTTCTTGTTGGAGAATATGTATTAAACAACTACATAATAGATTTTGGTGCCTCGACAATGTAATGCCTATAAAGGTCGAAAAGGATCTAAAACTCACCATGACTCCACCTGATGGCTCTTTTTACTCCCTGGAGAAATAAGGTCCCACTTTTAGGGAAGGTCAAAGATTCATAGGTGGCTCTCACTAGATTTCTAGACAAGAAAATTTCAGCGATGATTTTGGTAGTAGAAATTTCGGCTTCATTTGGAATATTGCTAAGTCAATCTTATGCCAAGACTTGGGAGGGAAAATTCAAATGAATTGGTCTTTTGCAACCATACAAGTGAAGGAATACATGGAGAAATTTTCAACAGAGAAGAATATGAGGTACATAGTGCAAAAGTACTGAAGTCGACGAACCAACATCTTGTACCAAGATACTAGGAAGATGAATAAATTTGTGAAAAACAAGGAGGAAGAGGATATTCCCTTCTTAATAAGGCCAAAAATGACTTCCCGAGAGAGGTATGGACCTTGAATAAGCATTAAGGAGATTCGAGTTACAAGAGAGCAACCTTGATTTAGCGAAGATGCAAACCATGAAGAAGAAGAAAAGGTTCTTGGTGAATCTCAAATTGAAAAATCAGCTTATGTTCTTATCCACGATGAAATTGAGTTATTTTCATTACCATTTGGAGATGAAGATGATCTCATCCATGCCATTCATGGAGGGATAAGACTAGCTTGTGATGATCCCACGAAAGGTTTGAAAGAACTATTTGTACAAGAACTACTTAGAGCTGTAAAAGAAATAGAAGACCCTGAGCTAAGTCTTGAAATATTGATACAAGCCATGAATCTATAAAACAAGTGTGAATCTGATTTAGAAGCCTCAATCAATGTGAAGGTTGGCCATGTTGAAACAAAGAAAGATGATAAATATGATGCCCTTCTTGAGCCAATGGCTGATTGATGTAATGATGAAGAAAGGATTTTGGGGCATTTGAAGCTAAAGCTCCTCTTGACTAAGGAGTGATAGAATGCATTGATTCCCAAGATGATGAATTAATCCATCCAAATAGTTTCCTTGAGCTTAAAAATAAATATTCTTCAAAGACATATAAAGATGAGCTACAAGAAGTAACAAAGGAGATATTCGTGCAAGAACTATTGGATGCAGTAGAAGTTGCGAGAAGATCTCAAGCTGATTCTCGATCTCTTAACTCGTGTCATGGCCATACAAGAGAAGTATGATTTTTCCTCGGATCCTCTCTTCAATACTCAAACACCTCATCATGGAATAGATATAGCTGATGAATCTAATGTTTCTCATGGAGAAGATGTCAATGAGCATAGATTTGGGAAAGAAAGTAACTCGAATATTCAAGAAATTTAAATGAAAATAAGCTTGAGGGGAAGTGATGAGATTCTCAATGAATAATCAGCTATGTGGATGAACACGAAAGGAAACTCACACTATGAAATCAATTTCAAAGAGTGTGAAGGAAATTGAATTTCTAAGTGAAGGCTAAGCATCAAAAATATCATGTAGAATCAATCCTACCAAGTACAAAAATAATCATGGAAGCACTTGGATTTCATGAATGTTTAAGGAAAGGATGCTACTTTACGGAACCAATCAATGGCTTCATAAAACAACATCACTCATTGTTACTCACTTACGAGTAACTTTTGATGAATGAAAAGTAATTTAGTTAAAGTGGGCTATCCCCCACCTATTACCATAGGTGATTGTAAGGTGTGTTTCCTTTTACGTAGTGTGTTTTCCTTTTTTTTCCGTGTGTTTCCTTCTCTCTCTCTCTCTCTCTCTCTCTCTCTCTCTCTCTCTTTTCGTAAGTTTTACATGACTCGTAAGGACCAATGGATAAGGAATTAGTCAATATGTAGCAAAGTGAGATTCGGAGTTCTCATGTCATGTCTTCACTATACTCGGTCAAAACCATGTCCCCAAGCTAGAGAAATGTTTTCTCGTGTAAATGTGTAACAAGGAAATTGACAATTTCTAAGCACGACAATGATACCCCTGGACCAAAAATTTCATGTTTTATCATTTCGAAGAACCATGAGTCTACCCAGGTAAGTCTAGTAACCTAAAAATGGTGTTAATTATATCACCTAGGTTAATTAAGAAATTCAATTCAAAACCCCTAGGTGATTTTAGGAGATCATTGAAAATTGTAAGCTTCGGGTAGCTGTGGGAAGGGCTATCACTGGCCTTCCTAGGATTGGAGCAACCACATGGAGTAGAAAAAAGAAGATAAACTAGACAAAGAAGTAAATCAAAGGATTTGGGACAATATGGAAGTGATTTATGATGATTTACGAAGGACTCGAGAGAAGTTGAGGCATTTTCACCAGAATTAGGGTTCACAGGCCTAAGTAGTGCACAGAGCCAAAAAACTATTGATCTTCCAAAGGTGATTACTGAGATTGAGATGGATTTATGAGAAAATTGAAAAAATTACAAAATGGGATTTTAAGCCCTAAAATTTGGTTAAATTATGTTTTTCAAAACACTTTTTCGCAATGGGTTCATAAGCAATTTTTCTTATGCACAAGTAGAGTACCAAATAAATAATCTAATTTTTTTGGTATCAAATGGAGGAATCAAGACATGAAACTCCAACCATTGGATTTGAGAATTCCACTTCCAGTGAATTTCATATAAAATTTCATCAAAATTGAGTCCATTGGGGCTCAAGTTATCACCATTTCAAGTTGCCCTCTTGGAGCAAGTTTGGGAGTTAGTCAAATTTTGATGAGGACACATGCCGCCTTCCAGGGATCATGGCACAATTTTGTGTCCCTTACATCCATTAAGGTCAGGTAAATAAATGTCAAGAAAATTTTCCTAGCCCCCGTAAGCCCTCTAAACTCTCATGCAACCTCCAAGATTGGCAGTTCATCCCCTAGGTGCTTGCGGGAGCTCAAAGCCTTCATCATTAGATTGTTGCCACATGTCATCACTTGGTGTGCTATGGAAATTGATTTAACTCATGTAACTTTGAGATGAGGGACATCAATGATGAAAAATTGTGCCCATCCATCATGATGCCTCAAGGTTCCTCATGTGATGGCTTCTCACCCTTCTAGTGCTTGAAACCTACCTTTTAGCTTTAATCCCCTGTCGTTGGATCTCTCCCACATGTCAAGTTGAGGTGTGCTATGAAATTTGATGTCCTTAAGGTCCCTTTGAGGTTAGGGAGTTCAGGACATGAAAATTCACCTATCTCCATGCCTTTGAAAATTTGAAAATTTTAAAATTCCCTCCCACTTCTAACTTCTAACATCTAAATCCTTTGTGCAGAGCTTTCTCTGCAACTTCTCACCACCACTCCACCATTGTCAAAGATAAAACTAGATTCCCCACACAAATTAAATCCTATACCCCATGGTTATATGTGTGTCCTATGATAAATATTGAACAAACAAAGGAGAAGAAATGAAGAATAAAGAAGAAGAATAGTGAAAATCTTCATTGCCACAAAATAGAATTTTGAAGAGATCTTGCAAACGGATGCATGGATTGATGAAATGTCTATTTTTGTTCATTCCTCTATCAAAAACCATCATAAACACACCTTCAAACCCTCCTCCCATGGCATAAAACATTCATAGCAAAGAAATCCTCTTTCCGGCCCAATAGAGAAAAAATCTTGATTCCCCATCAAATGACGATTAATGAAATGAAATGAGATTTCATCAAAAGCACAAGAAGTGAAAATACATATGAAAAAGTTTTTACATTGTGAATAGAGGAGAAAACTAGGCCTATAATTTTTGAGGTCCATTAATGGTTGTCATGTCTAGAAGTGTTGTCAGGTCATAAATTTAAAAGTTTAAAATCTCCCAAACTATTGAGTGGGTGGGTCCAAGATTTCATTTAGGTGATATTGATAAAAAAACCCATATTAAAAAAAATTTCCTTATCAATCCAACCTCCAAAAGGCCACTTTCTAAAAATAGCAGGTATTCTCTATAAAGGACTTATATTTTGGGAAATTCATCAATAGAAGAACCTTTTAGGGAGAAGTTGAACATAAAAGATGCACTACAATTGAAAATTCATCAAAACAAACATCTTGGTCCAAATTTGACACTTACTAAAAATAGTAAGTGATCTCGAAAACACCTACCAAAAAATTAAATTGATATAGAAGGTGAGTGGGACGCGGGGAGAAAGATAAATTTGAGTCGCAACATCTAGGTGAGGTTCGAGGGAGCAAAATTTTCATAATTACTAAAATTAGTAATTTGATTTTTCATGCTAAGGAGCCATGAAGTACAAATGGAAAGAGTAAAATCCAGCATAACCTTTTTCTTCTGAGTAGGAGATAGAAAAAGTGTAGTCTCTATCATCATACTATGTAGAGTAGATGACAGTAAGGATGTCAACAATGTCTTTTGACACTCATTTCATGCTTTAATTGGTATGCGAGAATCAAAATTCACATTAGATACGGTCAAATTTTTCATAATACACTTCATCAAGACCATGTCTAAATAAGCTAAGCATTGTGGCATTGTCACAAGGAATTAGGACATGATTTGTTCCAAAACTTCAATCTCTTTAGAGGGGATTGTCACGAGCGACACCTGTGGTCACCAAGGGTTCCATTCAACAGTGTTTCTAAACACTTATTTGTGTCATCTATAGGTCACTCGGAGGTATTTTCTCACCTATGGCAAATAACTTTCCCACAACAACCCATCCGCATGATAGAATATCATTATTCACTATAAAGGGTTCAAAGGTATAAGCATCAATCTGATTGAGCTTTCAAGGAGTCAGCAGTAGCAAATTCTTCGTTGGCATGATTCCTCCTTCCTTCTCTCTCTCTCTCTCTCTCTCTCTCTCTCTCTCTCTCTCTCTCTCTCTCCTCTCATCCCCCAACTTCCTCTCCTTAATGTTCTAATTTGACGTTGGGGGGTTACACTTTTTCAATGTAATAAGTCACCCTTAAGTTATAAAAGGGGACTTAATGTTCTCCTAAGAATATGAAAAGTCTCATGACATATGAAGGGTCAATAGGGGGTAGGTGAAGAAACTTACAAAGGACTATAAATTGTAATGAAATCCTCATTCCAAGGGTTATAATTTTGAAATACTTTTAGGTGGTTGTATTCTTGTAAGTTCATGAGAGAGATTTTTTCACTTGTGAGTGAAAAGAGTTAGCCGCTTTTTCCCAATTCTCAATGCCTTCCATTCTCATACTATGTACAATTTCTTCTTGAGCATTAATACAATAAGGAGTTTCAAGTCTTTTTAATTGAGGGGTTTACTGATACTTTGTGTTCACTAAATTCTAATTGGTCTTGTTGTTGTTTGCAATATTGTTTCTTCCTAATTTTAGTGCATGTGATGAAGGTTTTAACTAGTTTGTGCAGGAATATGATTGTCTACCTGCAACATTAGTTCCCTTACCTCATATTCTCACTCTGTTTCTTGCTCTCCTACAAAAAATTATTCCCTTACGAGATAGCTGTAATAGTTTTTGTAGGGTCATGGAGTTCCTTTGTTGGATCCCTCACTATAAGACCACTAAGAAAATACACCTTTACTCATGCATGCATATATGGAAGTATTGATTAAGTACGGGGACTTAGATTCTCGGAGCGTTGGCAAGAAATCCACAAGTTTATCCACCAACAAATTTTCCCACCAACATTTTTGCACCCATCATGGTGTAGATTTAACAACATCTACACCTAAAATATGACTTTGCAAGGTCAAAAATTTGAAAAAAATTTAAATAGTAAAACACAAAAACAAAAAAATAGAGTTAATGAAAATACATCGATACACTGTTAGTTTTTGTAAGTGAATTTTCATATTCCACGGTTCCTTTTCATATTACTATTACAAACAAAATAATTTTTATAATTTGAAGAAGAATTCACCAAAGTAGAAGAGGAAGCAGAAACAAAAATGGAAGATGAAGCAAAAAGACCTCAACCTATTATTCCATGTGGAAGGAATACATGCCCTCTTGTTCTTGAACCCCTCTTCATGATCTACCAATGGTTTCCTACAAGAAATTTCCAAATTTCAAAGGTGACAACACACAATATCCTAAAAAACACATCAATGATTTCATGACATCATGCGGAATTCTTGGTATCTAACATGAATATTTCATTGTAAGACTATTCATGGAGTCCCTCCAAGAAAAAGCATCAGAATGGTTCTATCTCTTGCTTACCCAATATATCACTTGCTAGAATGACATAAAAAGGAAGTTCGATGAAATATTTAGATTCACTGAGGACTATCAAGATCTCCTTGTTTGATTGGAACAAATGAAGAAAGGATAAAATGAAACTATGAGATACTTTGTGGCTCATTTTTATCTTTTTCTTTTTAGGATACAGGAAGAAGATTCACCATCAAATAACAATGTCAAGAGATTATTTATTAGTGCTTAATCACTGGAGGTGGGATTTTTCCTACAAAGAGTTCAACCAAGGGATATTACAGAAGCACAAAGATTGGCCATTGAACTTGATGATGATCTCATCCTATTTGGAAAGATCAAGAATCCCTCAAAGGGTAAAGCTCAATGTTTGGGAGATGAAAGAACATATCCATTGCTGTAAAAATGGTGAATGAGATGGCATCATTGAAGAGGAAATTTTTTTAATGATCATCTTCTAAAAGAAGCAACACAAATCAAATTACGCGAACACCTCGAAGGCTTTCCTTGGAGGCCCTACATGTCAATGCAATGTTTAGGAGTAAGGAAAATGAAGAAGAGATTTAACTAGAAAGTGAAGGTGGTGATTTTATAGAAATTTATTAACTTGAGAATGATACAAAAATAATATTCTATGAGTATTCTAGAGATGATGACAATGATAAGGAAGATGCACCTAGTTTCTCATGTGTGGTATTCACTCATTCTCATCCCGAGAAAGGATCCTCTTCCTCTACTACTACTAAGAAAAAGTAGACCGAAGATCCTCATGTGGTAACTCCATAAAAGAAAATAATCAATCGAGGATATTCAGTCCCACCCTAAATGGATTCCACATTATTAAATCTTGATCCTATAGTAAGCAAGTGAAGGATCCCGTAATTCCAAGTTAGTCTTTTAATGCCTCTTCTAATTCTAATTCTAAATCTACTCCTATTAAAACTATCACTTCAAAATATCCTAGTGCACATTTCAAAATACGCTCCAATCCCCAACCATCAAACCCTACTTCCTAACCTACCCCAACTTGAAAAATAGTCCCTTCATTCCCCTTGTCCACATCTGCTCCCTTTAATTTCATAGAATGTGTGAATAGAGCCAAGGTGTAGATTACTAAAACTGAATATCTATAGATTCACCCTAAATAATTTGAGAGATTTGTTCAATACATCAAGAGAGGTAGTTTAACACCCAATTTTGTAGCTCTATGTTATAAAGGAATACTACAAACCCATCTACACCTCCCTCATAGAACACAATTTATTTGATTGAATCAAATACTAATAAGGTTGAACCTTTTTGTGTCTCCCTTCTTGTTAGAGAATATTTATTGAACAAATCGCATAATAGATTTTTATGCCTTTAACAATGTAATGCCTATAAAGTTCACCAAGACTCTCAAACTCACCATGAATCCACCAGGTGGCTCTTATTACACCCTAGAGTAAAAATAGGTACCACTTGTAGGGAAGTTCAAAGATGAATAGGTGGCTCTCACTAGATGTCCAGACAAGAAATTTTCAGCCATGATTTTGGTAGTAGACATTCCAGTTTCATTTGGAATGTTGCTAAGTTGAAGCTTCTTCTAAGAATTTGGAGGGAAAATTAAGATGAATTGGTATTGTGCAACCATACTAGTGAAGGGATACGTGGATAAAGTTTTTATAGAGAAGAAGATGAGGTACATAGTGTGAAAGTCTGAAAGTCCAGGAACCGACATCTTATACAAAAATAATAGGTAGATGAATAAATTTGTGACAATCGAGGAGGAAGAGGATATTCCCATCTTGATAGGGACGTACATGCCTTCCTAGTGAAGTATGGACCTTGAAGAAGCATTGAAGAGATTCGAGTTACAAGAGAGCGACCTTGAGTTGCTTGAACGACATAAACCAAGAAGAAGAGGAAAAGGTTCTTGGTGAATCTCAAATGGAAAAATCATCTTTTGTGCTTATCCACTATGAAATCAAGGTATTTGCATTCCCATTTAGAGATGAAGATGATGTCAGCCATGCCATTTATGAAGAAGGGAAGACCATCTTATAATGATCCCGTTAAAGGTTCGAGAGAACTGTCTATACAAGAACTCGCTTAGTGTAATGTGGAAGAAATAAAAGACCCTAAGATAAGTCTCTAAATCCTGATGTAAGCCATGAATCTACAAGACAAGTGCAAATCTGATTTAAAAGCCTCAATCAATGTGAAGGTTGGAAATGTTGAAATAAAGCAAGATAAGAAATATGATGCCCCTCCTGAGCTAATGGTTGATGGATGCAATGATGAAATCAAGGTATTTTCTTTCCCATTTGAATAGGAAGACTCTTTCCATGATGAAGAAATTAAAGAAAGTACTTTTGAGGCATTTGATGTTGAAGTTCCTCTTGAATAAGGTGTGAAAGAATGAATCGATTCCCTAAGATGATGAAGTAATCCCTCCGGATAGTTGCCTTGGGCTGTAAAATAAAGATTCTTCAAATACATACAAAGATGAGTTGCAAGAAGTAAAAAAGGAGATCTCTGAGAAAGAAATATTGGATGTAGTAGAAGTTACATAAGACCTCTGGCTGATTCTTGATCTCTTAACTCATGCCATGGCCATATAAGACAAGTATGAGTTTTCCTTCAATCCTCCCATCATTTTTCAAACACCTCATAGTGGAGTAGAGATAAAGGATGAATCTAAGGTTTCTCATGGAGAAGATGTCAATATGCATAGATCCGGAAAGAAAGTAACTCATAATATTCAAAAATATAAATCAAAATCAGCTTTGGGGCCATGATGATATGTTTAATGAATGATCAGCTATGTGGATAAACACAGAAGGCAACTGGCACTATGAAAATAATTTCAATGAGTGTGAAGGAAATGGAATTTCTAAGATAATCCTAAGCATCAATAAGCTCATATAGACTCACTCCTACCAAGTGCACAAACAATCATGAAGCACATGGCTCTTAAAATAGTTAAGTAAAGGAGGTTAATTATTGGATCTAGTCCATGGCTTTGTAAAACAACATCACTCCAGTGTTACCCACTCATGGGTAAATTTTGATGAATGAAAAGTAATTTAGTAAAAGCGTGATGTCCACCACCTTATACCATAGGTGATTTTTAGGTGTGTTTCCCTTCTATTCTATATGTTTTTTCCTTTCATTATGTGTTGTTTATTTCCTTCTTCTTTCTCTCTTTCTCTCACTTGTCACAAGTTATACATGACTTTGTAGAGACCAATGGATAAGGCACTAGTCAATATGATACAATGTGGGATTATAGAGTTATCATGCCATGTCTTTTCTGTGATAAGTTCAAACCATGTCCCCAAGCTAGAGCTAGTTATTGTTGTGTAAATGTGCAATAGGGAAATTGATAATTTCTAAGCATGATAACGATACCCTTGTACCAAATTTTTCATGTTTTATCATTCTGAGGCACCCTAGGTCTACCTTGTAAGTCCAGTAACCTACCAATTAGTGTTATTTATATCCCTAGGTGAATTAGGAAAGTCAATTTAAAACCCCTAGGTGATTTTAGGAGTTCATTGAAAAATGCAAGCTTTGGGTAGTTATGGGAAGGGCTATCACTCGCCTTCCTAAGACTAGAGAAACCACATGGAGCGGAGCAGAGAATCTAAACTAGACATGGAAGTGAATCAAAGGCCTTGGGAAATCATGCAAGTTATTTAGGAAGATTCAGGAATTACTTGTAAGAAGTTGGGGTAGTTTCACCAAAATTAGGGTTCATGGGCTAGCAGGCGGTAGCATAGGCCAAAACATGCGGCACGAACTTCCAAAGGTGATTTTGGGAGATCCAGAAAGAGTAAGGATAAAAATAAAACATATTTGGTAATTAAATTCCAAGACCTGCAAGATGGTGATATTATATCTTTAGGGTTCACAGCTAGCATCCATAGGCCAAAACATGTGACGAACTTCCAAAGGTGATTTTGGGAGATCTAGAAAGAGTATGGATAAAAATAAAACATATTTGGTAATTAAATTCCAAGACCTACAAGATGGTGATATTATATTTTTCACAACACTTTGGTACAATGGGTCTATAAGCAGGTTTAATCATGCGGAGGTGGAGTACCGGATAAAAATATGATTTTTTAGGAACCAATGGAGGAATAAAGACCTGATACCCCTATAATTATATTTTTAATTCCATTTTCATTCAAGATCATATAAATTTCATCAAAAATTCCATCAAGAGCTCAATTTATTTCCATTTCAAGTTTCCCTCTTGGAAAGAGTTCAAAAGTTACTCAAATTTTTATGAGGAAACATGTCAACTCGAGGAGCCTAGCACAAATTTTTGTCCCTTACATCCTTCAAGGTCAGGGACATTAAGGTCAAAAAATTCACCTATCCCCATTAGCCCTCTAAACCCTCATGCAACCTCAAGGATCGCCGATTCAACCCCTGTGCTTGCGGGAGCTCAAAGCCTTCATCGTTGGATCACTACCAAATGTCATCATATGGCACACTTTGTGAAAACTGATTTCCCTCATGCCCTTTAAGGTGAGGGACATCAAGGATTAATAAATTCACCCAGCCCTCATGATTACTCAAGGTTCCTCATGAGACCACTTTGCTCAGTGCTTCCAATGGTTTAAAGCTATTTTTAGCTTTAATCCCTACCGTTGGATTTTTGCCACCTATCAAGTTGAGGTGCGGTGTGAAATTTATGTCCCTCACATCCTTTTGAGGTGATAGATGTCAAGGACATGAAAATTCACCTCTCTCCATGCCTTTGAAAATTTTAATATTTTTAAAATACCTCCCATTTTAACTTCTAACATCTAACTCCTCTCACAGTACATAGCTTGCTCTATAACTTCTCACCATCACTCCACCATTACAAAATATGAAATGATATTAACCATATAAATTAAATCCTCTACCCCATGGTGATACATAGGTCCTAGGAGAAATATTGAACAAATGAAGGAGAAGAAACAAAGAACGAAGAAGAAGAACAGTGAAAATCTCCATTGCCGCAAAATAGAATTTTGAAGAGATCTTGCAAACGAATGCATGGATTGATGAACTATATATTTATGTTAGTTATTATATAAAAAACATTATAAACACACCTTTAGACCCTTATCCCATGGTAAAAAAATTCACGAAAATAAATACTCTTTCTATCCCAACCGAGAAAAACTTTATTTCCATCAAGCCCATAATGTCATCAAAACAAGATTTCAACGGAAGCAAAAGAAGTGAGAACCCATATCAAAAATGTTATTTCCATCACGAACGGAGGATAAAAATATACCTGATATTTTTTATTTCCATTAATGGTTATCGTGTCCAAAAATGTCGCATGGTAAGAAATTTAAAAGCTTAAAATTTCCCAAACTATTGAGCAAGTGGGTCAAGGATTTAAGTGGGGTGATATTGGGAAAAAACCCATATCAGACTTTTTTTTTCCATATCAATCCAAATTCTAGAAGCCTACTTCTAAAAATGGCACATCTTCTTCATAAGGGACTATTATTTTGGGAAAGTAATTAACATAATAACTTGCGAGGGAGATGTTGAACACAAAAGATGCATTACGCTTAAAAATCATTAGAGCGAGCATCTTGGTCTAAATTTGACACCTCTAACAATAATAAATTGATCCAGGAAGGTGAGCGGAACATAGGGAGAAAGGGAAATATGAGTTGCAACATCCAGTTGAGGTTTGAGGAGCTACTTTATTATAATTACTAAAAATAGTAAGTTAATTTTTCATGCGCATGATTCCTTATATTCATGTAATCCGACTTAGCTTTCCAGAATCAATAGGAGCTTCATCAACATAACTCCTCCTTTGTCTCTCTCTCTACCTCCTCTCTTCCCCCAACTTCCTCTCTCCTCAATGTTCTAATTTGATGTTAGGGGTTACACATTTTCAATGTAATAAGTCACCCTTAAGTTATAAAAGGGGACTTAATGTTCTCCTAAGAATGTGAAAAGTCTCATGACATATGAAGGGTCAATGGGGGTAGGTGAAGATAATTCCAAAACACTATAAATTATAATGAGCTCCTCATTCCAAGGTGTTCTAATTATGAAATTATTATAGTTGGTTATATTCTTGAAAGTTCATGAGAGATATTTTTTTCACTTGAAAGTGAAAAGAGTGAGCTACTTTTCCCTTATTCTAAATGTCTTCCATTCTCATACTATGTACAATTTTTTCTTGAGCATCAATACAAGGATTTTGAGCCTTTTTTGACTAAGGGGTTTACTTGATATTTTGTGTTCACTAAATTCTAATTATATTGTTTTTGTTTCAAGTATTGTTTATTCCTAATTTTGGTGTAGATGATGAGTTTTCTAACTAGTGTTTCTAGGAATATGATTTTCTACCTGCAACATATTATCACTCCCTTGTCCTCTCTCTAAGAAAATTCTTCATTTTTAGATAGCTGTAAGATTTTTAGTAGGGTCATTGGAGTGCCCGTGTTGGATCCTTAGCTGCTGTTAGGCCATAAGGAAAATCCACCATTACTTGTGCATGCATAAATGATAGTTACACTGGTTAAGTAGAGGGACTTATATTCCCATAGCATTGGAAAGAAGAAATGATAATGGAAGATGAAACATAAATTCCTCAACCCATTATTACATGGAATAATACGGGACCACTTGTTCTTGAACTCCTCTTCACGATCTACTAATGGGTTCCCACAAGAACTTTCCAAAGTTCAAAGGCCACAACACACAACATCCTAAATAACACGTTGATGCTTTCAAAAAATCATACGAAATTCTTGGTGTCAAACATGAAGATGTCATTGTAAGACTATTCATGGAGTCCCTTCAAGAAAAAGAAGTGGAATGGTTTTATCTATTACTTTCCTAATCTATCACTTACTGGAATGACATAAAAAGGAAGTTCCATGAAAGATTCATATTTACTAAGGAATGTCAAGATCTCATTGTTCGATTGACACAAATGAAGAAAGGAGAAAATGAAACTATGAGAAAATTCGTGGCTCATTTCAACCGGTCACTCCATAGGATACCAAGAGGATTCATTAGAGGTGAGATTTTCCTATGAAGAGTTCAACTAAGGGATATTGCTGAAGCACAAATATTGGCCCTTGAACTTGATGACGATCTCATCCTATCTCGAAAGATCAAGAATCCCTCAAAGGGTAAAGCTCAATGTCCAGGAGATGAAGTATCAAATATGTTGCTTAAACAACGAGCAAATGAAATGGCATCGTTGAAGATGGTATTTTTGAATGAACATCTTCCCAAAGAAGCAACACAAATAACATTACAAGAGTGCCCCAAGGCTTTCCTTGGAGCCCTCACTGTCAATGCAAGTTGTAGGGAGTAAGGAAAATTAAGAAGAGCTTGAACAAGAGAGTGAAGGTGGTTATTATCTAGAAGTTGATGAACTTGAGAATGATACACAAATAAAATTCTATTAGTATTATGGAGGTGATGAGGATGACAAGGAAGATGCACCTAGTTTTATATGTGGTATTCACTTAATCTCATCCCGAGAAAGGAGCATCTTCCTCCACTGTTCCTAATAAAAATAAGACTGGAGATCCTCTTGTGGTTAATTCATAAAAAAATAGTTGAGAATCTCTACTCCCACCCTCCATGGAGTCTGCATTGTTAAATCATAATCTTGTAGCAAGAAAGAAGTATTTTGCAATTATGAGTAATTCTTATGATGCCTCTTCCAATTCTAAATATAAATCAATTCCTAGAAAAACTAGTGCTTCAAAAGTTCCTAGTGTGCCATTAATAATATCCTCTATTCCCAAAGCATCAAACACTACTTCCAAACCTACCCCAACTCAAAAAGGTCCCTTCATTCCCATTATCCACATCTACTCCCTTTGATTTCATATAATATGTGAATAGAGCCAAGGTGAAGATTGCTTAAATTGATTATCTGTGGACTCACCCTAAACAATTCAAGAGATTTTTTCAATAAATCAAGAGTGATAGTTTAAATTCAAATTTTTAACTCCTAGTTCTAAATGGAATACTACCAAACCCACCTATAGCTCCCTCAAAAACATTCTTTCTTTGATTGCATCAAAGAATGATAAGGTTGAACCTTTATATGTCTCCCTTCTTGTTGGATAATATGTATTGAACAATTGTATAATAGATTTTGGTTCCTCTAATAATGTAATGCCTATAAATGTTTCCAAGTCTCTCAAACTCACCATGAATCCACCTAGTGGCTCTTTTTACTCCCTAGATTCAAAAGAGGTCCCACTTGTAGGGAAGGTCAAAGATGCATAGGTGGCTCTGGCTAGATTTCCCGACAACAAAATTTCAGCGATGATTTTTGTAGCGACATTCTGGATTCATTTTGAATGTTACTAAGTTGAAGCTTCTGCTGAGACTTAGGATGGAAAATTCAAATGAATAGGTCTTCAAAAACCATATCATTGAAGGGAGACATGGATAAGGTGTTTCAAAAGAAGAAGAAGAAGAGTTACAAAGTGCAAAAGACTAGAAGTTCAGGAACCAAAATCTTGTACCAAGATACTAGGTAGATGAATCACTTTTTAAAAACCAAGGAGGAAGAGGATATTCCCATCTTAATAGGGCCATACATGCCTTCCTGGAGAGGTATGGACCTTGATGAAGCATTGAGGAGATTTGAGTTACAAGAGGGAAGCCCCAAATAACTAGATGATGCAAACCCTAAATAAGAAGAATAGGTTCTTGGTGAATCTCAAATATAAAAGTCAACATATGTGATTATCCATGATGAAATCGAGGTATTTTCATTCCCATTTGGAGATGAATATGATCTCAGCCATGCCATTCATGGAGGGACAAGGATAGCTTGTGATGAGCCTATGAAAGGTTTGAAATAACTATTTGTACAAGATATTCTTAGAGTCACAGAAGAAACAAAAGACCCTTAGCTAAGTCTCGAAATCTTGATGCAAGCCATGAATCTACAAGACAAGTGCAAATATGATTTACAAGCCTCAATACATGTGAAGGTTGGTGATGTCAAAACAAAGCAAGATGAGAACTATGATTCCCCTCCTGAGCCAATGGTTGATGGATGCAACGATGAAATCGAGGTATTTTCTTTCCCATTTGAAGAGGAAGACTCTTTCCATGATGAAGAAATTGAAGCAAGGATTTTTAGGATTTTGAAGTTGAAGCTCCTCTTGACGAAGGAGTGATAGAATACTACAGCGATTCCTAAGATGATGAAGTAATCCCTTTGGAGAGTTTCCTTGAGTTGAAAATAAATATTCTTCAAGATGTACAAAAGATGACTGTAGGAAGTAACAAAGGGGATCTTTGTGTAAGAACTATTAGATGTAGTAGTAGAAGTCATAGAGGACCCTTATCTAATTCTTGATCTCTTAACTCATGCCATAGATATAAAAAACAAGCATGATTTTTTCTCTAATCCTCCCATCGCACTCAAACACCTCATAGTGGAATATATACAAAGAATGAATATAAGGTTTCTCATCGAGAATATGTCAATGAGCATAGATCTAGGAAATAAAGTAACTCAAAATATTCAAGAAATTTATATGAGAATTAGTTTCAGGGAAGCGATGAGATGCTCAATTAAGAATCAACTATGCGGATGAACATGAAAGGTAACTCGTACTATTAAACCAATTTCAAAGATCATGAAGGCAATGGAATTTCTAAGTGAAGGCTTGAGCATCAAGAAGCTCATGTAGACTCACTCCTATAAAGTACATAGACAATTATTGAAGAACTTGGCTTTCATAAATAGTTAAGGAAAGTAAGCTACTTTCTTTAACCAGTCAATGGCTTCATAAAAGAGCATCACTCAATGTTTCCCACTCACGAGTAACTTTTGATGAATTAAAAGTACTTCGGTGAAAGTGGGTTGCCCCCCACCTTGTACCATAAGTGATTGTAAGGTGTGTTTCCCTTCTTTTATTGTGTTTTTTTCCTTTATGTGTGTTTTCTCCATTTCCTTCCGTCCTTTTTGGTGTGTGTGTGTGTGTGTGTGTTTCCTTCTTCACTCTCTCTCTCTCTCTCTTGTTGTAAGTTGTACATGACTCCTTAAGGACCAATGGATAAGATAGTGGTCAATATGTAGTATAGTGAGATTATGGAGTTCTCATGCCATGTATTTTTTGCACTACCAAAACCATTTCCCCAAGCTAGATCCAGGTTTATTTCATGCAAATGTGAAACAGGGAAATTGATAATTTATAAGCATGACAATGATACCCTTGTACCAAAATTTTCATGTTTTATCATTATGAGGCACCATAGGTCTACTTCCAAGAAGTCCAATAACCTCCCAACTAGTGTTGTTTCTATCCCCTAGGTGATTTAGGAAATTCAATTCAAAACCCCTAGGTGATTTTAGGAGTTCATTGAAAAATGCAAGCTTCGGGTAGGTGTGGAAAGGGCTATCACCGGGCCTTCCTAATACTAAAGCAACCACATGGAGCAAAATAGAGAAGCTAAAATAGAAAAAAATGAATCAAATGCCTGGCACATCAAGGAATTTATTTAGGAAGACTTGGGAAGGAATAGGAGAAGTTGGGGCAGTTTCACCAATATCAGGGTTCACATGCCTAGGTAGTGCATAAGCCAAAACAATTGTTGAGCTTCCGAAGGTGATTTTGGGAGATCTAGATGAATTTATGAGAAAAAAACAATCATCTTCAGAAATTGAATTTAAATCCCTACAAGATGGTTAAATTATGTCTTTCATAACACTTTTCCATAATGGGTTTGTAATAATTTTTAATCATGCATAGGTGGAGCGCCAAATCAAAAATCTGATTTATATAGTATCAAATGGAGGAATCAACACATAAAATTCAAGCCATTTGATTAAGAATTCCATTTCTAGTGAATTTTATATAACATTTCATCAAAATTGTCCATCGGAGATCAATTTATCACAATTTCAAGTTACCCTCTTGGAGCGAGTTCTCGAGTTAGTTCAATTTTCATGAGGACATGTGTCACTCCAGGAGCCTGGTGTAATTTTTTTCCCATACATAACTCAAGGTTAAGGAAATAAATTTCAAGAAAATGTGTCTAGTACCAACAAGCCCTTTGGACCCTCATGTAACCTCCAAGATCGACAGTTCAGCCCCTAGGTGCTTGTGGGATCTCAAAGCCTTCACTATTGGATCGCTACCACATGTCATCACCTAACGCACTATGAAAACTGATTTCCCTCATGTACCATTAAGGTGAAGGACATCAAGGATGAAAAATTGTGCCCAAACCTCATGATTTCTCAAGGTTCCTCATGTGACCACTTCTTAGCCCTTGTAGTGCTTTAAAGCTATTTTTTTACCTTTAATCCCCTACCATTGGATCTCTGCCACATGTCAAGCATAGGAACACTATGCAATTTTATTTCCCTCATGTTCATTTGAGGTTAGCTATGTCAATGATGATAATATTCCTCTCTCCATACCTTTGAAACTTTTCAAATTTTTAAAATCCCTCCCACTTCTAATTTCTAACATCTAACTCCTCCATACACAACTTACTTTGTAACTTCTCACCACCACTCTGGCATTGCCAAAGCTCAAAAAATATTCACCACAAAAATTAAATCCTCTACCCCATGGTGATATTAATGTCCCAAGAGAAATATTGAACAAACGAAGGAGAAGAAATGAAGAATGAAGAAGAAGAATAGTGAAAATTTCCATTTTGTAAAATAGAATTTTGAAGAGATCTTCCAAATGAATGCACAGATTGATGAACCATATTTTTCTATTAATTCCTCTATAAAAATTTAAAAACACCTTCATACCCTCCTCCAATGGCATAAAATATTCACAACAAAGAACTCCTCTTTCCTTCCCAACAGATAAAACAACTTTATTTCCCATCAAACCGATAGTCAAATCTAAACAAGATTTCACTGAAAGCACAAGAAGTGAAAATACTTATCAAAAATAGTATTTCCATTACGAACAAAGGAGAAAAGTATACCTGTATATTTTGAGGTCCATTAATGGTTGTCATGTCCAGAATTGCTATTAGGTCAAAAATTTAAAAGTTTAAAATCTCCCAAATTGTTGAGTGGGTGGGTCCAAGATTTCAAAGGGGCGATATTGAGAAAAAAATCCATATTAGAAAACTTTGTTCCATATCAATCCGACCTCCAGAATCCCACTTTATAAAAATAGTAGGTCTCTTGTATAAGGGACTATAATTTTGGGAAATTCATCAACAAAAGAACTTATGAGGGAGACACTGAACACAAAAGATGCACTACAATTGAAAATTCATCAAAATAGGAATCTTGGTCCAAATTTGACACTTACTAAAAATAGTGAGAGATCCCACAAACACCTACTAAAAATAGTAAATTGATCCAAAAGGTGAGGGGAATGCAAGGAGAGAGAAATCTAAGTTGCAACATCCGGTGAGGTTCGAGGGAGCTGCTTTTTCATAATTACTAAAAATAGTAAGTTGATTTTTCATGCTAAGGATCCATGAAGTACAAATGGAAAGGGGAAAATCCAGCATAGCATTTTTCTTCTGAGTAGAAGATAGAAAAAGTGTAGTCTCTATTATCATACTATATAGAGTAGATGAAAATAAGGATGTCAACAATGTCTTTTGACACTCATTTCATGCTTCAATTGGTATGCGGAGTTGGAATTCGCAGTCGACACCATCAAACTGTTCATAATACGCTTCATCAGGACCATGTCTAAATTAGCTAAGTAGTGTGGCATTGTCATAGGGAATCAAGATAAGATTTGTTCCAAAACTTCAATCTCTTCAGAGGGGATCATCACGAGTGACACCTGTGGTCACTAAGGGTTCCATTCAACAACGTTTCTAAAAACTTAGTTTGCATCGTATGTGGGTTATTCAAAGGTGTTTTATCACCTCGCTACCAAATAACTTTCCCATAATAACCAATCTATAACATAAGAACGTTATTCACCATAAATGGTTCAAAGGTATCGCGTCAATCTGACTAAGCTTTATAGAGTCAACAGTGGAGTAGATTCTTCATTGACATTAATCCTCCCTTCTCTCTCTCTCTCTCCCAACTTCCTCTCTCCTTAATGTTCTAATTTTACATTGGGGGTTCCAATTTTTCAATGTAATAAGTCACCCTTAAGCTATAAAAGGGGACTTAATTTTCTCCTAAGAATGTGAAAATTTTCATGACATATGAAGGGTCAATGGGGGTAGGTGAAGAGACTTACAAAGCACTGTAAATTTTAATGAGATCCTCATTCCAAGGGGTTCTAATTCTTAAATTATTCTAGCTGATTGTATTCTTGTAAGTTCATGAGAGATATTTTCTCACTTTTGAGAGAAAAGAGTTAGCCACTTTTCCCGTACCTCATATTCTCACTCGCTTTCCCACTCTCCTAGAAAATTATTCCCTTACAGATAGCTGTAAGATTTTTCTACAGGGTTAGTGGAGTGCCCCTATTAGATCCCTGGCTGCAATACCACCAAGAAAATCCACCTTTACTCTCACATGCATATACGGAAACTACACTAGTTAAGTAGATGAACTTAAATTCCTAGAGTGTTGGCAATAAATTCACAAGTTTGTCCACCTGAATTTTTTTCTTGCTAACTATTTTGGCACCCACTTTGTGGAGAATATTTAACAAAGCATCTCGCACCCAAAATATAACCACAATTTCCAAAAATTAGAAAAAATCAAATAATACAAATAAAAAAAAGAGTTCATGAAAATCCATTAGTTCACAATCAATTTTTGGAAGTGAATTTTCATATTCCATGTTGTCTCTCTCTACTCTCATCCCCCAACTTTGTCTCTCCTCAATGTTATAATTTGACGTTGGGGGGATGAACTTTTACAATGTAATAAGTCACCCTTAAGTTATAAAAGGGGACTTAATGTTCTCCTAAGAATATGAAAAGTCTCATGACATATGAAGGGTCAATGGGGGGTAGGCGAAGAGAATTCCAAAGCACTATAAATTGTAATGAGCTCCTCATTCCAAGGGGTTCTAATTCTAAAATTCTTCTAGCTGGTTATATTCTTGTAAGTTCATGAGAGATATTTTTCTCACTTGTGAGTGAAAAGAGTTAGCCCCATTTACCCTATTCTCAATGTCTTCCATTCTCATACTATGTGCAAGTTCTTCTTGAGTATCAATACTGAGGATTTTCGATCCTTTTTTGACTAAGGGGTTTACTTGATAGTGATACTTGTGTGTTCACTAAATTCTAATTGGTTTTATTGCTTTTTACAGTATTGTTTCTTCCTAATTTTAGTGCATGTGATGAATTTTCTAACTAGTGTGTGTAGGAATATGATTTTCTACCTACAACATTAGTTCCCATAACTCATATTGTTACTCCCTTTCCCACTTTCCTAACAAATTCTTCCCTTACAGATAGTTGTAATATTTTACTGTAGGGTTAGTGAAGTGCCCCGTTGGATCCCTAGCTGTAAGGCCACCAGAAAAATCTACCTTTACTCACGTATGCATATACAACAGATGCACCAGTTGAGTAGAGGGAATTAGACTCCCATAGGGATGATAATAAATTCACAAGTTTGTCCACCCGACAAATTTTCTCACCAACACTCTACCAAAAAAATTTTGTTCCAGGTTTTCAAATAGGGTTTCAACCTTGAACATACATATAATCCCTAAGAAACTTGTAAAAATTCCTATATACATTACTCAATATTCTCTCATGCTCTTGATAGCAGTTGATTCAACCTTAAACAAGAACATTTCTAATCTATATTATCATACATAGATTTTGTTAACCTCATCATCTGTTTGCAAATAGATTATCAAAGTGGGACTCATTTCTTGGAGCTCAAATTTTTACACTTCTTGATTTATCAATAATTGAAAATTAGTTACAAGATGAATCTTACATCTCCCATAACTTGAGTAACTCTATAACTAACTTCTAATCTAATAACCATGGTTGTAAAATGGAGTTTACATTACAAGAAATGCTAGAAATGAGACTTTTGGAAGTTTCATGACCCCATACATCAAGTAGAAGCTCCAAGATAAAAAAAAATAGAATATATACATAAAACTAAACTTGAATAGTTACCTATATACCTCTATGTCTAACTAGAAGGAAAAAAATGGCTCTTAGGAATTGAAATTTTCAAATTAGACTAAAATGGAGGGAAGCCTACAATTTGAAATTGTGAACTTCTAAAGCTGACCAAACTAAAATTATTGACATCTAGGACTCCTAAAGGAATGTTACAAGCAAAAATTTAATGTACTCACCCTAGTATAGCCCCTGAGTTATGCTCTTACATCATACTCCATATGGGAAAAGAAGTCTTCTCATGATTTTTTTCTTTACTTGAAAGATCTTTTCTCTTTATTCCTTTATTTCTAATTGCACATAGGATTCTCAAGGTAGTCTTCTATTGAAATGCATGTTTTCTTCATCCTCTTCCAATGTACCTTACCTACTCCAAGGTCCTCCATCCTTGAACTAGTTTCCCTCATAATTTTATTGATTCTAGTAGGAATTTTTGTTTTCCTTTCCACCTTCTTACTAAGATTGTATACTTGTTTCATCTTCACTTATGACGTTTCCTCAGGTCCATTGATTGCTATACTATCTTGACATCATATTTTTCTCTAATTCTTCTTGGATCTCATGTCATGTTCTGGTTTCCCTTATTAGCTTCTAGTACTATTCTTATTTTCTTGTCTTTCATCTCTATCTATCGAATTTTTTTATCTTCACTACCCGCAACAACTACATGATGTCTTCTTCATGCTCTATTTTCTTTTCCACTCTTAGCTATACCTTTCTTTGATGTATTTATTATTTTTCTTGATTGGTTGATTTGTGATGTAGGAGCATCCTTGAAGAACCATTCGATCCGAAAACCAAATTTAACTAGCAATTGTGCACACACATTTTTCTTGCTTTGTATTGATTTTCGATTTAAATTTGTGCATTATTTATTTTTGTATTTTTAATAAAAGAATAAAAACTGCAAGTACTGTGCAAATACTGAAATAAATGAAGAGAATTCACCAGCAACGTGATGCGAGAATTGATAACGGAGTTCGGCGCTTGAGGCCTACGTCTCCGGGTCCGGTTGAATGGGACCGATCTATTAAAATCTTGAAAATAATCCTTTACAAAGAATTCTACAAAATTTAGACCTTCTCACAGTCTTCCTCTGTCAAAAATAACAGGGGCTTGTCTTTTACGTCTCCTCCAAATTCCACCATTAGCTCAAGATATGAGCAATACAATATTTCTACATAGTTCCGAATGCATTACAAATAGAATATCACCCTATTTATATTGTTTATGTGCCTCCTGGTATGATGGCTGGGTGCCTATCCTTTTACTCGGCCCACCCGAGTTCCATTCTCCTCCTTTGCTTTTAGTTTATCCTTTTGGGATTAAAATCCCACATTGGGCGCATGGAAACTTATCCAATGGTTTAAAATAGTAGGTGGGCGCGCATTTTAAGTGGCAAGGAAGCCACCTTAGCCTATGTAGTAGGCGCTTGACTTGGGCGCATTTCTTGGGTGGCGCATTGCATAATTTTAGGTGCCCATAAATGCATGTACAATCTAAGATGGAGGACAATTTAATATATGTGTGGAAAGTTTAGACTAATGCGTGGAGTTTGCAAATTAGTTATAAGGCGTGGGTAATTTAAATCATACATGCCCAATATCCCACATGCATGGCATAAAAGGAAAAATAGAGGTTTATATACACAATTTGGTTGAATGGTTAAATGAGAAGGAGGCCAAGGCACCCCTCCATAATCGAGTGTGTCGAACCTAGCTGAGGGCCCCCAGCCAATAAATAGCGGGGTCCATTTGTCTGAGAACGAGTGTCCAAGACCGGCGTTCCAAAACCCATTTTTTTAATACGTCACACAATTCTTCCACGTGTCACAATACGATCGCAACACTTGGCAAGTGTGCACACGTTCAACCCGCACAAAAACTCCAAAATTCACCAGTTGCCCAAAAATTTCAGAATTTGGCTATAACTTTTGCAAACGAGCTCTGCTTTCTCGCAAACAAGTTTGTCATCGTCGAAGTCGTATAATTTTTCCCCACGCTTTAAAAATGAATGCAACAATTTCTGAGAAGATCTTAGATCAGTGTTTCTCCGTGAGGATCCACTGATCATTCCTCTCCTTTGAGAAACTTTTGGACCCCAAAAGTCAACCTAATTGGTGAATAGGTGAGGGTATTTCTCCCTCACCTTTCCGGTTTCCATCCATTTTTCCTTGTTCGGATGCATGCCTCTGAACCCAACATGAAGATATTCAATATCACCCCTTCGCGAAGTTCTTACTTTCCTGTCCAAAATGATGTCTTCCTGCAACTCATCAAGATACTCAGGAGCAAAATCATCAATGGAAGGCATAATGTTAGAATCATCATGATCAACAATCATAGGCGGTTCATACAATCTTAAATTCTCAACATTTACAACTGAGTATATTTGCATATATGGAGGTAAATCTAACCGGAAAGCGTTGTTACCAATTTTTTCCAATATTTGGAACGGACCATACCGTATAGGTTTCAATTTTTTACCTTCACCTGTCAGTCTTTCCTTGCTGATGTGAAGCCAAACTGAATCACCAACTTTGAACTTGTGATCAGTTCTATGTTTATCATGCCTATCTTTGTACTTAGCTTGGCTTTTCTCTAATTGTTCATGGACATACTGATGAACCTATTGTATTCTCTGCACAAATCTTTTAGCCTTGTCAGAATCACTTGCACTATTAACAATAGTTTCATGTCCATAATATATATCTAATGGAGAATTAGGCAGATAACCATAACAAGTCTCAAATGGAGACTTCAAAGTAGAAGAATGTAAGGCACGATTATAAGCATGTTGCACATAATAAAGATGTTCATCCCACAATTTAGGATGTTTGTTACTATAGCCCCTAAGTAATTGTACCACTGTGCGGTTTACAACCTCTGTTTGACCATTAGTCTCATGGATGAAAAGCAGTGCTCTTTTTTAGTTTTGTGTCCATTAACCCCACAATGTTGACCAAAATTCCCCAAGAAATCTAGAATCCCGATCAGATATGATTGAAGTAGGTAAACCAAAATGAACCCAAACAAACTGAAAGAATAAATGTGCAGGTTCCTCACCGATTATTTGTTTAGTACATGGAACCAACACACACATTTTGCTAAATCATCCCACTACCACATATAAGTAATCATGTTTTTCTCGTGTCATGGGCAAGCCTCCTACAAAGTCCATGGAAACACTTTCCAAGGTCGTGTTGGAACAGGAAGAGGAGTGTAAAGTCCTAATTTCTGTTATTGGCTTCTTTGTGGCACAAAGAACACATCCTTAATATATCGGTTTACATGTTCATGCATTCTAGGCCAATAGCAATATTTTTGTAAATGTGCAACTATCTTACTTACACCAAAATGCCCTGAAATAAGAGAAGTATGTGCTTCCCTAATCATATGCACACGCTCATTTTCTGGAATACAAAGTTTTCCAGAATGATATAACAATCCTTCATGCAAATGATAATCTTTTTCTCCTACTTGTTTCCCACTTACTAAATCCTCATACACTTCTCTAAAATCAACATCATTTGCATATTGTTCCTTGTAACTAACATGAGCCAAAGAACTATGTTGTAAAAGGATAGATGCTACTACCACTGGTGGTCTAGACAACATGTTGGCAACCTTGTTTTGAATACCTTTTTTATACCTGATTACAAGATGAAATTGTTGCAAAAATCCCATCCACCACGAAATATATAGATTTGCTGCAATTTGGTTTGTGTTTGTAAATATTGAAGCGGTTGATGGTCAGTATGGATAATTGTTTCTTTTCCCATTAAATAATGCTTCCATTTTTTAACACTTTGAACCAAAGCATACAACTCTTTATCATAAGTTGGATAGTTTCTTACCGCACTTGTAAAGGTTTCTGAATGGTAACATACTGGTCGTTTGTTCTGCATCAAAACTACCCCCATTGCATAGTCACTAGCATCCGTCTCAATCTCAAATGAATGTTGTAAATCCGGAAGTGCCAAGATCGGAGCGGTACTTATCTTCTCTTTCAATGTATCAAATGCTTTTGTTGTTTTCCTCCCCACTGAAAGACCTGTTTAATACTTGTCAAAGCATGCAAAGGAGATGCAATATATGAGAAGTTAGCAATAAATTTCCTCCAGTATTGAACTGCACCTAGAAAACTTCTAACTTCCGTCACATTTGTGGGTCTAGGCCATTTCACAATAACCTCTATTTTTGCAGGATCAATTTTCAATTCTCCATTTCCTACAATATACCCCAAGTAAATTAAAGATGTTTTTCCAAATTCACATTTTGACATCTTCAAATACAATTTCTCTCTCCTTAGTGCATCTAAGACTTTCTGGATGTGTTTAATATGTTCATCCCATGATTTACTGAAAATAAGAATATCATCTAAGTAGACAATAACGAAATTATCAATGAATGGTCTAAAAATTTCATTCATAACTCTCATGAATGTTGCTGGTGCATTGCACAAACCAAAAGGCATCACTAACCATTCAAACAATCCCTGTTTCATTTTAAAAGTAGTTTTCCAAACATCACCTTCTGCAATTCTTACTTGGTGATAACCACTTCTTAAGTCTAACTTAGTGAAATAAATTGCATTTCTTAATTGATCCAGTAAATCATCTATTCTAGGAAGAGGGTAACGATTCTTTATAGTAATCTTGTTTAAAGCATGGAAATCAACACACATTCTCCAAGTGCCATCCTTCTTAGGAACTAATATAATTGGTGAACCACATGGGGATGTACTTGGGCGAATTATACCTTGAGCCAAAAGCTCCATTACCTGTCTCTTGATTTCCTCTTTCTCTACTACTGACAACCTGTACATTCCGATATTGGGAAGAGGTGCATCCTGAAGCAACTGTATCTCATGTTGAACCCCTCTTTTGGGAGGTAGACCTTGTGGATCCTGAAAAACATCATCAAATTGAGAAACAATTCTTACCAATTCATCCTTATGTTTTAGATCGCAAGTCTCAAAAGCCATCTCATTTTCTTTTTCCTTGGCTTTGACCACCATGAGCACAAAACTTTTTCTTGAGTTGACAAGCCTTTTCATTTGACCTGCAGTTACCAAGGATAGATTATTCTTTTCACGGTGAGCTCTAATAATAAACTCAATTCCATCCTTTACAAGCAAATATTTATTTTCTTCCCTATAGAAGATTGCTTTACGATCATACAAATAAGGACTTCCCAAAACCACCCCACAAATATCCAAAGGAACTACATCCAATTCAACCTCATCAATAAACTTGTCTGTAATGGCAAATCTGAAAGTACAAGTTTTAGTTACCTGCAGTTTTGCATCATCACAAACCCAGCCCAAAGGATAAGGCTTAGGATGTGGTGTAGTTTTGAGTCCTAGTTTTTTAACAACCTCCTCTGAAATCAAATTAGCTTGAGATCCACTATCAAAAAGAGTATCAATTTTCGTATGCTTTGAAATTACTCTAATGTGGAAAAGCTCATTTCTTTTCTTATCGTCAGGTGTAGTTTGTTTACTAGAAGAAGATGCAACATCTGTAGTGCTATTGTTGGAAATTGAAAGAGTTGATTTACCTTGTAAACCCATAGCTGTGATTTTGGTTTCATCACCTGAATCAGAACCAAGATCATGCACTACAGTGTTTGTTTTCTTTTCTTTTCCTTTCTTAACCATCCATTTAGGCTTCTTTTCAGGATGTAATTTCCAACATTTAGACTCATCATGGTTTTTTTACAATGATTACAAAATGGTTTTTCATCTTCCTTCTTAACAGTAGAGTTTGTTTTATGCTTACCCTTTCCTTTTCCTTGTTCTTTTGAACCTTTTCCTTCAGATTGCTTGTTATTTTGATTAAAAGAAGAGAAAGAGGACTCCTTTGTCATTTTCCCTCGTGCTTCCAGATGGGTTGCTTGAACACATACTGCATCAAGATTAGTAGTACCTAAAACAAGTATCATATGCCTTAGATAACTATGCAATCCACCAATATATTTGAGCAGTGTTTCTTCTGTGTTTAGGGAAATTCCTAGAGTTAGAGCCCTTTTCCTAAATTCTTGTGTGTATTCTTGAACACTTTGTCCCTTAGTTTGTCTTAATGTTTTCCAATCCATCATAGCTTGTTGCTTATAACCAAGAGGATAAAATTGTTGTCTAAGATTTGAAACAAATTCAGACCAAGAAGTGATTTCTATACCTTTGTTTTCTTCCACTTCCTGAAGCTTACTCTCCCACCAAATGAGTGTTGTTCCACCCATCCGAAGAGTTGCCAGATGAATCTTTGCTTCATCATCAACAATTTTCTGAACCCTGCAATATACTTCTATTTGCTTGACCCAGTTATCCAACTTCTCTGCATTTAGCTCTCCAGTATACATAGGCAATTCAAACTTGATATCTAACTTTAATGAAAGAAAATCAGATTTTAAGGAGTCTCTTTTTGGAATGTCAGAACTAGAGCTTTCTTCTTTCTTACCTTCTCTAGTCCCCTTTTCCCTTTTCCTTTCTTGGTACATTTCTTCCACCATTTCCTTCATCTGTTGGAAGGATTGACGAAAGTTTTGTTCCACTTCCTCTTGATCCACCATTGTAGGACTTCGAGATCGTCTGGTACCAATTTTGGGATCTCCTTGACTAATTCTCCTTCACCCTTCTTAGATCGAGACCTTGTTAACATCCAATACACAACTTGTAATCCAAAACACATTAAACCGAACCAAAATCAGTCAAAACCAGCTCGATACCAATGATCGAAAACCAAATTTAACTAGAAATTGTGCACACACATTTTCTTGCTTTGTATTGATTTTCGATTTAAATTTGTGCATTGTTTCTTTTTTATTTTTAATAAAAGAATAAAAACTGCAAGTCTTGTGCAAATACTGAAGTAAATGACGATAATTCACCAAAGAACGTGACACGAGAATTGATAACGGAGTTTGGCGCTTGAGGCCTACGTCTCGGGTCCTATTGAATGGGACCGATCTATTAAAATCTTGAAAATAATCCTTTACAAAGAATTCTACAAAATTTAGACCTTCTCACTCTTCCTCTCGTTGAAAATAATAGGGGTTGCTTTTTACATCTCCTCCAAATTCCACCGTTAGCTCAAGATATGAGCAATACAATATTTCTACACAGTCCCGAATGCATTACAAATAGAATATCACCCTATTTATATTGTTTAGGCGCCTCCTGGTATGACGGCTGGGCACCTATCCTTTTACTCGGCCCACCCGAGTTCCATTCTCCTCCTTTGCTTTTTGTTTATCCTTTTGGGATTAAAATCCCACATTAGGCGCATGGAAACTTATCCAATGGTTTAAATTAGTAGGTGGGCGCGCATTTTAAGTGGCAAGGAAGCCACCTTAGCCTATGTAGTAGGTGCTTTGACTTGGGCACATTTCTTGGGTGGCGCATTGCATAATTTTAGGTGCCCATAAATGCATGTACAGTCTAAAGTGGAGGACAGTTTAATATATGTGTGGAAAGTTTAGACTAATGCGTGGAAAGGAATAGATATATGCGTGGAGTTTGCAAATTAGTTATAAGGCGTGGGTAATTTAAATCATACATGCCCAATATCCCACATGCATGGCACAAAAGGAAAAATAGAGGTTTATATACACAAGTTGGTTGAATGGTTAAATGAGAAGGAGGCCAAGGCACCCCTCCATAATCGAGTGTGTCGAACCTGGCTGAGGGCCCCCAGCCAGTAAATAGTGGGGTCCATTTGTCCGAGAACGAGTGTCCAAGACCGGCATTCCAAAACCCATTTTTAATACATCACACAATTCGTCCACGTGTCACAATACAATCGCAACACTTGGCGAGCGTGCACCGCACACGCCTAACCACTGCAAAAAAACTCCAAAATTCACCGCTTGCCCAAAAATTTCAGCGGGCTATAACTTTTGCAAACGAGATCATTTTCTACAAACAAGTTCATCGTCGGAGTTGTATAATTTTTCCCCACACTTGTAAAAATGACTGCAACAATTTCGATAAGATCTTAGATCGGTGTTTGTCCGTGAGGATCCACTGGATCACATTCGATTGCAAGAGACAAGCTTCTTAGAGTCTATTTTAGACATGAGAAAGTTATAGGATGTCTTGGTAGGTCATACGATTCCTTTCTAGTGATTAAGGTGGCAGAAAATTCAAATTTTATGTTTTCCCTCAAAAAATGAATGCTTGGAAATTCAAATATTATAATGAGGTACATGGGCTTGAGGAAGTTATTCAAGTAATTCAAAGTGTGTTAAGTGTGGTTATAGCCTTCTAGGTGTTATGTTAGCATGTGCATGTCATTTTGTGTGTGTGTGTGTGTGTGATGCATAATTAAGATTATTTTCATAATAGGTGAAGGAGTTACAAGTCTCATAATGTAGTGGAATTTGAAGAGTCACTTTTGGAATGTCCATTTTTAGTGAGTAGTCGGTCATAATGTGTGTAAGATCGAGTTAAATTTGGGAGAGTTATAATATGCATGGAGGTGTAAGATTGAATATAGGAAGGAAAGTGATTTTTTGTAACTCATTCCTCATGGATAGGAAAATAATTTAATGAAAGTTTGTAATTTGATACTTCTTAGTGAAAGGAAAACTATATTTTGGTGTTCAAATTGTATGTTTTCTCGGTAGTTTCTTTGATGCATGTAATGGTATGAAGGGAAGATTAATTTTTGTGTGAATAAGAAACTCTCACTCAAAACTCTGAGTTGATGTGATTTTAGAAACTAACTACTTGAATTCTTTTATAGATTCATTGATACTAACTCCAGGGGAGTACTATGAGTGTTACGATGAATGCTTCACTGGTCAATGCTCACTCTATTTTCCATGCAAGTGATCAACCCCATAATGGAGACAACTTTAAAGTTATGTTTGAGTAGAGTGGAATGATTATTTTGTTTATAAACTTGCTCTTGTAATCCTGAGATATTAGTGTACACTCATGAAGGAACTTTACATAATACTTACAAGCATATTGTGATAAGGCCAACTATGAAACATTGATTGTTTTGCATGTTTGAATGAAATCATCTTATGAGAGAATCATTAGAGGTTGTGCTTGATGAACACCATTTATGAGAGCTTGTTTATTTATTTGAAGGAGGTTTGAGACTCGCACTATAGTCATCTAAGGGTGAATCCCTATTCTAGCATGTTTTCTCAAGCATAATATTGCATCAAATGAGCACACAACTTCATATCCCAAGATCTTGGTAATATTTTTAGTTTAGAATCCTAGAAAAAAACCTCCACTATAAATTTTAGGGCTTAGTTCCATCATTAAGGAAAGTTACATCAAGTTTTCCTCTCTCGGGTCTCACAATAAGGGTTTTATTAGATTGAGCCGGGGTTTTGAAGTTGTGACACTAAATCGGTGAGTTTTTTCCAAGATTTTAAAATAATAACCTTGAAATTATCCTTTGGCTACTGAAAGAGGATATTTTTATTTTTATTGGTAAAATATCAAGTTATTCATGATAGTTGCTAAAGGGACGAGTTAGATACGATTCGAAATGTAATTCTAGAGGTCATTTTCCGAAGAAACAAAAAATTATACTTTGAGCTAAGCATTGGAACTCCTAGGGAAGGGAAAAGATCATAATGGATGCTTAGAAACCTCATTTTTATGTCTTGGAAACTCTTAAAGATGAAAGTATGAGTAACAATAGACTGTTTTGGGGCTAGTTGGAGCAAATAAGTCTCCAATAAGGAAATCAATTTTGCAAGAGGAAGGTAAGGTGTCTAGAAATTTAAATTTGGGTAAATTGTAGGTGTGATAAGGTGTCAAGGAAGTAGTTGAAATAATTTAATGGGTTACTTTCAATGGTTTAGTGCATGACTGTAGCAATGTATTGCCTTAAGGGGCTTATGAGACAATTCAGTGGAAGGAATGAATGTAAGCTTTCATTGACTTCTTGAATGTATTTTTGAAAATTCCAACTATGGTTGAATTTTTTTGAAGCAAGGATAAAATTCAGGAATCCTTGAAGAGGTCATAAGAAAACTAGATCAAGAAGCTAGTGAGGAATAAGTACGGTCAAGTGAGAGAAGTTAAGTACAAGGATGACTTGGGAGGTAAAAGATCTATTTAATGCTTGGAGAGGTGGTTTAAAGATTATTAGGAGTAGGGTAAAGATGTTATAAGGTTGTTAAAGTAAATTATAGTGTTATTAGACAAGATTGATAAAATCAAACAAGTTTTAGCCTCAGAGGCTTATAGAAAGATCCTCTCTGTAGAGACTATGCAGGAGTTTTGTTCTCTTTCTCTTGAAATCAATATTAAGCATGATTTTAATTTTCTCTCTACATAAATTTCTTAACTTGTTTGAGCCATCTATATTATGTTTATATTCTTGAGGTCATATTTTTGTATTCATCATCTTGTACTCTTTCTTAATTTTAATCCACATCAACTTAGTCCTCTCAACCATGCCTTATTGCTCTTCCTCTTGATTGTGGATCCATAGCACCCTTTGTAGAAGAATATCCATAATTCCTTACGCATATTTGTTTTGTGCAATCTCAATCCTTCCTTTTCTATTCTCACAAGATTTATGTTCATCCTCATTCATAAACAATATCACACTACCTTCTCCCTATTTGGTTATCAAATCAACATGTCCTTCTTTCCCATATTTTATTAGAACTCCTCTTGTTTCCTTGGTATCATTCTATGAGTATATACCTACAATGAGCCCTTTTGTAGGCTAAAAACCTCTTCTATTCATAGAATTCATCATAACCTAATCTTTTGTTCTTCTTTGAACTCATCCATAAGTTCCTTTGTTACCTCTTCTCTTCACATTGTCCTTACATGGAGTCAAATAAATCTTTAATTATTTGAAATTATTTGTTCAATGTAAAAAATATTCTTCATCTATCCCTTCATCAATTTTGAACCATCTTGTCTTTCCTCTTGTACATTAATTCCTCTCTCCTTTATCTTATTTCTCATCCCAAAATCACGATTACTTGAATCACTATTCAACTCACTATCTTTCTTACCTCTTTCATGTTCTTCATCATAATTTTTTATGTTCCTTGGCTGATACATCATTTTTATTCTCTTGACTTCTTCATTTATGGATTCTAGTTCTCTTTCTTACTCCTCATAATCTTCATTCATCTTGTCTTTTCCTTTCACTATCCACACTCTTCTTTGGATTTTACTTGGCTAGGTTTTTACCTTCTTTGGCCTCCTTTTATTAATTAAAATATGTCCCTTCTATGATGTACAATATCATTCACCTATAACATCCTCGCATTATTAAATTAGAAGAAATATTTCAATTCAAGATATAATAGCAAAAATGGGTACTCTTTTCTCAATGTTGTAAAGACCAAATTCCTACAAACTCGTACCTATATGCTAGAATCAATTAATTCATTTCTACAAATATGTTTGTTGAACTTCATACACCCTATCTTGGTTATTTAGGCCCTTATAAATTTAAGAATTGATTACCATGCTCCCTTTATCAAAATTGCTTCTATAGGCCTCTCGAGAAGCTTGGCTATGGAATAATGGTAGATTTGGTGCTCTATAGGACCTTTGAGTAAAATGAAAATAGTTTTCATCACCCTTTCAGATGTTTAAGGTGAAGGTAAAATTTTATGTGCCAACTCTCTTTGTAAATGCTACTTCTATCATAAACTCTTTCTCTGAGGCACACTTACCCTTACCAACCCTATTTCAAATCAAAATTCAATGCAACTTTTGAATGTTAAACTCATTATAATGACCAAATAGTGATTTAAGCACCAATTTACCAAGGAATTAGAGTATAAATTATCACTGTGAATTCCTTTGTAAGGATGGATTCAAAATCACAAAGTCAAGGTCTAAAATTATGTCTCACTCGTATAGTCGCGAGGTTCCATTCTAGACTATCACATGTTTCTTCCTCCTAGTTTCTCATCGATGAAAATTTTCTCCCGATTCTTGCTAAGGAAAGTGTCTAGGTGGTATCTTACAAGTTTTAGGTGTTGGTAATATATACAAGCTCCTCAATGCAAGTTTGTATATAAACCCTAGAGGGTTTCTTTTAATGAACCCAAAAACCCAAATCTCTTAATGTAAACACTTCTTTTTACTTTCAAATCCTAAATCCAATTTGAACAAGTAGAATTTAGCACTTGAAATATTTATTCCTTACTAGAATAAGTTTACTCTTCCTAAATCACACATTTGATGACTATTTTTTCATCTTATTTCTTCTTAGAATAGAGATATCCCACAGTTACACATATATCTCAAATAAGAGAAAATGGTTATATTTCAATGCTATGAGAGGTATGAATTAATATGATGATTCCTTGACCCTTACTCTCTAAGCATCCATTATTGAATTCCTTAATCTATCAACTTCTTGGTTCAATTTACAAGTCAATGTACAAATTTAACAATCTTCCCTAATTCTCTATAGGATATAATCTTCTTGTTGAATAGTCACCCATAAGAATTATCAAAGGAAATGAATGGCTTAAAAATAATCTTAAATTTATTTTTCACTCTACATATACTAGTTTCATGATCATGATATCAAGATCTATAATGCTAACTCAACCAATAAATCATTGTTTCAGGTTTTCAGGAGAGTTTCAACCTTGAACATACATACAATCCTTGGGAAACTTTTAGAAATTCCTAGATACATTACTAATAATTGTCTCATGCTCTTGATAGTACCTGATTTAACCTTAAAAAAAAAAATTCTAATCTATTTTATCATGTAGAAATTTTTTTACCTCATCACTATTTGCGAAATAGATTGTCACCTGGGACTAGTTTCTTAGAGTGACAATTTTAACACTTCTTGATTGAATAAATGAAAATTATTTAGAAGATGAATTTCATACCTCCCCTAACTCGAGTAACTCCATAATGACCTCTAAGGTAATAAGCATGGTTACAAAATGGAGTTTACATTACAAGAAATGCTAGAAATGAGACTTTTAGAAGTTTCATGACCCCATAGATCAAGTAAAAGTTCCAGAACACAAATACACTATAGACACAAAAATAAAAAATTGAATAGCTACCTACACACCTCTATGTCTAACTAGAATGCCAAAATTGGCTCTTAGAAATTCAAATTTTCAAATAAGACTAAATTAGACTACAATTTCAAAATTTGAACATCTAAAGCACACCATACCAAAATTATTGAAATCTATGACTCCTAAATGTCCTTTACAAGAAAAAAATTATTTTACTAAACCTAGTATAGCCCCTTGAGTGATGCTCCTACATCATACTGCGGAGGGGGAAATAATTCTTCTCATGATTATTTTCTTTTCTTACAAGCTCTTTTCTCTTTCTTCCCGATTTCTAATTGCACATAGGATTCTCGAAGTTAGTCTTCTATTGAAATGTAGGTTTGCTTCATCCTCTTCTAATGTACCTTACCTCTTATAAGCCCCTCCATATGTAAACTAGTTTCCTTTGGGAGTTTATTTATTGTAGGACTATGTGTTGTCCTTTCCTCCTCCTAACTAAGATTGTATACTTGTTTTATCTTCACTTTTGATGTTTCCTCGGTCCCTTGATGGGTACACTATCTCGACATCTTATTTTTATCTAGTTCTTATTAGATCCCATGTCATGATCTTTTTCCCTTATTATATCTTTTACTCTTCTTATTTTATTGTATTCCATTTATATCTCTCTGGAATCATTTTATCTTCACTACCTGCAATAACTATGATGCCTTCTTCATGCACTATTTTCTTTTCCACTCTTGAACTATACCTTGCCTTGATGTCTTTATTATTTGTCTTGATTTTTTTATTTGTTAAATTCTTTGAATCATCTATCTTTTCTTATCTTCTTGAGGTTGTCTTTTGGTATCCATCATATTGTACTATTTATTCATTTCAATCCACATCAACTCAATCCTATCAACCATGCCTTGCTACTATTCCTCTTGATTATGGATCTCTAGCACCCTTTCTCGAATAATATCCATACTTATTTGCTCATATTTGTTTTGTTGAATCTCAATCCTTCCTTTTTTTCTCACAAGATTCATGTTCATCCTCGTTCATCAAAATCTCACACTACCTTCTCCTAGTTTGTTATCAATTCAACATGTCCTTATCTCCCAACTTTTCCAAGAACTCCTCTTGTTTCCTTGGTATCATTATCTGAATATATACCTACAATGATCCATTATGTAGGCTCAAAATTTTTTTCTATTCATATCATTCATCATCATCTTATCTTGTTCTTCTTTTTTGAACTCATCCATAAGTTTTGTTTTCTACTTCTTGTCTTTACTACACTGTCCTTGCATGGATTAAAATAACTATTCAATTCTCTGCAGTTCTTTGTTCAATGTAAAATTATATTTTTCATCTATTCCTTCATCAAATTTTGGACCATCCTTCCTTTCCTCTTGAACATTATTTTATCTCTCTTTTGTCTCATTCCTCATCTCAAAACCAGCATTACTTAAATTACTATTTGATTGTCTATCTTGCTTACCTCTTTCATGTTCTTCATCATAATGTTTTATGTTCCTTAGCTTCTCAATTATTTTCTTTCTCTTTAATTCTTCATTCATGTCTTATTCTTCTCTTTCTTTCCCTCATCATCTTCATTCATCTTATCTTTTCCTTTCACTATCCACACTCTTATTTTCATTTTCCTTGGTTTGTTTTTTTAACTTCTTTGGTCTCCTTTTCTTGATTCAAAAATATCACTTATATGATGTAGAGTATCATTCACCTACAGAATCCTCCCACAATTGAATTAGAAGAACTACTTCAATTCAGCTATAATAGGAAAAAAATGTACAATTTTCTCAATGTTGTAAACACCAAATTCTTGTAAAATATGACCTATAGGATCAAATCAATTCATTAATTTATAAAATCATGTTTTTCTACTTAATACACCCTATATTGGTTATTCATGCCCTTATAAATTTAAAAATTTATGACCTTGCTCCCTTTTGTCAAAATTACTTCAATAGGCTTATCGAGAAGCTTGGGTGTGGAATTATGGTAGATTGGGCACTCCATAGGGTCATTGAGTAAAATTAAAGTAGTTTTCAACACCTTTTTATAATTTTAAGGTATGGGTAAATGATTTTTAATAACTCTCTTTGCAAAACTACTTCTTTCACAACCCCTCTCTCTTAGCACACTTACCCTTACCAACCCTACTTCTAATCAAAATTCAATGCAAATTTTGAATGGAAAACTCTTTATATTGACCAAATAGTGTTTCAAGAAGCAATTTACCCAAGGAATAAAATTATAAATTATAAATATGACTTGTTTTGTAAAGATGGATTCAAAATTACAAAGTCATGGTCTAAAATTAAGTCTCATTGTACAGTGACAAAGTTTCAGTCTATACTATCATGAGTTTCTTACTCTTGGTTGCACATCCATGCAACATTTCTCTTGATTATTGATAAGGAAAGTGTCTATGCGGTATCTTACAATTTTTATGTCTTGTAAATGCATATAAGCTCCTTAATGCATGTTTGTATATAAACCCTATAGGGTTTGTCTCATTAAACACGAGAACCCAAATCTCTTAATCTAAAAACTTATTTTGAATTTCAAAGACTAATTAGAATTCAAAAAAGTCTAATTTATCCTCATAATCATTTTTACTTAATAGAAGAAATTGAATATTTATAAATCACATTTTTATGACTACTCATTCATCCTCTTTCTTCTTTGAATAGAGACATCCACACTTTGACATGAATCTCAAATAAGAGAAAATGGTTACCTCTAAATTTTCTGATAGGTCTGAATTAATATGATGATTCCATGACCCTTAGTCTCTAATTCTCCTTTCTTGAATTCCTTATTCTATCAGCTTCCTTGGTTCATAATTACTAGTCAATGTACATATTTAGCAATTTGCCCTAATTCTCTACGGGATACACTCTTCTTGTTGACTTGTCACCCACATAGATTAATAAAGGGAATGAATGGATTCAAAATAATATTTATTGTATTTCTCACTATAATTCTACTAGTTTCATGCTCATACATCTCGAGTTCTTTAGTGCTAACTCAACCATGAAATCGTGTTTCGGGTTTTCCAGGAGGGTTTCAACCTCGAATATACATACAATCCTTAAGAAACTTATATAGAATCCTAGATACATTAATCATCATTATCTCATGCCCTTGATATTACTTTATTGAACCTTAAACAAAAAAATATAATCTATATTGATGTAAATATTTTGTTAAGCTCATCCTTTGTTCAAAACAGTTGTCACACTGGACTCATTTCTTTGAGCTCCAAAGTTTTACACTTATTAATTGATAAATAATTAAAAATTAGTTACAAGATGAATATTATACCTTCCTTGACTCAAGTAACTCCATAACTAACTTCTAAGGTAATAACCATGGTTGCAAAATGGATTTTACATTACAAGAAATGCTAGAAATGAGACTTTTGGAAGTTTCATGACCCCATACATCAAGTAGATGCTCAGAGATCACAAATAGACTATAGACACAAAAATAAACTTGAATAGTTCCCTACACACCTCTATGTCTAACTATAAGGCCAAAATTGGCTCTTAGAAATTTAAATTTTCGTATTATACTAAAATGGAGGGATCATTGTTTTTACCTTATCTAATAAAATAAAATAATTTCAACTTTTGAATTTCTATATCCTACTAAATAAAAATTATTGACATATCAGACTCCTAAAGGACATTTAGAAGCCAAAATTTACTATACTAGCCCTAGTCTAGCCTGCAAGTGATGCTTTTGCATCAATGGAGCTTAACAATATCAAGCATGTTACAATATAAGAACCTAACTAAATTATATATCATAAAGAATACATCTTATGAGAAATACATAAGGATTCATCCCTCCCAAGGGTTTTCAGTTTAGAACTTAGCTCCATCTGTTATTATTGATATGATCTTCAAAATATGAATTACAATAACTATTGGAAGGTTAGATATCTTGTCTAGTGGAAGCTTAACATCGCTAATCGTTATGTTGATTACTCTCTAATGATAAAAAGTAATGTACTCTAGAAATTGGTGGTCCTAATGGATAATACTTATATTCATTATCATACAATGTGAGAGAAATAATTTTAACTCCATATATGAAGTAATTATTAATATATTCTACTCCATTGTAGGTAAAATGCCTTCCATTGTTTGCACTCCATTCTTGACAATTCGATTCATTAAAGGTGCTAAGTGTTGAAAGAAAAGAGATAAGGAATGGATTTTTAAATCCATACCCCTAAACAATACTACATCGAGCTATGGTTGTTTTTTATTATAGATGACACATATGAGGAATTCAATAAGGTTATATCCTCGGTACTTTTTATCTGAGTACACTATGTGTTCAGGTCAAGCATATTGACTATGAAAATAATAACTTTCTTATTACTCGACATGGAGTTAGATTTTTCTATATTCGATAAATGGGAAATGCAATCCTCGATAGAAAAACAACCATTTTATTTTTCACCATATGGTTGGAATTTAGGGTTGTTAGTAGATAATGAAAAAAATAGCTATTCAAATATAGAAGACATTAGATTAGCATGCTTTTGGTACTAAAAAAATATATAAAATTAATAAAACCCTCTTATATTTGTAATTTTTTTAATATAATAGGTTATATTTCACCTCCTAAACATGTTTACTATGTTGAGGAGAACATATTTGATAAATTGGAGACCAACCCATCTAAATAAAAGTTAGAGGGGTTGAAAAGGAAGACTAAATTAGCTACATTTATGAAGAAAGCAACCATTGTATTCATGAAAGGAGAACCTTCGAATATTAAATAGTTTGATTAGTTTTTGTTAGATGGTGAAACTATATTTTAAATTAATGTTTCAAGGTTACATATAACGCCTCCAAAGTGTCATTATTTTCTTATAGATGATGAGAATCTTGACCTTTTTGTGCACTCTATGTTGATAAATGTTATTTCTACACATAGGAAACAATTCTTCTTTCGTTCTTACGATTCTATGAATGAAATTGTGGAACTCTAAGATTTGAAATACCTGGAAATGGATGAAGTTAAATTTTATATACTTGATAGCCAAGATACAGTATGTGCACAAAAAAAAAATTGGGCTTAGATACTTACAAGTCTTTGCATCTCGAGGCTACAATTTTGAAGGGATCACATTCTATCTACAAATGCAAATCCATTACTAATATTTTTAAACAACATAATGAAGTGAACAAAAAATTGATAAACACCAAATTTATTGATTAAAAATACAAATATAGATCTATTTTGAAATTTCTAGGATGTCCTCAACGTTCTAGATTGACACAAAAAAATAGAAGAGTGGAAGGTAATGTATTTTAGTTTTATTAAATTTTTATTAATATTTACTTTCATTGTATAAAAGATAAAACTTATGATTATCCTTTGAATGCGAACTTTTAGAATCAATGCCTTTTGATTTTCAACATAGACGAGAATAGAAAGTCTATACAACAAATGGAATTTTCTATTGTTTCCAGATTATATATGGACTAAATGGATGACAAATTTTTAGTTGTTTAGATTGGGTGGCCTTGCTTGTTCACCTATTAAAGATAATCAGGTTAAATTTCATCCAAATTTATTGGCAAGATTCATAGCCAATTCATTTAGGGTTGCTAGAGGAATGACCAATGAAGAACTATCACTAATAGCAGATAAAGTACAATAAGAGGATGTCTAGTTAACTAGCTTTGTGTAGGAAGGCTTAATAGTAGAGAAAATTTATTCTTACTTCCAGTAAAATAAAAGGAGACAAAAATGAGAGCTAAAGTTCTACATTATTTTAAAGAAAAAAATCCAAATATTAGTCTATTGACATCCTGTAGTGACTCCAATGTAATTGAAATTTTTAATTACATGAATCACACTACCACCAGGTTGTTTTTACTATTGGGTGAGGAGAGAAAAGGAAAGAGAAAATATGATTCCCAAATAGGGGGAAAAAAGTGAAATGAAAAAAAGACCATGTGGCGAAAAGAAGTTCTTCTGTCGAGTCTCGAAAAATATTAGACAATTATTTGATGTCAATGGAAGAAATTATACCAACAAGGATGGAAGACATAAAATATTTTACTTGTCAATGTGAATATCCATTCCAAATTACATTAACTCTATCAGCTATTCCTATCACCAATCCTTTCACCGTTGAATGTGTTATCACCGGTTTTTATAATTTATCCAACAATATTTATTCTAAAGTAATGATGGAGATGCAAATAGTTATTGGAACCAATTTGTTGGATTGTATTATAATTGTTCTCTTACTAACTTGAATATTAAAAAAGTTGAGAGAAACAATAAAAATACATGGAAAATATTAAATAGAGTGGAGAATCCAATCTATATGGATGTTACAAACTCTATTATAATAACGATAAATTTAAAAGCTCATGTCTTATGTACACAATAACTAGTGTGCACAATTGTGATGATAATAATGATGAAAGAGAAGAATTCACTAGGTATTTAATGGAAAAATTACCACAATAATTAATAACTACAAGTGAAATCTGCCTAAAAGGAAATAAACATCCTTTTCCTTGCAAACAATCATATGAGTTCTAGGCTAAGATTTTCACTCAATGTTGTTCCCAAAATTATTTAGTATTATTGATTTATAGTGCCAGTGTCACATTGTGTGCATTAGTTGAATCCAATCTATCCTTTTTTTTTTAATTGTTGAGACACATAGTCAAGATTTTTTTGAAACATTACTATGCTCATATGAAGAAAGATTTGTACTAGAATACAAATCAAACATGTGATTTTGTGAAATGACTTTTAACTAAATAAATACTTACACATTTCTTATTTACATAGAAAACCAAATAACAATAGGATTTGATGTAAAACCCTTTCAACTTGACACTACACAACCAATTCAACATGGTGATTAAACTTTAATCATTTTATAAATATGTTTAATGAGATTTTTTTCAATTGTCATGGTTTTCATTTTTTTGACAATACTTTATGTTCACCAACCGTGACGATAAGAAGAGGAGATCTTAGCTACATCTTACATGAATATGCAATCAAAACGTGGTATATTATTCATGTGCATTTATAAATAAAAACCACTACAAAGCCCCACCAATTTATAAGACAATTAATGTTTTATGTAGACAACCAAAAACCAGAGAAAGTAATAGTGGAGTGCGCGGTGGTAACAAACATGAATATGTAATTGGAATCTAGTATTTTAGCGATGCATATTTTTAAACAAAACAATTTATAAGGCTCACGAAGTTATAGAAAATGATATCATCTAACTCTAGAAGAGGAACCATTTTCAAAAAAGAATAATCAAATAACCCATTTATAAATCTCATGGTGGCATCCAATGCTACATATTTTTTGGTTATTATTTCATCGCTAACATGCATTAGTATAAATGCTTAGTCTAGTCAATGATTCCATAGCCTAGCGGTCACTAATCCACATCAATATCTTAGAACTATCATCCTCCAATGTGTGGTTCAACCAATATAAATGAACCCTAGCAATCGGTAAAATTCATTCGAAGAGATAGAACATTTATTTTGTACTTACCATGTTACTACAAAAACATTATGATTTTCAATTATGTTTTCATTTAACATAGCATGCAATTGATTATGAATTGATTAATGTTATTTATAATAAATATTTCATCAAAAAAACAAGCAAACAGGTAAGGTCTATGCAAGCCAAGATGAAAGCTTAGTATGTGAGTGGTAGTATCCTAAAATGTTGATATAGAATTTACCATTTTACCACATAGATCACTATGTTTTTTCAAATATGCTTTCATTTTCCATGGAAATAGCTACATTTTGAGGTGTTTATTTGAAATTGTAGACACCTATAGTTTTATCAAAGCACTATTACTCTCAATATTTCACTAACTATCCTCCTCCTCACAAATTGATGACATACCATTAGTTAGACCTATCTAATTCCCCTCTTACGACACTCTTCTTGGTCATATTCCTCCTATAAAAAAACTTATTCGGCCAATATATCTCTTATTAGATAAACATTCTTCCTTTTGACCATTCGAATCTCATATTTCTCTCTAAACCACTTAAAGATTCCTAGGCTATCTATCACCACAAAATGGTTATCCAAACCCCTCCCAACTCTTAATGAGTCTCTAATCACTTGTTAATCAAATTTAACTATCTTAAACCCTTGTTAACTAGCCTAAACCAAGCTTAACTAAACCTAAAACATGTTTATCCTAATCTAATCTAAATTTTCTTTTTGAGATTTAGTCCCACATGCCCCCAAATTTCCCACTTTCCCAAATGAAAAAAATATAAATAGCCCAATACCTCCCTCTCATTTACAGGATCACTTCTTCCCTCTAACATAAACTATAGTATTATTGTTAGGATTAGGAGTTTTATTTCATTTTATTGATCCATTTGCTTTATTCTTTGCAACACACCACACACCATGGAGTAAATGGGAAGAACCATTGGACTTGAAAGCCATTAATGGTGAGATCCCATTCTCTTAAGCACAAATTGATTGCTTAGATCCTTATTAGGCTCATTTATTTAAGCTTTCAAGAATAGAGGGTAATTATATTTGTTAAGTTTGTTTGTTTGCTTCAAAGTTAATGTATGCAAAATAGGAATCCTTGTTTACTTCTTATCTGATGGTCCACTGATTGGTTTTTCACAAATATTTGGGGTCTCTTGAGTGTTCTTACCCCATTCCATAGATTTTTCAATCTTTCTTTGACAACAGTTGGCATGCCCAGTGGGACATAAAGTCCATCCTCCATTAATGGAGTATTTTCAAGCTATTTATTTTCAATTTCTAACCACTTTCATGTTTTCTAGGATAAATAACTTGTTATTTGTATGATTTCATTTTTAAGTGAGTTAAATCATCCTTGATCATGTATTTTCTGTGGGTTTGAGCTAGAAATAGGATTCTTTGGCTAACCTTTACCTGCTTGCTTGTCAAAAAATTTCATTTCCATGACTTTTGCAGGTTTTTCAGGGAGTACGTGTAGGTGTCCTTAAATGGGGTGTGTAACAATCCTTGATAGTTTTTATTTTATTCCTTTGCATCTCAATTGTTGGCATGTGATTTTCCTTTGTAGGATATGTTCTTTTGACTTTGGGAAATCATGCTTGATGTGGATAAGTATTTTCTACTCTTAAGATCTTCTGACTGAACTGGAATAGTTTTCCTGAATTCATTTTTCACTTCTTGTAGGTGAGATTGCAATTTGGTTTTAAGAGTTGTAAACTTATCTATTTACCCGACTCATCCTTGGATCAATTTCAGTGATCCAAGGAATGTTTTAAATCTGTTCAGAGTGAACAACTAATGAATTGGCATTCCATGAATTAAGAAACATATGGAATGAACTTAGTAGATGCAAGTATTTGATTCTCTTTTGTGTGAAAATATTTCCATTCAGTGATATGTTTCGTTTGGGTCACCTGGATCTTGACCTACAGGAGTCATTCTTGACGTAATTGGGATTTCAGCCTATTCATGGCATAGGAGAGAACCAGAAATCCTAAGCCAGGTAAAATTATTTCCTACCTAAGCTATGTAACTTGATATAATTCTGATTCTAACCTAAACTTGGTGCTAAGGGAATTGGAAAAAGTTACTAGGTATTAAAACTAAACATTGAACCTATTACTACAAGGCTATATGGTGATCTAACCTAGTGTTTTAAACTATGGCACTTTGAATTATTTACCTATGAGGGTTTATCTAAACCTAATTGCTAAGGCCTATGGTGGGGGTTAGTTGTTAGTGTTATATCCTAAGGTATAAAATTTAATCTACCTAAGATCTAACCTAAGCAAGTAACCTATCCTAAACTATTGGGCATGAATGGGGACTTATGTAGTCGCATGCATATTGGTGACGGTTCCTAAGGAATTTATGATGTTGATAAGGTTTTTATTGCACTCGGTACTACCAGCTTTGGTAGGGTTAGTTGGCTTGGTGGAGGCTTAGGTGGCAGTATCACTAAAATGGAAACACATGTTAATTTAGACTTGGCATTCGCTAGACTTGGCAGGTGGTGGCAAGGAAGATTAGGTGGGAGATTTGGAATTAATGGAATTAATTGCTTTTGGTTTACAAGCCCAAACTGTCTTGGTAGGCATGCCAGTGGATTTTTCTTGGGTTGTTTCACTTTGCATGTTTTCTGATTTTCACTCTGCATGCACTCTAGTTTTTCGAACCATAGATTGAATTGCACTTCATGGCTATTTTTGAGGTTTTGAATCTATTTTCGTTTTGTGGAATTTATAAGAGGCATTGTGGAAGAGGTATCTGGTTATTCGATCTTTCGTGGAGAAGAAGGGAAGGAGTGATCTTGGCGGAGGTCTTCTTCGATTTGATAGAGAAACTATAAGGCATGATATGCTCTAACTGTTAAAATCTCTTGCTTTTCAAAGTGTTTTCATTAAATAAAATTTTCTTTGTGAGTTTTAAGCATTGCATGATGTATTTGGTTACTGAGTTTATTAAGTCTTGTATTCTTGGTTTGAATCCTTTACAAAAGTGGTCTGTTTTAAGATATAGTAAGTGATTGTTTGAACTCATGCAAAACACATGCAAAAATGATTCTGTAACTCTGTTTCACTTAAATGAATTTTGTAATTTTAGCTAGGTTTTGTTACTTTCAAAAAATGTATTCTCACTACAGTTCTTTAGAGAATCTTGCATCTATCTTGTATTGGTTGAAGCTATTGTTTTGTGATCATGTGTTGGTAAAAATCTCTAGTTTGTTATGAAGACTTGTATGTAAGCTCAAATTCTGTTGGAAACTTGTGGGTATTCGAGAATTGTGGTCAGGTTCTTGGTGTTGTTATGCTTGTGTTTCACTTCGTAAGTATATGGAGCTATGAATAGAGTAGTAGTTGGTTGGTTCTTGTTTTCAAACCTGTAAACATTTGTTGTTGCTGAAACCCTAACACATCGTGAAAATTATGTGGTGTTATCAAGATATTATGAACTGTTACTGGTCTCGCATTTGGTTGATGTTTGTGTTTTACTGTGACCTTGTGTATTTTATTGTGAGTTCATTATGAATACAGCCTTAGCACTTACATGGTGTTGGTCTGAACTCTTTTAAGTGATCTCTTAAACTACTTTAGCTGTTGAGCAAGGTTTGATATGATAGTTATTCAAACATGACGCTTGATTTTTAATTTGAACTGTTTAAATGTTGTTCATTGAATTTTATCTAGCATTAGAATGTGAAAGTTATAGTAACTCCAAAAGGAGTATTGTGATGCAAAATGAGTCGAGGAAATTGTTTCTTATTGTTGGAATTTGAAACCTGAGCAAGGTGTCGGTCTAGTTGAGATTCTTTCTGGTTTTCTTTGTTAAAAGATACAAATCAAAAGGGAACTTAAGTTGCCTAAACTTGTTTAAAATCAGTGAATGATTTTGATCTTGGTAAGAACTTATGTTCCACATGGCACTCAGATTGGTATTTCGAATCTTGGGTAGAAGGTATCTTGTAATTATGTTGTAAGATCCTATCATATTTATTGAGTTTATTACTGTAGGAAACTATTTTAAAACTCTAAATTCCTAGGAGGAAACAGATGCATGTGCATGGAGAAAACTAGAAATATGGTTTTATGAGTCAGTTGGTAAACTCTGTTAGATTTTGACTGGAACCAACTTTGTAGTTTACAATTCTTATTGGGAATTCGTTCTTTATTTTTACTCTTGAAGCAATACGTTGAAAAGTATGGTAAATAATATTACTTGATTTAACTCATGGGTAATTCTAGGTGTTAACATCTACTCGATTTCTCTTCTGTTAGGTCTCCTTAAAGAAATGAAGAACCCATAAAAGAATTAGTATGATTCGTTTGTGTATATGGACTGTGTAAGACCATTACTGTTCTAATATTCCTATTTGAATAAATCTCTTGGTTACAATGGTAAGTTTTAAAGGAAAAGTTTCATTAGATACCTTCTTACTTTAAGGTGTTCTTATTCTTCTTCAGGAACTCTTATATGAAATAGAATTGTATATATATGAAGAAGGAACTTTGTTAATCAAGTTGAAGGAAATGATTATTAAGTAGGATAATTTCTGTTAAGCCTCTTTTCTAAATCAGTTGGGAACAAGTTCATTTGTTTGAAATATTTGTTGGTTATTCTTTAGGAAAAAGTTAATCATTATTTGGCTAACCTTCTCTTACTTTATCATTGATAGAAATGAAATAGAAGGAGAGTGATGACTGGTTGTTAAAAGAGAATGTATCCTGCTGGTTGGTTGATGTTTCATCCTTCCATCTGGGATCTTTATTTATTCTGTTACGATGAATATATTAAGAAGTGAACTTGAGTTCATTAATGATCTTTTTTGTTGTTGTTATTACTTATGATTAAAGTATGAAATACTAATTGTTCATTAAAGCAGGGTTTTCTTTATTGGAAAAATTAGTGGAATGCACTTTGTTTTAAGGCTTAGTGTTTATCATGCTCAATTCATTGAACTAACCCATGCTAGAAATTTTTACAGATGGACTTCGTAAGTGATATAAGATGGCAAAATCTTATATGATGCATTGGCTGATCGAAGTTTGATTATAGTGAAGAATTTTGATATGTTCTTGAGATGTATTGAAAAACAAAAGTATTATTGCTTTTTGATGAAGAAGATTGTCATACAAAGAAACCTAAAATGTATAAGTTATAAATGCATAAGTTTGTAAAGGTATAAGTTTGAAAATGAAATTGAAGGATGAGAACTTACTTGCATGAGTTGTGTAAATTATCTTGTACCTTTGTAAAAGAAATGGAATCTTATCTTGTTGATATTCTTCATATTATTTATATGATTAAATGAGGATTCTTGAATAAGTAGGATAAAAGGGAATTAGAGTAATCTCCTTAATTAAGATGCAACTAGATAAGTTACAGAATTCAATGTTTTTATATAAACACTTTAATATAGTAAGGTGATGTGTAATGAACACACAATGAAAACTATAGATTATGAAAAGAACAAAAAGGGTGTGTTAAACCCTAGAAGTTAACTATGAAGAGTAAGAATATTCCTAACTCATGTAAAAGTAAACAAGAAGACAAGGAAGATATGATTTATAATCATAAACTACATTTAATAAAGTCTATTAAGATATGACCTGAGACGGTTGTTACACTTCCTTGATTGGTTAAATCACATTTAACAGAACTTATGAGGTTGTTGTACTTTATTTTTGGTAACTACTTGTTAATTAAAAATTAACGAACATCGAAAGAAATCTTGAGTTAAGGAATTTTCCCAAGGATTAATGGAACTGATTTGGAAGGAAACTTAGGAGAGTTAGATTGGAGTTTAGTCAAGGTTGCTAAAATTTACTATTAAATATCTAATTTAATTAAACATTAATAATCTCTTAGGGGTATGTACATCTTGGCGATATCTTGTTCTATAGGATCTTTGGCACACATCTAAAAAGTGTACCTTTGAGAAGATTAGGTTCTTCTCAAGGATACAACATTGTAGTTGACATGTGGTAACACCCTTCTATGTTGATTGTCTAGATCTACACGCTTATGGATTTGAACTTATTTTTCTCTAAGACTGGGTAGTAACATAGTTATGATATGAAGTAACCCTCTAGGACTCTGGGTACCTTGGCACATGGGGTTAACCTAGGTTGACCCAGTATGCCAATATATCCTAAGTCTTTGTGAGTCTCTCCCTATCATAACCTATGTTGTTAACCTGAACTAGGGATAAACCATGGGCAAGTGGACTGACGGAAGTCAGTAAAGGAAATTCTAGATAAAAATTGAGTGAGGTGAAGGATGTATTCCGAGATTGATGAGTATGTCATCAAGGAATGAGTAATATGAACAGTATGTTAGAAAACTTTGGCCAAAGTATCACAAGCTGTTGATTGCATTGTCCTATGTCACCTAGTCTAAGGATCAAGATGTAGATGAATATTAGTAGAAAATATTCAGATAGGTTCCCAGATAGATCACTCAATACCCCAAATAGGGTAAGAGAACCAAGTATACTTAGTATATAGAAAAGTATTCATTACTTAATGTTAAACATGAATAGATCGGTGGCACAGAGTCATTAGTCAGAGAGAATATGGTTATTTGTTATAAGAATGGATGTTATGGAATGTGTGTTCTAAATTATGTATTTGGAATAGAGAACGTTACTTAAAAAAAATTCCCTTGTTTCTAAAGTGTTAAAATGGGAATGTTACATCTTGGTATTAGAGCTGAAGGTTGCGGCTCTTGGACCTGTGTGTCCATAATCGATAAAAACTTAAATTTTCTTGTAATTGGTTAGAACAAGAGGAAGCGTTGTGAATAATTATCCACCTAATGAAGGAGCAGAAAAAACCCAAAAACTTGATGAAATATTTGTTGCCTTGTTGGACACAAGAGATCATTTGATGGTTCTCAAACAATAAGTGATGGGTAGTTAGGAGGAAGAAGAAGGTAAATAACAATTAGCCACCTCTGAGAACAACCCCAATATGGGTGTTGATAATAACAATACTAATGTACATATCGAAATGAGGAAAATAAAAAGGCTAGGTTGGCGGTGAACTTGCCAATGATATAAAAAAGGATAAGTCCACCTAAGTTTGATGGAACCACATTAGGTGATGGAGCTAAGAATTGGCTCGGTGATATGGAGAAGTACTTTGTAATAAAAAACTTCTTTAAGGAAATCAAAGTTATTTGGGAGCATATCAGCATTCCCATGAAGCATCTTCATGGTGGGACAGCCGTAAGGCTAAGCTAAACATTGATGAAACTAACATCACTTGGTATCGATTTAAAAGTATTTTAGGTAACGTTGGCTGCAACAAATTTATTATGATCATAAAATGACTGAATTTCAGAACTTGGCTCAAGGGAAGTTAACTGTAGTTTGAGTATTAGGAATATTTTATGAAACTACTCAAGTATGTACCTCGATGTCAAACCGATGAGAAGTTCGGGATATGGAAATTCATCGTGGGATTGAATCCCATTATTGGGAGAGAGGTTGATGTTCATAGCCCAACCACTATGGAAGGGGTTGTTGAAAAATCTATAAGGCAAGAAAAAAATTAAAGCCTATTTCTTCTAAAAAGGAGGAAGTATAGAAGAAAGTTCTAAACTCTTCTTGACTTCTTTTGTACCTAAGAAAGGACCATGGAAAAATTTTGGTAACAAAAGTAAATTTTTAGTGAGAATAATAAGAAAATAGCAAACGAATAAGTTTGTTAGAAATATAAGGAAAATTTTGCCAAGAATAACAATAACAGGCGAAGTCCTATGGAGGTCAAAATGATAACTTTAAGGTGGAAATAATTTTGAGCCAAAAAAGGGACTAGTAGGAGGCTGTTATAATCTGTGGAAAAGATCATTATGTGAATCAATGTCCTTTGAAGAAGGATGATCATAATCAGTAGCACAAGATACATGCTACAATAGCTGACAAGCAAGCTGAAAAGTAAGTTACACCTATAGAAGTTCCTAGTAAGTTATTCGGTATACCTGTAACTATTATTTTTCGATCGGGAGCTACTTGAATTTTGTATTTCTAGTAAACTCGCTTCAAAACTCAAAATAAAAGCTGAAAAAATGGATAAATCATGGATGTACATTATGGTAATAATTTTGTTCATACACAGTTAGTATGTGTCTTTTTGGGGCGAGTCCTTGACTTACCTAGCTTTTCCATAGAAGTTGATCTCTCTATAGCACCTTTGGGATCTTATGATATAGTCATAGGTGTAAATTGGTTAGTAGAGCATAAAGCAAAGGTAGAATTTTTTGAAAAGCATATTAGAAAATAATAGAGATTCAATGTGTAAACGAGAAATTTACTGTTAGGAAATTGTCAAATTTATCTGACTTAAAAAAGCCAAAAATAAGGGTTGTACCTTATATGCGGTAAAAATTTCAGAATCTGTGAAGAAAACAATAATTTCATGGAACGTCACCCAATTTTACGAAACTACGGTGATGTGCTTCTAGAAGAATTCTTTGGGTTACCACTCAAAAGGAGTTGGACTTCACAATTGAAAACAAACTAGGTCTTGAACCTATTTATAAATCACCTTATCGAATGACTACCAAAGAGTTAGTAGAACTTAAGGCTCGATTCTGAGAAATTTTGTCTAAGGTTTTGATTAGACCAAGTGTTTCACCTTAGGGAGCACTAGTGATTTTTGTGAAAAGAAAGATGGAACACTTAGATTATGCATTGATTACAAGATGTTAACAAAGCAACAATCAAGAATAGATATCCACTTCTTAGAATTGATGAACTATTTGATCGGATCGTGGGGCATCGGTATATTCTAAGATAGATCTTGATCTAGATATCATCAATTATGAATTAAATATGAGTAAATTCATAAAACAACTTTCAGGACAAGGTATGGGTATTATGAATTCAGTTTTACCTTTGGATTAACAAATGCACTGTCGGCTTTTATGAACTTAATGAATAATATATTTCAAGAATATTTGGAAAAGTTTGTGCTTGTATTCTTGGATGACATTCTCATATATTCTAAAAGTATTGAGGAGCATCATGAACACTTGAAAATAGTTTTGGAAATTTTGAGAAAGAGACGGTTGTATGGTAAGCTGTCCAAATGTTCTTTTTATGACACCAAGTTCACTATTTGGGTCATGTTATAAGTAAAGATGGGATAATTGTTGATCCTTCTAAGATTGTAGCTATAACCAAGTGGCCTACACCAAAGAATGTACATGAAGTTAGAAGCTTCATGGGCCTTGCAGGTTATTATAGAAAATTTGTTAAGGATTTTTCTAAGGTGGCTACACCAATAACTTCATTGTAGAAAAATGATAAGAAATTTGTTTGGAATGATAAATGTGAATCTAATTTTAAAATTTTGAAAAGTCGAGTTGACTTGACACCTATCTTAGTTGTGCACATCCTAATGGAGACTTTCTTTGTCATAAGCGATGCATCAGGAAAGGTCTTAGAGGTATTTTGTTACAAAATGATCTTGTCATAGCTTATGAAAGTAGAAAAATTAAGTTACATGAGTTGAATTATGCTCCACGTGATTTAGAGCTTGCTGCCATAGTTCATGCACTTCAAGTTTATAGGCATTATCTGTTGGGTAAACCATTTGAGTTGAAAAATGATCATCTAGGGCTGAAGTACATTTTCACTCAACCAAATCTGAATGTAAGACAACGAAGGTGGTTAGAGTTTTTGTCTCAATATGATTTTGACATAAGTTACATTAAAGGAAAAGAGAATAGAGTGGCTGATACTCTAAGTCATAGGAAGCACATTTCTACTCTTATAACACTAAGAACTCAGTTTAAGGATGAAGTAAGAAGTGTTATGGAATCTAATTCTTACTTTTAGCAAGTAAAAATAGCACTTGCTGCAGATCCAAAGATGAAAGATATAAAGGTTTTCACTTTGATAATGAAGGAATATTACAATATGAAAACAAAGTATACATACCTCTACCTAACAATTTGAGGAGGAAATTGTTAGCAGAGTTTCAAAATTTACCATTTTAGGACACCTTGGCATTACAAAATAGCTTGTTGATATAAGACAACAATATTTCTAGAAAGGAATGAAAAAGGATGTTATTGATTTTGTGACTCATTGTCTTGAATGTCAACGTGTAAAAGTAGAGCATATGCACCCAGCTGGTTTATTGTATCCTCATAGCATACCGCAGTACAAATGGCAGGTAATAAGCATGGATTTTGTACAAGGATTGCCTATGTCAAGAAATAAACATGATGTTATTTTAGTAGTAGTTGACAAACTAACGAAAGTAGCTCATTTATTGCTTTAGAAATCTAAAGGATGATTCTTGTATTTTGGCTAGAAGATTTGTATATGAAATTTTTATATTACAGAGTACTGAATTAATCATATCTGATAAAGACCCTAGAATGACGTCAAGGTTTTGGAAAACACTTAATGCAGCTCTTGGAACTAAATTGAATTTTAGTTCTGTGTATCATCGAAAATGGATGGACAGACTGAAAGAGTAAATCAGGTTTTGGAGGATATGTTACGGATGTACTATATGGATCAGTAGTACAAGTGGGAGGAGTACCTTCCATTAGTTGAATTTACATACAATAACACATATCATGCTTCTCTTAAGATGGTACCTTTTGAGGCACTTTACAGAAATAAATGTAGAACCCCTATTAGTTGGGATAACATTCGGGATATAGAGGTGATTGGACTTGAAATCCTTAATAAATGGAACAAGTCAAAATAATTTGTGAATGCTTGAAAGAAGCTACGGAGATAGGTAAAAGAGTTATGCTTGACTTAAAGTAGGTTAACGGTAAATTTGAACTTAGAGAGAGGTTTTCTTCAGGTTAAATTGAAAAAGAACTCTATAACTTTTGGTAAGGTTGCCAAGTTATCACCTCATTATGTGGGACCTTTTGAAATATTTGAAGTAATTAACCCTATAGCTTATCGTTTAGCACTACCACCTACTTTGTCATGAATGCATGATGTTTTCCATATTTCTTTGCTTAAGAAATACATTTCAGATTTATCACATGTGTTAAATTGGAATTTTTACATGTCAAAGACCAAGGAGTAATCGTGGTTAAACCCATTCGAGTGTTGGAAACTCACTTGATTACATTTAAGAAATAGAGAAATAAGTCAATGCAAGGTCCATTGGGACCAGTTTAACAAGGAAAGTGCAAATTGGGAAAATCTAGAGGATATGAAAACTACTTTTCCATATTTATTTGAACAGAATTGAATCATTGGTGATAAAGATTTATGATTTCATCTTTGTATGACATTAAGTAAGCCAGTTTTGGGTAGATAATTATTTAATTTGAACAAACAGTTATTTAATGTTGAATTCTGGAACTATAAGATTTTGAAAAACAATGACTTTAAGTAAGAAAAGTGAAGGATTTGACTGTCCATGATGTAAATTGTTAGAATAAATAATCATCGGGACGATGATTCCTTTTAGGAGGGAAGCATGTAACACCCTTGATAGTTTTTATTTTCTTCCTTTGCATCTCAATTGTTGGCATGTGATTTTCCTTTGTAGGATATGTTCTTTTGACTTTGGGGAAATCATGCTTGATGTGGATAAGTCTTTTCTGCTCTTAAGATCTTATGAGTGAAATACTTTTCTGAATTCATTTTCACTTATTGTAGGTGAGATTGCAATTTGGTTTTAAGAGTTGTAAACTTATCTAATTACCTGACTCATCTTTGGATCAATTTCAGTGATCCAAGGAATGTTTTAAATCTACTCAAAGTGAACAACTGATGAATTGGAATTCCATGAGTTAAGAAACATATGGACCGAACTTAGTAGATGCAAGTCTTTGATTATCTTTTGTGTGAAAATATTTCCATTTAGCGGTATGTTTCATTGGGTCACTTTTGAGACCAGACCCTTGCAGTCATTACTAACGTAATTGGGATTTCACTATTATTCATGGCATAGGAGAGAACCGAGAATCCTAAGGCGGGTAAAAGTATTTCCTACATAAGCTATGTAACTTGATATAATTCGATTCTAACCTAAACTTGGTGCTAACTTGAAATTGGAAAAGTTATTAGGTATTAAAACTAAACATCGAACCTATTGCTTTCTGAGGCTATATGGTGATCTAACCTAGTGTTTTAAACTATGGCACTTTGAATTATTTACCTATGAGGGTTTATTTAAACCTAATTGCTAAGGCCTGTGGTGGGGGTTATTTGTTAGTGTTATATCCTAAGGTATAAAATTCAATCTACCTAAGATCTAACCTAATAAAGTAACCTATCCTAAACTATTGGGCATGAATGGGGACTTATGTAGTTACATGCATATTGGTGATGGTTCCTAAGGCATTTATGATGTTGATAAGGTTTTTATTATACTCGTTACTACCAGATTTGGTAGGGGTTAGTTGGCTTGCGAAGGCTTACATGGTATTATCACTAAAATGGAAACACTTGTTAATTTAGACTTGGCATTTGCTAGACTTGGCAGGTGGTGGCAGGAAGATTAGGAGGGAGATATGGAATTAATGGAATTAATTGCTTTTGGTTTACAAGCCCAAACTATCTTGGTAGGCATGCCAACAGATTTTTCTTGGGTTGTTTCACTTTGCATGTTTTTCAATTTTCACTCTGCATGCACTTTGGTTTTTCGAACCAACAGATTGAACTACATTTCATGGCTATTTTTGAGGTTTTGAATCTATTTTAATTTCATGGAATTTATAAGAGGCATTATGGAAGAGGTATCTGGTTGTTCAATCTTTCATGGCGAATAAGGGAAGGACTGAGCTTGGCGGAGGTATTCTTTGATTTGACAGAGACACTATCAGGCATGATAGGCTCTAACTATTAAAATCTCTTGCTTTCCTCTAAGTGTTTTCATTAAAACAACTTTTCTCTATGAGTTTTAAGCATTGCATGATGTATTTGGTTGTTTGGTTACTAAGTTTATTAAGTCTTGTATTCTTGGTTTGAATCCTTTGCAAAAGCGGTCTAGTTTAAGATATAGTAAGTGATTGTTTGAACTCATGCAAAATGCATGCAAAAATGATTCTGTAACTCTATTTGGCTTAACTGAATTTGGTAATTTTGGTTAGGTTTTGTTACTTTCAAATGAATGTATTCTCACTACAGTTCTTTAGAGAATCTTGCATCCAGCCTGTATCTGAAGCTATTGTTTTGTGATCCTATGCTAGTAAAAAGCTCTAGTTTGTTATGAAAACTTGTATGTAAGCTCAAATTCTATTGGAAACTTGTGGGTATTCGAGAACTGTGGTCGGGTTCTTGGTGTTGTTATGCTTGTGTTTCACTTTGTAAGTATATGGAGCTGTGAATAGAGTAGTAGTTGGTTGGTTCTTGTTTTCAAACCTGTGAACATTTACTATTCTTTGAAACCCTAACATGATGTGAGAATTATGTGGTGTTATCAGGATATTATGAACTATTACTGGTCTACGCATTTGGTTGATGTTTGTGTTTTACTGTGACCTTGTGTATTGTATTGTGAGTTCATTATGAATACGGCCTTAGCACTTACATGGTGTTGGTCTGAACTCTTTTAAGTGATCTCCCAAACCGCTTCAACTATTGAGCAAGGTTTGATACGATAGTTATTCGAACATGACACTTGATTTTTAATTTGAACTGTTTAAATTTTGTTCATTGCATTTTATCTAGCATTAGAATGCGAAAGTTATAGTAACTCAATAAGGAGTATTGTGATGCAAAATGAGTCGAGGGAATTATTTCTTATTGTTGGAATTAGAAACTTGAGCAAGGTGTTGGTCCAGTTGGGATTCTTTCTAGTTTTCTTTGTTAAAAGATACAAATCAAAAGGGAACATAAGTTGCCCAAACTTGTTTAAAATCAGTGAATGATTTTGATCTTGGTAAGAACTTATGTTCCACATGGCGCTCAGATTGGTATTTTGAATCTTGGGTAGAAGGTATCTTGTAATTATGTTGTAAGATCCTATCGTATTTATTGAGTTTATTACTATAGGAAACTATTTTAAAACTCTAAATTCCTAGAAGGAAACAGATGCATGTGCATGGAGAAAACTAGAAATATGGTTTTATGAGTCGGTTGGTAAACTCTGTTAGATTTTGACTGGAACCATCTTTGTAGTTTATCATTCTTATTGGGAATTTGTTCTTTATTTTTACTCTTGAAGTAATAAGCTGAAAAGTATGGTAAATAATATTACTTGATTTAACTCATGGGTAATTCTGGGTGTTAACATCTACTCGGATTTCTCTTCTGTTAGGTCTCCTTAAAGAAATGAAGAACCCATAAAAGAATTAGTATGATTCGTTTGTGTATATGGACTGTGTATGACCATTACTGTTCTAATATTCCTATTTGAATAAATCTCTTGCTTATAATGGGAAGTTTTTAAAGGAAAAGTTTCATTAGATACCTTCTTACTTTAAGGTGTTCTTGTTCTTCTTTGGGAACTCTTATATGAATTTGAACTATATATATATGAAGAAAGGAACTTTGTTAATCAAGTTGAAGGAAATGATTACTGGGTAGGATCATTTCTGTTAAGCCTCTTTTCTAATTCAGTTGGGAACAAGTTCATTTGTTTGAAATATTTGTTGGTTATTCTTTAGGAAAAAGTTAATCATTATTTGGTTAACCTTATCTTACTTTATCATTGATAGAAATGAAATAGAAGGAGAGTGATGACTGGTTGTTAAAAGAGAATGTATCATGCTTGGTTGGTTGATGTTTCATCCTTCCATCTGGGATCTTTATTTATTCCTGTTCTGATGAATATCTTAAATGTTTGATTTGAAATAGTTAATCTTAAGATGAAACAACTTAGGTTATCATATGAACCTATTTCTACCTTGTGGATATTATGTACTTCAGCATAATGAAAATGGTTTCTCTTCTTCTTGCTAGAAAGTTAGATGAAACATCCTAGTATGAACCTTCTGAAAACACTTCTTGTATCTTATAGTTAAGATAAGTGTTGTATTCTGAGTTGGTAGAATGAGAACAATAAGATGTTATGTTCTGTTGATTAAGATGAATGATAGGACCAGCCATACCTTAATTGTAAGACAGATATTATAGATTATAATCTGTTCTTCTTTAGAAGTGAACTTTAGTTCATTAATGATCTTTTTTTGTTATTACTTATGATTAAAGTATGAAATACTAATTGTTCATTAAAGCAGGGTTGTTTTTATTGGAACAATTAGTGGAATGCACTTCGTTTTAAGGCTTAGTGCTTATCATGCTCAGTTCATTGAACTGACCCATGCTAGCAATTTTTGTAGATGGACTTCGTAAGTGATATAAGATGGAAAAATCTTATATGATGCATTGGCTGATCTAAGTTTGATTATAGTGAAGAATTTTGATTCGTTCTTGAGATGTATTGAAAAAGAAAAGTATTATTCCTTTTTGAATGAAGACTATTGTCATACAAAGAAACCTAAAATGTATAAGTTGTAAATGCATAAGTTTGTAAAGGTATAAGTTTGGAAATGAAATTGAAGGATGAGAACTTACTTGCATAAGTTGTGTGAATTATCTTGTTCCTTTGTAAAAGAAATGGAATCTTATCTTGTTGATATTCTTCATATTATTTATATGATTAAATGAGGATTCTTGAATAAGTAGGATAAAAGGGAATTAGAGTAATCTCCCTAATTAAGATGCAGCTAGATAAGTTGTAACAGAATTCAATGTTCTTATATAAACAATTTAATATAGTAAGGTGATGTGTAATGAACACACAATGAAAACTATAGATTATGAAAAGAACAAAAAGGGTGTGTTAAACCCTAGAACTTAACTATGAAGAGGAAGACTCTTCCTCACTCATGTAAAAGTAAACAAGAAGACAAGGAAGATATGATTTATACTCATTAGACCTCATTTAATAAAGTCTATTAAGATACAACCTAGGTGGTTGTTACACTTCCTTGATTGGTTAAGTCACATTTAACAGAACTTATGAGGTTGTTGTCCTTTCTTTTTGGTAACTACTTTTTAAGTCAAAATTAATGAACATCGAAAGAAATCTTGAGTTAAGGAAGTTTCCCAAGGATTAATGGAACCTGATTTGGAAGGGAACTTAGGGAGAGTTGGATTAGAGTTTGGACAAGGTTGCTGAAATCTACTATTAAATATCCAAATTAATTAAATATTAATAATCTCCTAGGGGTATGTACATCTCGATGCAATTGTTTTGTAGGATGCTAGCACACGCCAACTACAGAGTTGTACCTTTGAGAAGATTAGGATCTTCTCGAGGATATAACATTATAGTTTACATGTGGCAACACCCTTATGCGTTGATCATCTAGATATACATGCTTATGGACTTGAACTTATTTTTTCTCTAGGACTGGGTAGTAACATAGTTATGATACAAAGTAACCCTCTAGGACTCTAGGTACCTTGGCACATGGGGTTAACCTAGGTTGACCTAGTATGCCAATATATCCTAAGTCTTTGTGAGTCTCTCCCTATCATAACCTATGTTGTTAACTGAACTAGGGATAAACCATGGGCAAGTGGACTAACGAAAGTCAGTAAAGGAAATTCTAGATAATAATTGAGTGAGGTGAAGGACGTATTCGGATTGATGAGTATGTTGTCAAGGAATGAGTAATACAAATAGTATGTTAGAAAACTTTGGCCAAAGTATCGCAAGCTATTGATTGCGTTGTCCTATGTCACCTAGTCTAAGGATCGAGATGCAGATGAATATTAGTAGCAAATATTCAGATAGGTTCCCAAACAGATCACTCAATACCCCAAATAGGGTAAGAGAACCAAGTATACTTAGTATACAGAAAATTATTCATTACTTAATGTTAAACATGAATAGATTGGTAGTTCACCAAGTCATGAAATGAATAGATCGGTGGCACACTGAGTCATTACATACATATGGTTATTTGTTATAAGAATGGATGTTATGGAATGTGTGTTCTAAATTATGTATTTGGAACAAAGAATGTTACTTTAAAAAAATTTCCCTTGTTTCTAAAGTGTTAAAATGGGAATGTTATAGGGTGTCTCTGTTGAAACCCTAGCGCATCCATTGAGTTGGCCACGCACCCATTTTCACCATACTACATAGTTGATAGCTCATTTAGAATAGGCCACGTATCCATCAAACTGGAGGCATCTCAGCCGGTGGCGATCATACCTGTCACTTTCGAAACATTGGCATATATTGGCTTACTGTGTAAACTCTGTCACTTTGACCCATGAGTGTATTCATCGAACCATAGGCATCTCTATTGACTATTGAGCATCCTTATGTCTTTGAACATGCTAGTGTTTTCCGTCCCACTTGTATTTTCCAAATCAATTTTTGTTTGCACATGTGTTCGTTGGGTTGAGAGAATCCATGTTGAAACCCTAGCGTACTGTTGGACAAGCCCATGTAGGTGTTGAGACCCACTGTCATAAAAATCTACCACACGTCCAAGTTGATTGGGGGTGTGTATCCATTGGCAGGGTGCGTAGGTGTCATTACTGCCACGCAGTGTCTGTGTAAAAATTTGAACTTTATTTTCCCGAGCTGTAAGATCATTTTTGTCAAAATTTCAAAGGTTTTAAAGTCTAACAAAGCAAGTGCAGGGTGTTGATTACTTGTTTAATCTAGCATAACTTAAGATTTTTTCATTCCTTAACTAAAACGAGGTTTGTAAAGTGTGTATGCTCTCTCCTCGCACCTTCTAGGTGATCTTGGAGATCAAAAACACTTGTACAACCTTTTCACATTTAAAAACACTTTTTTATGCTTCTAAAAGTGAATTACTTTCCATATAGTTTGTTTTAGTGGAATTTTCATATTGTGTATGCTCTTCCTTTACACCTTTTGGTGATCTTAGGAATCAAAAGCAACATGTAAATTCTCTTTCTTGATATCAGTATTCAAATGGAAAATTACTAAAATTGTCTCATACAGGACCTAATGCATGTCAAAGAAAAGGTGTCAAAATGAGACACAAACCTTCTAATACACTTGTTTTCATACGGGTTACCAAACAAAGTGATCTACTTAAAACAACATTACGTTAAGCAAGATAAAAAAACACACCATTTTAATTCACACAAGATCTTGTAGGTTTCATAAAAGTGCACGTCCCTATCCGCTCAACTACAACATAACCCCTTTAGCATAATGCCTTAAGCTACAACAATGGGGGTGGTTCCAAAAACCCTAAAGTAATCCACATTGAGTAACCTCGTGGATGAAATAGGAAGTGCTTCACTTACCCACTTGACTAGTTTGCATTGTGAGTTAGAGTCAAATATTGTCTATATCATGACCCCAGTGACGATACAACTAAATGCACTAGTTTCTCATTATATCAGAAGGGGTTAAAATAAAGCCGAGATACTCCCAAATCAGTCAGTGTGACTCTTTGGGAAAATCACACTCACATTAGACAAGTTTATGACACCTAGTTGAGAGAACCTATTAAGGAGGCCATTCTATCTTGGAGCCCACTTTACTATTCCATTTTCACATTAAGCCATCACAAAGTGATGACTCACTTGGAGTCTGAACCTTGTTTCTCAAAAAAGGAAAATAACCCACGTAAGTTAGAACTAAGTTCCATTCATCACGGAACTAAACTACGTCCCACTTAGATCATTTTTATTCTCATCTTTGGATGAGGAAAAACTATGCCCAAGTGGCGCTTAGTTTATTTTCATCTTTTCTATACCCTTGCATTCTCACTTGCCCATTCAAAGATAGTACTCACCACTTTTTTTTTCCATTTATGCCCATCCATGTTTGTGGCTGGGTTGTTAAATGTCTAAAGTGCGTAGGTATGGTTTCATATCTTTGATAAGTTCTTTGATCTTGATTTCAAGATCGTCTTCACTACTCTGCAATTTTAGTTCATCTTTTTATCTCTCCTTAGGTTGATAGATTTTTTCTCGCATTCTAGTCACACAATTTTGGTACTTACATTGGGTTTTTCAGTTTCTTGAAAACTTGATATAAGTCCCTTTATTGTGTGGTTACGCTGCTCATGCAACTAGCAACTTCTTGTTATACTCTTACTTCATTTCAGTTCGACATCATTTAAGCCTTTTTTAGGGTGTCAATATTGCCTTATATATACTAAAATAACATCATCTTGATACTAACACCTTGCTTGCTCAGTTAATGTATCAAGATAGTGTTGTTACACTATACATACTTACAACTTCCATTTTCAGAAATCTTAGCCTTCATTAGTATTCGAACTAGTTCTAGTATACCTCATATAGATATTGCATTAGTACCATTAATATTTAGGATTTGTTAGAATTCTAACTTCACCTATGTGTTGATACAATATTGGCACTATTTGTTTAGGACCATTCACAAAAATCATAGTGGAGGTTATAGACTTGAAAAAACAACAATTTGACTAATCATTACATTTGAATGTTCATATGAGTGTTCCTTGAGTCATAAAGGAAACTGCATAAACATTACTTTTCGAAATTGACACAAACATACGCCTAGTTTTCACATAAAATTTGAAGTCATTTAGACAGAACCTCACATAATTTTTGGCTGAGTGATGCCTAGAATCATGAAAATGGTGTCCAAACCAAATGACCGTGACTCAAGAGAGAATCCTTTTGAACCATTCCTATTTAGCGGAAACAACTTAGCACCTCTCTTTTCAAAATTTAAATACTTAGAGACATTGATTGATCATAGCGAGAGAGTCGACTCTTCTAAAGAACAATGCCAATGAGACTTGGGCCACTTTGATGAAATCCTTTTTTACAACAGGGATCAAGTACTCAAAAGAGTCTTAGAACTAGGGGCTAAGCTTCCACAAGAGTGCGAAGTGGAAACTAAGGTCATTAACCATAAAATAGAAGAATGAAGATCCCTTTTAGACATACATAACCCCTTTGATATAGGGTATGCTTCTACTTCTGGTCAACATCATAACACCGTTGAAGGAGACCCATCCAAGCCACTTGGTGATTCACAATGACCATATTACAAAGATTCACATAAAGTGAAGATTGAGTGCAAAGCCTTCTTAACTCCCAAGTTCGATAAGGAATAGGATCCTTTAATTGAAGAAGAGATCCTTTAGAGACAGATCTAAAACTAAGCCAAAAATTAGAAAAATTAGGCTCTTTAAGTAGGAATGTATATAAAGACAAATTCAAGACGAAATATAACGAATTCCACTTTGTTCTATATAGTGACATGACCTTTAAATTAGCTAAGGTACAAAAACCAATGTCACCCACAAAGAAAAAATCATTGAATGGTAATTACAATCAATGAAAGATATGGTTACTACGTTATAGGAGGTAAACACAAGACATAATAGGAAATATTTGTATAAAGAACTATGCCCTTACCCATTCAATAAGGACATGTTACGGAAAACCTTCCCAAAACATTTTATTGTTCCTAAATTCGATAAGTATAAGTGCAAGAGTGATCCTTGTGATCACATAAAATACTTTTATATGGCTTATAAACAAGTCACATACAATGATAAATTCTTAATATGACTCTTCCTTGTAGCCTAGGAGCACTGGGATTGGAATGGTTCTATAGCATACCCAAGGGCTCCATTACTATGTGGCCCGCATTAGCAAAAAAATTTATACAACATTATTCCTATAATATGGAAAATGATATCATAATGAATGATCTCTGTAATACAAAACAAAATCCTAATGAGACATTTGTGAGATTCCTACAATGATGGCGAGGATTGGCAAGTCATTTCCCTTGTGCCTTGCCAGAAAAATAGTTCGTGATCATATTCCTACCTAATTTGAACCCGAGAGATAGCCTTCATTTGTAGATGCACATTGGCTCAAACTTCAAAGAAGTTATAGAGAAGGGAAGTCAAATTGAGAAGGCCCTCATTGTGAAGGGAACACTTAAACCAGTTTTCAAAGACAAACATGAAGTAAAATCCTTAGATAAACCAAAGTTTTTCAATAAAAACAAACATGTCATTGGGGATGGCATTACGGACTCCAAAATAGTTTAATCCTGCAAACTAGTCTTCTTTTAAATATTTTACAAGGACCTTGTCCCAAGGCACCTACCAAATGTGAGTTCATGCCATTAACAAAATCCCTATTTGCCATACTGAAATAGTTAGATAATGCAAACATGGTGGAATACCCAACTGCGATGATACCATACCCATAAATGTTTTAAAACCAGTTTGGTTTAAGGAACATGAGTACTTGTGACTTCCACCACATTAAAGGGCACAAGATAGATAGGATTCTAAGACTGATACAGACCTCATTAAAGAGGGAAAGATCATTGTAGATTCTCCCCGAATCAAGACAAGGTCCAAACAAGAAAATGGGTATCTTTAAAGATACCTTTCCTAACCATGCGGATAAGAAGAAAAGGAAGCTAGATCATGGACAAACCTCGAATGATTATAGGAATACCACTTATATTTATCCCACTAATGACATTCCCTTTGATTCTCTCATAGGATGTATTCATTCATCTAATGAACATGCCAATACTATCTATATCTTAGAAAAGAGTTGTGTAGTAGGGATGAGACACACTCGTTTAATCATACCAGATCCCCTACCTATCCCTCAAGAAGGTTAGTACAATTTGATAGAAAAGTTGAAGAAAACACCTACTAGGATATCCATTTTGGATCTCCTTAAATTCTCTACTACCCATAAAAACATATATTATAAGATCTTGCGAAATTGGAGGCTCAACCGATGTAGATCCCACACACCTCCAAGCCATGATTGTGCACCTTGACACTAACAATAACATCACTTTTGATCATTATACAAACCCGTGTAATGACCTCAAGCATAACTTACCATTATACCTATAATTGGTTGTTACCCATCATAAAATTAAGAGAGTACTTGTGTATGGTGGATCTGGTCTAAATATTTTTACTTTAAAGATGGTTAAGAAGCTAGGCCATTCAAAAATAGATCTAGGTGTGAAAAATATCACGATCATGGCCTATGATAATGAGGAGCGAGAGTTAGCAAGAACTATAGTGATACCAATGAAAGTAGGGACGAATTGTTATGATATAACGTTCTATGTCCTTAACTTGGATCTACCATACAACATGCTCTTAGGATGCCTATGGATCCATGCCATGCAGGCCATCCTTCAAATTTCCATCAATGTATCAAAATGTGCCATAAAGGACAGATAATCACCATTCAAGGTGATCCAGAAACATTTACACATTATAGAGCCTTCCACAATTTTTATCATGTAGCTTATGAGTGTCCTTCTCGAGGACATTGTCATTCCTTTACAAAAAGAGGCTATCAAGGAACGTGTGGATCTAGATTAACTCACTCCTTGTAATCATGATTTTCCTTCTCTGGTCAACCCTTTCACATCATGAGAGGAAACATAAGAAAATAATGGCACAAACAAGTCATTCACCCTTGAGAAAGATTTATTAATATCAAATTTATCAGTGTCACCCAGGACATGAGGAAAGCAGTATTTTCAGTTCAAAAGCATTCGGGAATAATTCCCTAAACCATTAGAAAAATTCATTCGTAGTGGTTTCTTATCTGAGGAAAAGATGTTAGGGGATCCTACTAGTATATTTCCAAAAGGAACCACGACTTCATGCCATCAAGCACCCCAATATTTCAAAGGCCACCACATGATGTTTGTCATAGGTTACTGAAGGTTTGTGATGTGGAATCATTAGGCAAGGTCGATTAGAAACCATTCCTATCCCTCGCTTCAAATCAAATAAACATGGTCTAGGAATACAACCTCACAATGATCCACCCTTTGAAATTGACTCCACCTCTTCTCAATGTGAGAGTTATTCATCTTATTCGATAGTGATGAGGATTCCCAATTCATCCTCTACGATGATCTTACCTCCACTAACCTATTCCCCGATTTAGCTATCCTTACCTTATCCGAATCCAAATCTCAAACAAATTTCCAAGTAGCCATTGTATATCCTAAACTTATAGATTGGGATCAAAAATTTCACGTGCCTAATCGATTTCTTTGAGAATGATAAGGCATTATCAAAATTCATGGGACCGAGGGAATTTATTCCAGCCGGAGATAATAAGAAAGGCTTTGTGATCCAGATTAGACACTGTGCATACTTTGGAGAAGAAGCGAGATATGTGTGGACACTTGAATAATAAGGTCAAAAAAAAGAGTAAAAATACTTCAAAGAAACCTTGTGCAAGTAATAAACACTAGTCTCATAGCAAAAATCTTTGAAGCACTCATAGACAAACAAAATGAAGAACCTATGGATAAAATGAGGTATCTGTTCAAATATGATGATGATCTACCTAAGGATTTCAGCCTTACTCTTCCCCTTGATCCTAATCGATGGAATATGCTTCGAGATGCTTATGGAAGAAACCATCGGTGTTAACATTGGCTTGGAAGAGGAACCTAAAATGTTAAAGTTGGGAGCTTCACTCTCGGATCAAGAACATAAGGTTTTTTAGAGTATTAGAGAATATGGAGATATATTTGCATGGTCATATGCATATATGTTTGGGTTAGACCCATAATTAGTCATGTACAACCTCTTTATGCACCCGGATGCAAGGTCCATCAAGAAGAAATTGAGAAAGATGCACCCTACAATTGTACTCTTTGTTAAAGAAGAATTGGACAAACTATTAGCAATTGATTTCATTAAGCCCATTAACTATTTAGAGTGGATATCTAATATAGTCCCTATTCAAAAGAAACCTGTTGGCATAAGAATCTACACTAATTTCCATGATATCAATAAAGCATGTCCTAAGGATGATTTCCCCTTTCCTAACATTGATATGATCATTGATTCCACTATGCTGGTTATGAAATGTTGTCCTTAATGGATGGATTTTTAGGTTATAACTAGATTTGGATTGCAAAAGAGGACCAACATAAGATGGCCTTCATCACTCCTTAGGGAACGTTTTGTTACAAGGTCATGCCTTTTGGACTCAATAATTTTAGGGCCACCTATCAACATGCAATGATTGTCATCTTCCATGACATGATGAATGACATCATGGAAGATTGTGTTGATGATATCCTAACAAAACAAAAAAGTAGAGATGAGCACCTAAAGTTCGAGACGTATTTTTCAATGTCTCCAATATTATAAGGTTAACTTGAATCCTAATAAGTATGTCTTTGGTGTCTTACTAGGAAAAATCCTATGTTTCATTGTTTCAAAAAGAGGGATAAAAGTGGACCCTGCAAAGGTTACATATATCACAGAAATTCCACCACCTACCACTATAAAACAACTAAGGAGTCCACAAGGGAAAATTCAGGCAATCCATCACTTTATTTATCAACTTGGTAGATAAGTTCCACCCATTTACACATCTACTAAAGAAGGATGTTGCATTCAACTGGGGACCAGATTGTCAAAAGGCATTTACATTACTAAAATAATACCTTGTTAACCCACATGTACTCATGATGCCTACCCAAAAAAACCTCTCATCTTGTACATCTCGGATACATAGTTTGATCTTGGTGCACTAGTTTCCCAATATGATCAAAACCTTAAATTTCCTACCTACGAGATGAATTTCCTACATATTGAAAAGGCCTATTTAGCATTCGTCTTCACCTTTCAGAAAATTTTCCACTATCTCCTTAACAACTAAACCAAAAATATCCAAAGTTGACCCTCTCAAGTATCTTTTATCCAAACTGCCACCTTACAAGACGAATGAATAATTTGATCATTCTCTTGAGTGAATTTGATATTGAGTTTGTGAATCGAAATATTTGAAGGGATAGGTATTGGCCCATCGGTTGCGTAAGATCCTTTACCAGAATGGAACCTTTGTGTTTGGACTGTAAGATGCATCCATGATGTATATTGAAGAATCTATAGAATGGCAAGAACATTTTGATGGATCATTCACTTTCCACGGATCAACAAAGTGGAGTAGTGCTAATCACTCCCACAGGGTGAGGTTATCACAAGAGCATTCTATTTGGGATTCCCTTGCATTAATAACATTGACAGTGAGTATGAGGAACTCATTTTTGGCCTCAAGCTAGCCATTACTTAGAATATCATATAATTACGAGTCATTAGAGACTCCCAACTTATCATTAAACAAGTTAATGATGAGTATAAGGTTAAGGATGAGAAACTTATCCCATACAAGAAGTTGGTTGAAAGATTGAAAGAATATTTTACACAAGTTATCTTTGAGCAAAAACAATGTCACATAATAGATCAAGGCGAGATGCTATGGCTACCATTGGATCTCTCTTCTTATGCATTCCACCTCAAGAGAGAAAATGCCTTCATTTGGAGAGAATTTACAAATAACCACATAGGACATGCCATAATCTTATTTGACATGTGAAGTTGTTGGTCCCTTCTCCTCTTGGTATGACCATATCTTATGATACCTACAAGATGAATTATTTCCCCAGACATTACCCATTCTAAGGAGAAAACCCTTATCTACCATATATCCCATTATACCCTCCTAGGAGGCACCCTCTATCGTCGTGGCTACAATAGGAATCTACTTCGCTGTTTGGATGTTATTTATTCAATCCACGCTATTAAAGAAGTATAAAGTGGTATATTTGGAACACACACTAGTGGTATGGTCTTGATAAAGAAGCTCTTAAGGGTAGGTTTTTATTGGTGCACTACTTGCCCAATATGATCTAAACCATAAATACTGCGGTTGTGTAAATAATAGGATTTTAAAGGGTGGTTTATTACCTCAATCACACTCGATTACCTACGAGATGAATTTCTCGCATATTGAAAAGGCCATTTAGCATCATCTTCACCTTTTAAAAACTTTTCCACTATCTCCTTAACAACAAAACCAAACTAATATCCAAATTTGACCCTCTCAAGTTTCTTTTATCTAAACCCGACCTTACAGGATGAATGAATAATTTGATCATTCTCTTGAGTGAATTTGATATTGAGTTTGTGAATTAGATATATTTGAAGGGACATGTATTGGCCCATCAATTGGTAGAATCTCCTCTACCGGAATGGAAACTTTGTGTTTGGACTGCAAGATGCATCCATGATGTATATTGAATAATTTGTAGAATGGCAAGAAAATTTTGATGGATCATTCACTTTCCATTGATCAGGGCCAAGAGTAGTAGTTCTCATCACTCCTATAGGTGAGGTTATCCCAACAACATTCTTTTGGGATTCCCTTTCACTAATAACATTTTGGAGTATGAGGAATTCATTGCTGGCCTCAAGCTAGCCATTACTTGGAATATCATATAGTTGTGAGTCATTAGAGAATCCCAACTTATCATTAAACTTATCTCATACAAGAATTTGGTTGAAAACTTGAAAGAATATTTTACACAAGTTATCTTTGAGAAAAAAACAATGTCACATAATAGATCAACAGATGCTAAGGCTACGATTGGATCTGTCTTACGCATTCCACCTCGGGAGAGAAAAATTTATTTCTTTGTAGATAATTTACAAATACCCACATACGACATGCCGTAATCTTGTTTGACATGTGAAATTGTTGGTCCCTTCTCCTCTTCATATGACCCTATCCTCCAATGCCTACAATATGGCTTATTTTCCCCAACATTACCCATTCTAAGGAAAAAACCCTTATCTACCGTATATCCTGTTATACCCTCATAGGAGGCACCCTCTATCATCATTGGCTACGACGGGAATCTACTTGGATGTTTGATGTTCTTGATTCAATCCACGCTATTAAAGAAGTACACAAGTGGTATTTTTGGAATGCATGAGTGGCATGGTCTTGGAAAATAAGTTGTTAAGGGTAGGTTATTATTGTCCCACCATGGAAGTAGATTATTGTTATTTCACAAGAAATGCTATCTACGCTAAAATTATGGGAACTTGATACACACGCCAACACAAAATTTTCATCCTATCGCAACACCTTGGCCATTTTCTAAATGGGGCTGGATCTCATAGGGAAGATCCATCCTTCTTCTTTGGATGGCCACACCCACATTATCACTTTCCATTGAGTATTTTTCCAAATGGGTAGAGGTTATGCCTCTTATTTTCATCACTAATGCACAAATCTATAAATTCATCATGAACCATCTCATCTTGTTGTTATGGTATCCAAACCGCCATTTTCAATGATAATGGTAAATCCTTCAAAAAAAATTGTTAAGACATTTTGGAAATGTTTTTATATTCAACTCAAGTGGTCTATCCCTATTACCCCTAAGGTAATATAAAATTCAAAGCTACCAATAAAAACCTTGTACGAATCATGGAGAAAATGGTAAGTTAGGCTCGGTCGTAATAGGAACTTACAAATACATCCCACTCTTTGGGCCTATCAAACTTACATCTACACTCCTACTAGTGTAACCCCATATTCCTAGTTTATGGCAATTGAAGCCATCATACCCTTAGAAGTGGAGCTTCCTCCCACGAGAATATCTCTCTGTATTATCTTGATAAAGAGAAATAATATAGAGTAGCTCGAATAACGAGTTAGAGTTGTTGGATGAGAAGTGGATAAGGGTGCTTAATCACCTCAAGGTCTACCGAAATAGAGTGTCAAGAGGGTATAACAAATGGATCATTCATCATGAATTTGATGTAGGTGATATAGTGCTGAAAGAAAATCAAAATAATACCATCAAAGACAAAGAAAAGAAAGGTAAGTTTGAGGCCAAATAGCTAGGGCCTTATGTGGTGGTTACCAAGTATGGATTAGGAGCTTATAAATTGGCATATTCAAATGGTGAAGATCTTCCAGAACCAATAAACACCATGCATATCAATTGGTTTTATGCTTAAGAATGACATGAATATCAAATAAGAACTAAAAATGAAAAATAAAGAAAAAACAAGCAAAACATGAGAAAATAGTAAAGAAAAAATAGGTCATCCACATGTGAAAACCATGCAATTGTGGTGCAGTGGGTAGGTCTTTGGGTGAAAAATGATTTCTGGCACTTAAGGAGGATTCACCGGTCATAAGTTACTCTTGCATCAGGATTCACTTTCTAGGGATAAATTCCTTTGCTAGGTCTAGGAACCCTACCAAATCCATCTCCCCCAGGCTGTGATCTGGCTTATTTACTCTTGTAGTTACATGAAGGATGTGCCTTTGTATATTCCCATCTAACATTGGGGAACCTTCACATTCCAATTTCTCATGCATATACATGTGGCATTCTTCCTTTTGTATATTCCCACATCATGCGGGGGCATCCATGCTTCTTTGTCCTTGTACATTGCTTTTAGAACATGACCTTATAACATATAAAAACATTCAGGAAAATCTACACCAAAACCTAAACATTCTGAAAACATCCCTTCTAAGGAAAATACTATACCCACGTGACAAACATTGTCTCAGAGAAAACCTCAAAAACAACGTGAACGGTAGCCTTGAAAATTTATCTTTCTAGATAACCCAAAAACATTAGAAAATATATCAATGTTGTCCCACAAAACAAGGTAATAGTTTAATTACTTTTAGTTGTTGGTTTGTATAGTTTTGATTGAGAGTGCTTTTTTCATGTTGTGTGGTGGTTCATTTTCTTATCATAGATTGAATCTTGTTTGATTTAATTGTGTGTGGCATTAGGTTCATTCGTAGCTTGTGTTCACTTGTAAAAAAAATTTTTCCATCATCTATTGTGTGCACCTTTTAGGATTCATTTTACTTAGATTGAATGTCAATTTAGTGTGTTATTAAAGTTTGCTTGGGTTCATTTCTAGTTGCATATTGTTTTGGTTGTGTTGTTTTGTGTATATTTGTTTAGTCTTGTTAACTTTCTTTGTGTTTTCTACACATCCATTTGTTATCACATCTATCATCTATCATTTCATCACATATAAACATCATCTGATACATCATATATACAAAAAAATGCTAAGTTATACTAAGCTAATCATCATATCTTGTATCATCAATGGGGCGAGGGGGTTGTGCATAATCACAAATATATCCCCCCCATACCAATATCATCTAGTATCATCCTAAGTGCTAGAATAGAAATCAGAAACATCCCATAAAATCCAAAACATATGATACTATATGTGGATATATCATCAATGCAAAAACATGAAACATAAACATCTCTAAGGCTAAAGTATGTCACATACATAAAGAAAGAGAGAACATACATCATGATACAATCATCTGCAGAACATAAACCATCATCATAAGAGCATAATCAAAGCATGACATAATAATAAATCATCGAATGTCCATATAATACATGTATAAATGTTTGTCTCAAAATCAGGTATACATCATCAATACAATATGCCATCTAAAAATGGCATGCATCAAAAACTCATCCTTCATCAAGAGGCATCAAAATAATGGTACATCAATCTATACATCGATCAAAATCAGCCTTCATAAGAGGCATGTATACATACAATACATTTGTACAAAAGTAAAATGGAGAAGTCAACCACAACTCACACCCTCTCTAGGGCTCCTAGGTCCATGTCCTGGGGGATGGAAGAGTGGTGGTTGTGATGGACTTGTGCTAGGGGGTACCACCCTATTATCGGCTAGCTACTATCGAAGCTAGTTGTTGTGCGGTTTGGATGTCGACTTATCTAACTCGACTTTGATTGCTTTGTGATCTAGAACCTATCGTACTCACACCTAGATGCTCAAAAGGAGCCACCCATAGCTTTGCTAGGACAGCTCTAAAATTGGTAGTCTTATAATATAAGGCCTTGCCATTGGCCCTAATAGCATCTTGAATCATATTGGCATCACCAAAAGTAGTGTCTACCTGAAATCCAATGTATCATACAGTACACACCTGAGTTGGCCTAATGGTGAAGAACATGTGCTCTTGAAATAGAGGTCACAAGTTCAAATCCTGCAGGGGGTAGGGTATGTACGCCTTGTTTGTAGCAAAGTTAGTTGCCTCCCGCATGTGAGTACAAGGTAGTCCCATATGCTATAAGCCGCTTGTAGACCCAAAAACAAGCCGCCCGGCATCGTGGACTGTAAAAACCATTATTATTATTATTACTAGTTAACCTTTATCATCATGGTCATGTCGTGTGGTGGAATCCTCTTCATCTCTATCCCAGGTAATAATCTAAACCAGGCTCGGGTTTGATCACCATGAATAATAAAGCCATGTACCTATGCCTATGCCTCGTGTGTGTGATCCCTCTATGTGACAACCATATGCACCTGAGTCTATGACTGATGTAAAAGAGTCGAATATGAGCTCCTTTCCCTACCAATGGCTAATATGGTACTACAGGTTATACCATCCCCACCCCGAGTGGCCTCGTGCTTTGGTTTGATCTCTCTCAGTTGTCAAAACATGTAATTGGGTGGTGGCTTGATCTTGATTTTATGTAAGGGTATATACCTGTGCCCTGGCCTCATCTCTCTCACTAAACACAGAATCGCATGGCCATTGCCACTATAATCAAGCTTTACAAGAGAAGCCAACTACCCATCATCACCACCACCCCTGGAGCATGAAGTGGTGGACCCTACTCTGAAATACTTGTTATAAAGGGGCATATATTGCCATGGAATGCCTATTGGAGGAAACTCTATGTCTGGAGCCCTAGGTGCCTGTCTCTGCTGGAGTTGGGGTCCCACTGTCCTCTGAGGCTGCTATAATGGAGGACCCTATGCCCCTCCCCTAACATGACATTTGTCGTCAAATGGATCATCATAAACACTATCATCGCTACCACCACCAGCTCCACCCTCGTCACCACTAGGAGGCACCATAGGGGTTCCCTCACTCTTGCCTCATAGGCCACTCTAGGAATGGTCAAGTAGTGTGAAATAACTCCATGGTACCAGGGGTCATACTATGGCATACAACCGTGGATATATGATCTATCTTAGGGGCACCCACATAGCTGGTACCACATGTAAATTGCTAGTCAATGCCACCTTTGCCCCCGATAATGTCTGTGGCCCCATATCAAAATACTCTCTAGCCTTACGAGCATACCATATATCTAGCCTAGTTATATCCTAGGTAATACTAAGTTGTCAATGACATATGTCCACTCTACAAATCTCTTGCATATACTTGTGGCTACCATTCATGAAGTGCTCAATAGAAGCAGTGATGAGCTCTAAGCCATCCTCTGGCCATAGAAAGTGTCTGTAGGGCCTCCATACCATGGAAACTTGTTGTAACTCATCCAACTCATGAAATTAATGGTAGGCATATTCTATGTTTGGTTGCACATAATATCTCATCGAACCCAACCCATAGTAGAAGGCTCCTCTGGAGCTCAAGCTCTCAATACACCTATGGGGTGACTAATAGCAATGTGGTCCCATGCCCAAATCTACAATAATCTAGCTGGTCCTACCATCTTCTGACGGTAGTATGTGATCAAATGGAGGTCCCAATATAAGTGTGCTAATATGCACTGACCCTAGTAGTATGTCTCCCCATCAATCAATCATCATATCACTCCAAGGAGACCAAGAGGAAAGGAAGCACCAATATTTTTAGGATTAAAACTCCACTGACAAAGTCCATCATGTAGAATACCACATGATCAAGTTCTAGGTCCTCGATGCAGCATAATAATCTAATAATCATGCCACAACGTGGTATCATCGGGATTGCAAATAGCTTGAGAATACACCGATCAATGTCAAGCTAGTGATGGGTATAATGAATAAGATGACCACCGGATGGGTACCCATATTATACAAATATATGCTCTAGTGTAATCATGATCTCACCAGTCGGGAGTTGAAATCACTGACTCTTGTTGTGCCACCTCTCAGCTACGGCTATCAACAGGCCATGATCCAAGGTAATTTGTGGCATATCAGCCACATAGGCCAATCCTGTCATGTATAGAAGGATATCCAATATCCTCCTATCACCCTCATCAAATTACACCTCTATCATTGCTAGCCAGTCGTACATCTTGTGAGTATATAGAATGGAAAGTGTCCTCTGTAGAAAATAAAAGGGCACATGTTAGGATCTAATTTTCTATCCACTTCTATCTAATTTTCTATCTATTCCTAGCTAATTTTCTGGAAAAATTCTTCTTTCATTCATCTAATATACTAATTTTCACCTTCTTCTACAAACCATCTAGTCTATTTTTCATCTATACTTAGCTATTTTGGTTGCAGGGATAAAATCCCTCCTTTCCCTAATGTGTGTACCTCCACTTCAACACCTACGCACTGTCTCGGCGTATACACACCCAACATGCATACACATCTGCTTCAACACATACACACCCTATCCAATGCATACACTTCCCCCATTATTCTTATTCATCCTATCCTACCCATAATGCATGTGCCCCCAAAGCCATAACCCATATGCTCATCCTTTGACACACACGCATACGCTTCCTTATTTTGTCATCCCCACACATACACCCCCTTTTCTATAGATACATGGGAACGTACCTATTTTTCAACACGTACGCATACACGTACCCATTTTTTTGATGTATCTACATTCACGCATGTGCATACGTCAAAAACTATGAAAACTATCCTTAAAAGTTTTTAAAATGCATTAAATGCAAAATTGACAAAGGAGGAGGATAGGGTGCTCATGTAGGGTCCATCCACTAGGTCCTAAAGAAACTCTCAGATGCGATCTACTCATCTCTGTCTGCTCGGTAGTCTCACCATCTCACTCTAGGGCTATTTCTCTTGCTCATGGTAAAACTTTACAAGAACTCAGCTACAAATGGCTGGTCATGATTATGTAGTGCCCACTTCCCCTTGTGACTTTTTGATACTAATTTTGATATCTTTGTTGATTACATTATGGACATTATTATAATTTTGAATTAGTATGATGTTAGATATTTGATCATGGATTATTGTGATCTTGATTTAGTTATGATGCATGATGATTATTAGAGACACTTCATATGTGGATGATGATATACTATTTGACATGGATATATTGTGAATGTTGTTCGGACATGTGATTTTTGGATATTATGAGTAGACTAGAAAATGGACATTATATGAAAATGACATAGTTGTTGATATAAATTGCAAATGATATAGTTTTTACTTTTATGTTGTTGTGATTCATTTATTTAGATGATTTTGTGATTATATTTATATCATGTTGGATGTTCTGATATGGCCACGAGGCCGAAGGAGGTATTTGTGTTTTGTAGGTTAAAATATCACAACAAACATTGGGGGATTGGAGACCAACCACATTGGAATTCTAGATGAATTCAACAAGGTCACCATGGCAACATGTGTGTGTGTGTGTGTCATTTTGTTAGGGATTCCCATGGGGGGAATCACCTTTGAATGTGACCAAGGGGTTTTGTATATTTTATTAATGTGGTTCTTTTTTTATTGTTGTATGTATTTTATTAGTGATGTGTCCCTTTCTTTTATTTAATTAAGTTGTGGAGAATTAATGTGAGAAAACATATGGTTAAAAGTTAATTAATTAAATTTGGATATAAGAAAGTAATAATGGAAGTTGTTGGCTCTTTGTATTAAATATGTAAGGGATGTGTAAGTGTGTGTAAGAGTCGTCGTAAGTTAGATTTTGGTGTATGAAACACTCCACCTCCTTGGAAATTCAATTTGTCCTTGAAGGCTATTTTTGGAGGCTTGTGAGACAAGTAAAACTTGTCCCATGCCTCTTAATTTAATTTACCAACCATACCTATGGTTGGAGGGTTGATTTTAGCCCTTTTTAATGCTTTTTTATAAATCATGTTGCATGTTTTAATTGCACTCTTCTTACATGTTATTTAATTCGGTCCTTTGGGGTGTGCGCTTTTTGGAGTGTGCATGTAAATTTTCATATTTTCACCCACCTCTTTATTGTGCTTGGGAGAATGAAATTTGGGCTTTTGTGTCTAGGAGTTGAGGATGTGTGATGTGGCATCCTACATGGATCCACATCATCCTCTTCTCTTCCCTCTTCTATAAAATTCAAACTCATTGCCTTGTTTTGGGTTGTTGTTGAAACAATTTTCATGCTTCCTTGGGGAATTTTTTTTTGTGATTGGAGATCTTGCTTTTGGAAGGAGATTGGAGAACTTGGCATGCTTGTTGGTTGCTGATTTTGGGACTGTGTTTTTGGGCATTGAAAGCTTGATTTTTGGAAACAAATTCTACTATGGAGAGGTAGGATCTCAGCTCTTCTCTTATGATGTTATTTATTTTTGTGTTTGTGTGAATGGTGTATGTTTTGATTATTTATTCGTTGTTTAGTAGACTGCCATTTGAATGGTGTAGGAGAAGGCTATGGGGAATTCATGTGGGGGTATAAGGGAATGCCATGGCATCAAAATTTTTGTGGATGGAGTTTGGGTTTAGAATTCACCATGGAAAAGAAATAGCTTGCATTTCTTACTTTGTGGGGGGCATAAGGAAATCTATGGGGGGATAAGGAGGGATTGTGGGGGCATAAGGATATGTGTGATGAATTATTTTGGTGGTTTTGTTACAGGTGGATGCCCAATTCCCATTGGGAGGCATAAGTAGCTTCCCCCATAGTCCTTGCTCCTTTGTCTTGCATGATAAAGCCTAAGTTTTGTTTGAATGTTTTCAAATGCAATTATAAACTACTGTCTTGTGTTGAATTGTGTTTTAATTTGAAATGTGCATGTTGAAAGAATGTTGTGTGTATGTTTTGTGGAAGCCTGTTGTTTCCATGGGTTGATATCCATTTCTTATTGCATTGTGGTTGGGGCTCGGGGCCAATGATGAAGGATGGCTTCTCCTTTCATTGGATGTCTTGGTTGGGTGGAGAGCGTTGCCTTTCCCCCACTTTTGTTGTGATCAAATTGGAAGAAAAAGGAAACTTGCATGTTGTTGTTCTGGAGCAGAGAAGAAAGAATTTTGACTATCCCTTGTGAAATATATTTTATTGTAACCTTTCCCACTTTGAAGTGGATGAAATTTTAATATTTTTTGAAGGAAAGATGTTTGTATTTGGATATGAAAGCTGTAATTCGAATTGTGAAAGAGATATACTTTGTTTTTGGGTTTTGAAAGAAAGACTTGAAATTTGTAAATTTAAAATGTGACAAATTTATAGATATGTTTTGCTTGAAAGAATGTGAAAGAAAATGTAACACTCTGCTATGTAATCGATAAATTATTTTGGAAGGAAATAAAGAAAGGACTTGAAAAATTTTTTTCTTTGGAAATCTATTAATGAATAAAATGTTCTTTCCAAACTGTAATTGTTAAGTTAAATCGATTATCAATGTTTTGGGAATCCCTATTGAAAGGAAGAAATGTATGTGGAAATAATACGGATTTTGCATCTTTTGCAAATGTGTAAAATTGAATTCAATATTAGATTTTGATATTGAATGGTTTCATTAAAACAACTAAACATGTTAGACTAGAATAGAAATGAATTTCCACACTTGCATAGTGAAAAAGTTAGATCCCTCAAAATTTGATCTTTGTGTTAAATTTAAAATTGAAAAATATTTTAAATAAAATACACAGTTCAAACGTGCAATCAAAAATCAACATTGAGATGTTAAAATTTAGCATCTTTGTGACATCAATGAACTCATATTGATAGAAACATTTAAGGAAATAATTTTAAAACATTACAAAATTGGGCCCAAACCTTTGCACAATCTTTTTTTGTCAATTATTGGAAATAAATTCAAATTGGTCTCAATCGAGAAAAATTACCTTCCTAAAACATCCTAAATCCTTCTCATAAAAATCCTTCATGTTTTTTGGCATGTTGAGTGAAGGAGGAGATCAAATTAAACGAAATTTATAAGTTAAAATTTACCTTGGTTTTTTTAAAATATGGTCGGAATTTTTCTTAAAATTTACCCATTAAACTTTATCAAAATGTAAAATTTATGATTCCTATACAAAGAGGGCATCAAGATCTTTCCATAAAGTCCTTGATTTCCCAAAACTGAGCTTTCTAGCAAAAGTTATGGCCCTCTGAAGTTTTTCTGTCTTTGGCGGGAAAATTTGGGAAAATTTTCCCTAAGCGGACTCTGGCCCGAAAAATTCCCTTTAAAAATCCTTTGAATTTTTTAAAAAAATTATTAAGGAAAATTTTTAAAATTTCCTCCGCCACCCCACAATGCAAATCGTGAGGCTACCATGTGGCATAATGGAGGGCATAACCCTCATAGACTTTGTCCCTTTTCAAATTTGTTATTTGGAAAAATTTTAAAATGACCCCCACGCCCTGCACTCCCGCCCCGCCTCGGATAAGACCCTTCTATGGTCACGCAGACCCACATGTTAAAATTTTCCCTTTCCCTCCCCTTTGACAAATTTCACCAACTTTCTCTGCCTCCCACCCTTCCCTCATCCTCTCCCCACCTTGGCTTAGAGCCCAACATGTGTTCTTGAAGGACCCGTGGAAGGACGGGAAAATGTGGACTATACACCTACACGGGGAAAATTTTCAAACACTTCCCTATAACTCCCCAACCTTGAAAAAGTGCAATTACCCCTACTCGACACATGACCCTTTTGGGAAAACTTCCACCGCAGACCCACTGGCCCATAACGGAGTTCTACAACAAGTTAGGAGGACTTATTTATATCGTCGAGAAGGTGAGAAAATTTCCTATCCAATAGAAATGATTTAGGAAATTTTGAATGTGTTAAGTGTGAGAATTTTTTTTTGAAAATCTGATCCTGTTAGAGAGTGGGTATGGGGATAAATTACCCTTGAACCTAACTGAAACTTCTAACCCTAAAATTTGGACCTTGTGACCTCTGATAATTGTTAATAAAAGAAAATTATGTTCTAATAGATTAAACTTGTTCCAGAACCTATTAGTGACAATTGTTGTCTTGCAACCTAGTTGTAGACACTTCTAATAAAAAACAATTATTCCATAATTTTCCTAACTAATCCTAGGTTGTTTCTTGGGTCTCAAGTGGGTTTTTTTAGTGGGCATCACACTTGGTATTAAGGGAATGCCAGTGGCATCGGAATTCTTGTGGAGGAGTTTGGGTTTCGGATCCACCATGGAAAAGAAATAGCTTGCATTTCTTACTTTGTGGGGGGCATAAGGAAATATGTGGGGGGCATGAGGAGGGATTGTGGGGGCATAAGGATATGTGTGATGAATTATTTTGGCGGTTAGTTATAGGTGGATGCCCAATTCCTGTTGGGAGGCATAAGTAGCTTCCCCCATAGTCCTTAATCCTTTGGCTTGCATAATAAAGTATGAGTTCTATTTGAATGCTTTCAAATGTAGTTGTAAACTGATGTCTTGTGTTGAATTGTGTTTTAATTTGAAATGTGCATGTTGAAAGAATGTTGTGTTTTGTGGAAGCCTGTTGTTGCCATGGGTTGATATCCATTTCTAATTACACCGTGGTCGGGGCTCGGGGCCAATGATGAAGGATGGCTTATCCTTTCATTGGATGTCTTGGTTGGGTGAAGAGCATTGCCTTTCCCCCACTTTTGTTTTGATCATATTGGAAGAAAAAAAGGAAACTTGCATGTTGTTGTTCGAGCGAGAGAAGAAAGACTTTTGACTATCCCTTGTGAAATATATTTTATTGTAACCTTTCTCACTTTGAAGTGGATGAAATTGTAATATTTTTGTGAAGGAAAGATGTTTATATTTAGATATGAAAGTTGTAATTCGAATTGTGAAAGAGATATACTTTGTTTATGGATTTTAAAAGAAATACATGAAAGTTGTATATTTGAAATGTGACAAATTTATAGACTCTGTTTTGCTTGAAAGAATTTGAAAAAAATGTAACACTCATTGTGTAATTGATAAATGATTTTGAAAGGAAATAAAGAAAGGATTTGTAAAAAAATTGTTTGTAGAAATCTATTAATGAATGAAATTTTCTTTCCAAATTGGAGCTGATTTAAGTTAAATCTGATTGTATCAATGTTTTGGGAATCTCTATTGAAAGAAAGAAATGTATGTGGAAATAATAGATTATTTTGCATCTTTTGAAATGTGTAAAATTGTATTCAGTATTACATTTTGATCTTGAATGGTTTTATTAAAACAACTAAACGTATTAGACTAGAATAGAAATGAATTTCCACACTTGCATAATGAAAAAGTTAGATAGATCCCTCAATATTTGATCTTTGTCTTACATTTAAAACTAGAAAATATTTTAATTAAAATGCACAATTCGAACCTTTAATTAAAAATCAACATAGAGATGTTAAAATTTAGGATGCTATGACATCAATGAACTTTCAGTTGACAAAAAAACTTAAGGAAATAATTTTAAAACATTTGCAAGATTGGGCTAAACCTTTACACGCCTCTTTCCCTATCAATTGTTGGAAACAAATTCAAATTGGACTCAACTGAGAAAAAATTTACCTTCCTAAGACATCCTAAATCCTTCTTAGAATAATCCTCCATGTCTATTTGGCATATTGAGTGGAGGAGATCAAATTAAACCAAATTTATAAATTAAAATTTACCAGTTCTTTTTTTAAAATCCTATAGGGACGTTTTCTTAAAATTAACCCTTTAAATTTTATCAAAATGAAAAATTTATGATTCCTATACAAAGAGATCGTTGAGATATTTCCAAAAGTCCTCATTTGCCCAAAACTAAGCTTCCTAGAAAAATTTATGGCCCTCTGAAGTTTTCCTTCCTTGGCGGAAAATTTGGGAAAATTTTCCTAGTGGGCCCGCGGCCCAAAAAATTCCCTTTAAAAATCCTTAGAAAAATTTTGAAAAATTATTGGGGAAATTTTTAAAATTTCCTCCACCACCCCACAACCAATCATGGGATGCCACATGGCACGATATAGAGCAGAACCCTCAAAAACTTTGTCCCTTTTGAAATTTTGTTATTTGGAAAAAAATTTAATGGATTCTTACGGCCCCACTCCGGCCCTACCTCGGAGAAGACCCTTCCATGGATACACATACCTACATGTCAAACTTTTCCTTTCCTCTCCCTTTGGAAAATTTTTCCAAATTTCTCTGCGCTCACGCTTTCCCTCATCCTCTCCCGCCTTGGCTTAGAGTCGACACATTTCCTGGAGGACCTATGGATGCGTGGGAGAAATGTGACTCTTTTCACCCACTAGGGAAGAAGAAGAAGAAGCTGAGAGTGAGGAAGAGTTGGACGGAAGATGAGCCCACATATGTACATGACCGAATAATCGAGATGCGAGAGGTCCAAAGAAAGCACTTCAAGGATACACATGTCATGGATTTTAATGTAGGGGTATCAGTGTGACCGTTACACAAGTTACATAAGAGAACCCGGACCCAACTATAGAGCATGAGGTAAGGTGCACTCCCTACCCCAGTAGAACACAAATGTGAAAAGAAATTCATGGAGATTATATATCATCGGTAGAGCATGAGGTAGCATGAAATATAGAGGAAGAAAAGAGTGAAGGACAAGAAGGGATCATGGGTGAAGAATCAAAAATTGTTGTAGGTTTCCCTATGGGTTCTCAAGGAAAGAATAGGAGACCAAGGTAAAACATGTAGGTCTCTATAATGCAGCATATTGAATATCCCAACAAGGTTATGCATGCTAGATATTAGATAATGATACCTTGAATCAACTATTTTTTGGTCGTTAGTTCATAAGGGGATGTGTTACCGCACACAATGAAGATGTTATCTTGGGAACTTGATTCATTTATTGAGGATCCATAATTTGAGGTGAGCACCCATTCATTATTGAATACCCGTGATTCATAAATCTCTAGAGATATGTATCCGATAGTTAATTCCCAACAATTGAAAAATGAACAAGCATGTAATGCACTCAACAAACTATCGGTAGTGGTTGGTAGCAATTTTTTGATAGAACAACCAGGATAAGGGTTATACTGAGAAAGAGATGGATGAGAAGAATATAGAGATAAGAGAAAGGGATAAAGAGATAAAGGAGAAGGAGAAAATTATTGCATAGATGAAATAGTTGTTTAGGGATGAAAAATTCTTACAAAAATTCAAAATGTATAGCTAATGCAAGCTTACTAGCATGCCCAGATCTGTCCCCTCCGATAAAACCAAGTATGAATTTTCCATCCATTATCTGGATTGTTTAATGCCCATAATTACAACTCAACAACCACCCCTTGCATTAGAATATGAAGATTAAGTTATGGCATGGCGAAGAAAAAAGAAAGAGAACAAATTAAAGCCACCATAATACAATACACTTTGAATTAATTAAATCGGTGAAAGTAGAATCTCACATGGCATAAGTTTTCTATGACAATTATGATGATAGGGATCATGTAGTGGGACTTCTTGTTTGCAAAAGATGAGGTAGATCTAAAAGAGTTCTAGGAAAATAATAGAGGAAATAGGATATAAATAGAAGGACTCTTGGTAGAGGATGAGAAGAAATAAGAGACAATTGATTTGTTGAGGGCTTAATTAAGAACAAGTTGAAGGAACTCTACCCATAAATTACGCCCAAGATGGGTGCATTGGCGATGCGGGAAAAAAATGGAGATTCTAGTCGAATGATGAAGGAAAAGGGTGAGGATCTAACTATTGAGGAGGTTCATGTCATTATAGGTGAGGCCTTTACTCAGGAAAGTGGCAAGTTAGAGGGGTGGAAGACATTGGAATCATAAGAGAATAAGGAATTCCCCCTCCTTTTTGCATAATAGCACTTGGATTCTTTAATTTTCTGCAAAGCCATACATATATTATTTCATTCTTTGGATAATGGAGAATTATCTATCACTATTTGAATGATTGAGTAAAGTGTTTCGAGGACCAGAGACAACATACCTAGTGTGGGGTAATGTTGGGAACTAGAAAATGGCTAAGTGTTTGAAGTATGTAGAGGTTTACATGCACATGGAAGGGGTACAAAAGAAATGCACAAAAGGATATACTCGTTGATCACGATGGAAGGATAGGGTTTTACAAGTAGAATATGGAAAGAGATACACACAAATATTATTGTAGAAAGGAGAGAGGAATTAGTGAGTGTTTGGTATAGTGGGGCTAAATATAGATTTGGAGTGTGTGACATGCAAGTAGGATTAGGAAATCAAGAAGATTCTATTTTTGGAGAAAGGAACTAGTATTTTGAACTAAAGCATGATAGCTAATAATAGGATTATAACTAGAGTTAACTATATATAATATATTATTAGGAAAATATTACATGTTTCCTAGTTTCTTTTAGTAGTGGTGAATAGTTATTTTTAGCATGCATCCTGTTTGAGAGTCCATGGCGATGAAGGGCGAGTCCCCACCCCTATATATATATTTATTTTCACGGGTTTTAAGGTATCATGGTGTACACTTTGGATTGTTACATATTTATGCTATTGATATGATTTTGTGTGCATGACTTTTTAATGGTAGCTATGATGTATTCAACTATTGTGTATTGTTTCACCATTGTCTTTATGGATTTGATGAAAGCAGACAAGGTGATGGGTCAAGGAGGGGTACCTATTGTGATGGTCGGTTAGAGGTTGTACTTATGCGTTCTAACTTCTTGATCCAATGTTGATCTGCTAAAAATTCCTTTTGGTTAGCAAGAACTACCTAAAATAAAAACAAAACCAAAAAAAGAGAGTTCAATAATATATGTTAGTGGGCTACCTAGCGTGTCTTGCTTTGAATCCACAAAGTGTGGTACTTCCTTGGTGGTATTGAACCCACTATTTAATACAACTTAATGTGAGAGATGTCGTAAATAAATAATGTCATATTGTAGTTGATATGATTTATGCACATCATCCAAATATAATAAGCAAATTTAATATAACAAGCTAGGTTATGATCAAATCGAAGTAGGGTAGGTAGTCGAGGTGCTTTAGAATAGGTCGGGGTCAAATTTTGGGTAGCTTGGGTTACTTGATCTAGGTTATTAGGTTTTTGTTATTGGAAGGATTACCAAATATAGAGACCGACATTGGTCAAGTATGACTGATGATGGTTTAGAGAGAACCGATGATGGTCATGGATAACCATACGTCGATATAAGGCAAGATGATGAAACTTAATGACACTTGGTTTTGGGGTTTTTATGAGATTAAATAGAGATGGTAAGGATAATGGTTAGGTCTATGGAGGTGTTGGGAGTACTCAGATATATTCAGGAATCAGTATAGGTGATCAAATGATTGTGGGTGGTGGAATGGTTGGGTTCACAAGGAGGTAAGATTGGTGGGATAAAAATGTAAATAGAGGCTGATAAATAGAAGTGAAGGAAATTTGTAAACTAAATAAAGATGAAATGATGCAGGTTATAAGCACACTTACTGGTGTTGTAGGTTTGATGGTTGATCTATGAAATGATGGTGCTCGATACCATGGAATATTGCTCGACGCATGCTTCCTAGAAATGCTACTCATGAATGCAAAAATACCTTCGGATCGAGTCTTGGTGTTGGCTTATGGCTTATCTAGAGGTGTGAAAGGGCTTTGGTTCTTGCTTGCATGTAGATATCCTTTGTTCCAAAACTCAAGAATGTGGCCAACCTCTCCAAAAAGGTTACCAAAGTGAATATATGGTAACCGATGATGGTTTAGGATGACCGCATCGGTTTGGGTTGACCGATGTTGGTTAAGGTAGGATATCCTAGGTTTCCTAAAATAGTAAATCCTGGCCATATCATTTTTGCTTTTCTATCTATTCTCTTATATCAAATGGAATCTTGTGCTTAGATAAGTGGGAATGTGGTTAGAGGAAGAATAGGCATGTGATTTTAGGGTTGAACTAAGTCTTAGTTAATTAAGGTAGGTAGGACTAAGTCTTAGTTAGTTATGGTGAGTGATACATTGAGTCCTAGTAAAAGGAAACATGTTAAGAATAGGTTTGTGATGAGGTGTCTAGGTGAGGTGGTGGGGTGAGGTGTCTAGGTGAGGTGGAAATTAGTTTTAATTAAGGTAATTAAATAATGAATATTGTGAGCATGGGTATTAATTTAATTGTGGGTAATTAAATTAATATACATGTGGGTAAAGGGGGAATGTGACCTAAATTTGGTGTCTACATTTTTTCCCTTTTTGTCATGTAGCTTGTATTGATAAGCGATGCTGAAAAAAATAGGAAGTGGTTGCCCCATGTGTGGGTGAAGGTGATCCCCCTCAAACTAGGCATTGATGAGGTGTAATATGGAATTGGTGAGTGGTTTGATAAATGTGTAGTTGGTGGAAGTGAAGGTAGGTGGGGAAGGGTAGTGGTCAACTTAGGTAATAGGTAATAGGATAGGGTCAAAATTGGGTAATGGGTAATGACAATCAAATACACACACACGTATAGATTGCAACATGGTACCAAGTTGAAGAGCTTACAAAATCTACATCATCCAAGGTCAATAGGTTTATCCAAACAAGGGTGAAGTGTTCAGGTATCCAAGGTATAGGATATGGTCTGGAACACAACGTAGGTCAAGTGCAGGAATTTTTAGGTATGTTTGATACACCAAAGGTTTGGTTGAGATAAAAATCACAACAATAGGCAAGGTATGGTTGTTAGGCTAAAACAACATAGGTAACAACATCACAAGGTATAACGAGTACATAATTTCAATGGTCACACCAAGGAGGTCAAGTTCAGGTAAATAGGTCATGGCATGGGTAAGGCCAAGGTATAGGTAAAATAACAAATCCCAAGATGTAAAGGAAATGTAGGGGTAGTTGGGGCTCGTAGGTATGGTTCTATAGGTTTTGGAATGATAAAAGGTGTGTGAGCACTAATGGTTGTAGGAAAAAGGAAGCTTAGCAAGGGAAAATAGTTATAAGGTTGGCTTGATGCCGGTTATAGGGTGACCAACATCGGTTTTCTAGGGCACAAATATGACCAGCATCGGTTAGGTTAGGTTGGGTTTATAAAATAAAAATTCTATATTTTACGGAATCATTATTGTGTTGTGACTTTGGAGAAAATGACAGATAGAGTTGTTTGACCTTTTTTCACCTTTTAGAGAGAAGGACAAGGCATTATACTAGGATGAGGTGGAGATTATGAGTTGGTGACAGAGCTAGTAGATGGGTCCATGAGAGCGGTGTGGTCGATTGTGATTGGTTGGAGGTGAGGGTGGATTGGGGCATGGCAGAGGTAGGAGAGGGCTTAGGTGGGCCACCTGGTATAATGGCCGGATGTACCACCACACCAACGACAGAACCAAGATGAGGTAAGATTTGATCCCATTCGATGCTTGTTAGTTGAAATTGTTTGTAGAAATTGGTTTGGGTAGAAATGGTTTTGGGTAGGAATTAAATTACATGTGGAAGTAAAATTGATGAAATGGGAAGGTAGGAAGTCCAATGTGGGTGAAATATGGGTAGGGGGAAAACTAGTGGAGGTTTGGGTAGGATAGGGTAGGTTTATAGGTTAGTATGGTAAAATTTTTGAAAAATGGGGGAGGGTTTTGTGGGTTTGGTTGGTGCGACAATGACCAACATCGTCAAGGGTAGCCATGTCGGTCAGCCATAGCTTTCTCATTCAAATAGTAGGTGACCGATGCTTTCATGATGAACCTATTTCGATCACTAGTGACCGATGTCGGTTGGATTTTGAGGAAAAATGTGTCGAGATAGGGTTATGGTGGGAGTTAAAGAGAAAGTGAGGTAGTGAGGTATAAATGTAAGTGTGTTGAGAATAGGTAGGGTAAAAGGTATATATGATATGAGTTGAGGGGTGGGAAAGTGGGATGGGGGAAAGGGGTAGGTTGTTAGGGTTGTGGGGAAATAAATAATAAGAATTTTCAGGAATAGGTTAGTCGGGTAAGGGATATGTTAGATATGGTCAAGATTTAATAATGGTGTGGTTTGTTGGGTGTAGGCTAGGGACCAGTTGTGGATGAGAGATAGAGTATTACCTTTGTTACTAGTGGTATGAGGGAGTGTGATAGAAGAGAGTGGTGTCACATTAAAGATGTCGGTCCTTTGATCAAGGTTAGATGCTACAGACCACATAGTTTGGATCTGAGCTTGATGGTCACACTCATCAATAGATGGGATTCAACAACCAACACATTTCATCTACCGATGGGTGAGATCACAATCACCCTAGAGGACGTGTACAGGATCTTGTGGTTATCGATAGTGGGGATGCAGGTTTATTCTATTTCTTCAGAGGCATCAGAGGAGCTGATGTTGATGGTGTTTGGAGAGGGGATGGCAGAGATGAGGTTCCATAGCATGAGCCTAAGCTATGGAGATATGTACGCATCCATCCTTGAAGGAGATGAGGTTAGTGGTCCTAATCATGGAGGCAGTGTGTTGTTTTGCATTGCTATGTGAAGAGGGTGGGAGATTCCCATGGCTTGATGGGGTTATCCATGACATGATGGAGGATAGGACCCATTTTTCTTGGGCACCAACATACTTGGTGTAGTTATATAGGGAGTTATGGGCCTATGGGTGGTTGTGGAGGTTCAGTTTGTGTTGCACCTTTCTTCTCCACTACTGGGCATATGAGCACATCATATGTGTGTGTCTAGTTGGTATGCCTTGGCTAGATGCATTTGATGTGGGCTTGTTTGATTTGGGTATAGGCGTTGGGTGCTATTGTTGGAGAGCACAAGGATGTCAATGGATACTCATGATGTGGCATATTATAGGTGGGTGTTGGAGGGATTATCTGGTGTTGACATCATTTGGAGGTCGTATGTTGGCTTCCCTTCATATAGGAAGATGGTGGTGGAGCTGATGAGTTACAACTACTGAGGTGGATAGAGGGGCATCATGGTAGTGAGCATGAGATGATACCTATTGACAGGGTCGGGGGTAGTTTGGCTTACTCTAGGACATGCCACCATCATTCCCCAGTAGATGAGAGATGATGTGAGAGGTCTATGCCTCTTTACCACACATGGACGATAATGCAATGTTGATCAGGTAGGAGGAGTAGATAGTGGACTAGTGGATCGATGACACTGAGATATAGATAGATATAGGCAATGGTGGGCGTCCAACTACGAGCGAGTACCACCCAGGCCGGCTAGGGTAGCCGCTGAGATTGCTACCCTTACGTTGAGGGATACTTTATAGGGGATAGGTTTCACTTTTATGCCATAGATCACAATATTACAGGGCATATGATAGAGTCAGGCACAAGTGGCCACATTATAGGCACAAGTGGTGGGTTACTACGAGGCCCATTACAAGGATGGGCACCCACACAGGTGGGGATGGAGATGGGGGTAGGTAGCCACCTAAAGCATAGGTAATAGGGTTGCAAGGCTAGTTGGCCACTACATGAGGCTCATATTGTAGCCCTACGAGGCCTAGGTCATAAAGACAGGAACACGGCACAGCATCGACATGAGGCTCAGGGGATAGGGTCCCATGGTATAGTGCAGGTATAGGGTCCAAGAGATCGATGGCACCACCATGACACCTTGATGGTTAGGTTTAGGGATGCCCTAAATGAGGCATGGTATTATCATGACCATCGACACCACCAGGATAGATGTCCCATCATATGTAAGTACAAAGCACAAGTGAGTGGAGTGAGAGGACTATCTCTCACACTCACAACTCGAAGAGCATAGGGGGGGCGTGTGAGCCCAGAGACAGAGTAGGGTCGAGGTGATGAGCTCATGGAGGCCGAGCCTAGTTGTAGGTCGGGGAAGAGGCTACACTGAGACCCATACAAGGTAGAGAGATGTCGGCAAGGCAACCACACTAGAGTGGAGAGAAGATGATGAGACTAGCATGGACATCAGGTGGGGTGACGATTAGTCACCATATATGTTTAGAGCATATATTTTTGTATATGTTTGATATATACTTGCCCTACGTGCAAAGATAGGAGGATGTACATGAGAGACATTTATTGATTTGGATTATGTATAGATAGATATGAACACATAGACTTGGATTTTATGAGTGGCATTTCATTGATGCATGATATATATAGATATATATATAGATGAATTTGTATTGATGGTATGAGTGTATAGATTTATGTGTGTAACAAACTTATGTTTATGTGATGTAAATATAGATTAGATGCATGATTGAGTCAAGATGGTATGATGGTTTTTGATTGAGGTGTGTAAGTATGGTGTTATTATTTATGGCATGATGGAAACATAGGCATGGATTAGGCAGGTCCGTGATATGGTTGAGTCTAGGTTATAGGCATGATGGAGTTAGGTCATAGGCATGGTTTGAGTGAGGTTATGTAAGTATGGTTGAGTCTAGGTTATAGGCATGATGGAGTCAGGTCATAGGCATGGTTGAGTCATGGTTTATGGTTTTGATTAAGTTCCAAGTTATTGGTAACATGGGAGACAAATGGTGATGTATATGCATGTTATGGTTTAAATTTCCAAATATTTTCTATGGTGGAAATATAAAAATGATAAATGAATGATTTGATGATGTGGTAAAAATGGTAGGTAGTTATGTTTGTTAATTGGTGCTTTTTTGGTTTAATTTCCAATTGTTGATATAAAATGGAAACTAACTAAGGTAGAATGTGAATAGGAAAATGAAAGGGAAATTGGTTAGGGTAAAGGGTGGCCGAGCTAACCTCCAAGGGCCCCATGCTCTGGAGTGCTACCTACATAGCCCCGTGAAAAGGGGCCTCAGGCCAATGTAGTTCTCCCATAAGCTAGGGAAGAATGTGATGAGGTAGAGGAATGGGTTGGTAGGTTTTAGGCATGATTGAGTCTAGGTCAGTTAGGCATGGTCATGTATAGGATAATCAATAAGTAATGAAGAAGGTGAATGGTAAGAGGTAGTAAGAGCCACCTAATTGATAAGAACCCTAATGAGTCTACCATATCTAAGATGGATTATGAATGTAAGACCCTAAAGGCATTGCATAATGGACTATTATAAGGGTGAAGAAAGTCACATGATCATGAAATGTCGTAGTTATGATGAGTCCCTTGAGCAGATAGGAAATTAGGGTAAAAAGGTAATGCGGTGAAAATGGATGGTTGAGTGTAACTTAATGTACGACAACATGTTTACCTAGCAAGAAACCCATGATCAAAAATAGGAAATTCCATGACAAAAAGTTATCATTTTCTTCATTTGTTTTTATTTTTGATAGACTGATCGATGCGAAGTCTATAAGATGATTATATTATCTCCTTGAGGTCTTCGTGAAGCTAATTGATGCGGGAAGCTTCTAAACATTTTATCATATTTTTGCAATGATTTGTATATAGTTGTCCTTCAAGGGATCAGTCTATTTATAACAGCGAGGTAGAGAGAAGAGATGTCCTTTTTGAGGGAGTCATCTTTTTTCTAGAATTTTGACTCAAGGAGTTGCATCCTATTTGGTTTTGACATTTAAGTCATGGACAAGACTATAGAGGAAGATTAGGTTCTTGTTTAGAAGACAAAACCATAGTACACAGAGGTTAACTATGAAAGAGATGGTTTCAAGTGATGAATGACCATGGGATTCCATCTTTGAAAAAGATGAAAATTATCCATGAGAATCATGCTATGAGTAGATTCTGCAATACTCATATTGAAGATAAGGATGAAAGGTGATGGTAATCACATGATTCTTGTTTAGTCATTGATCCTCAAAATGGGTAACATGGAAGGTGAATGATGCTCAAGGGATGAGTGGTCAATAGATAGAAGGTGATATAGGACTTTATTTCAACAATAAAATGGTCTAAGATGCAAGGCATTGAGGGCTCAAGTTTGGTTTACCTTCAGTGAAGAAAATGATAAGCACCTGATCCATATGAATGAGTAACGATATAGGGTCCAAGCCAAATAGGAGAAAATTTCCCCCGTTTAATTTTGTCTTCTTTGGTTACATGTTGATTTTCCTTCAGGATCAGGTCACCGACCTGAAAGTTCATTCATGGACATGTTTATCTTCATAGGAACATTTGATACATTTTTAGGTAGATTTGGAGATGGTCAAGAGTATTGAGACGACATTCATCTAATAACTCAAGTTGTGTTAAATGGTCTTGGCGCAATTCATCATCATTGAGCATGTCTTGTAGTGAGATGTGGAGAGATGGATTCTAAACTTCGAGAGGCAATACAGCCTTGGTACCATAGACCAGAGAGAAAGGTGTGGCAATAGTCGAAGTGTGAATACTAGTGCAATAGCCCACAAGGTGAAAGGAATGTGCGTATGTCAATCCTTCCCAATATCGTCAACTACTTTCATAAGAATTTTGTTCAAGGTTTTATTGGTTGATTCTGCTTAGCCATTTATTTGTGGGTAATAAGGTGATGAGAAATTTAGTTGAATTCCAAAAGTGTCGTAAAGATTTCATAGGGTTTTATTTTTGAATTGCTTTTCATTATCAGTGATGAGGTGGTGAGGGACACTAAAGTGATAAATGATGTGATGGTTGATGAATTCACATATCTTCTCGAATTTTTGTTAAAATAAGGGGGATGGCTTCTACCCATTTAGTGTAGTATTCATTAGTGGTTATAATCCATTGATGGCATTGTGAAGAATGAGGATTGATCTCTCCAACAAGATCCAAACCCCATTGAGAGAAAGGCCAAAGGTCTCGTGCGACCTGTAAGGAATGACTAGGTGTGTGATGAAGATTAACATGTTGCTAGAATTTCACACAACATTTGACATAGTCACAATAGTCATGGTTTAGGGTTGGCCAATAATAGCCAAGGTGAAGAATGCATTTAGCAATAGCTAAACCACTAAAGTGGCCTCCACAAATTCTGTTGTGAACTTCCTTGATGGTGTAAGGAATTTTAGAACTTGTAAGGCATCATAAGAGAATACCATCAAGCCACATGCTTATAAAGGAGACCACCCATGATGACATAGTGAGAGACACTTTTAAGAAAGGCACGTTTTCCATTACGAGTGAGATCGGGAGGTAGAATGGAAAGGGAAAGGTATGTAAAACTTGCTTATACCAAAGGTCACGTGGATCGTGTAACGGTTCCAACGTAATGACCTCACAAGGTAAATAAGAGGGTGATTACAACCTTTGTATTATGACAAAGATTTTAGAGTCGTAGGTGAAGCGGTATATCGAGAATCGAAACTAGAGGCCATGGTATCTACAAATTTATTGGTAGAACATGGGGTGGTTTGAAGTTCATAATGGTTAAATGTAGTCAAAATCTTGTCGACATGACATTTGTACTTTTGTAGTATTTCATTATAACACTGGTATATACCATTGACTTGGTTTACAACTAGTTGGGAATCACCAAAGACATTAATTGATTTAACATCTAGGGAGATGGTGGTTTGAAGGCCCAATACGAGTGCTTCATATTCAATGATGTTGTTAGTGTACTCAAAATCAAGTTTGAAATATAAAACATAGGTTCACCATCAAGAGGAATGAGGATAACACCTGCACCACCTCCTGCTGACATTTGGAACCATCAAAGAATAAGGTCATCTAGTAAGTGGTATCATCCAAAGAGAGGGTAACAATGGATTCATCTGGGAAATCGAAGTTAGAGGATTGATTTCCAAAAAGAGGTTTATGCTAGTTGGTAAGCGATGGCTTGGCCTTTGACAGAATTTTGATGGATGAATTTAAGGTCAAGGTCTAAAAGAAGCATGAGCCAACATGTTACACATTGATGTTGATAGGGTTTGGCATACATATAATGTAGAGGTTTAGTGTTAGTGATGACAAAGGTTTTGTGGTTGAGTAGGTAATGAAAAAGTTTAGTGGCGACAAAAACTAAGGCTAAGAAAAGTTTTCAGCATGGGTGTACCTAGTTTCGTAGTCCAAAATGTATGGATTATGTAATAAACACTTTCTCCTGTGTTTCTCATCATGGTGAGTGATGAACAAGCATGAAATGTATAGGTAAAATGGTTGGTCATCCTTAAAGGAATGAGTATTGGTAGTCGAAGAAGGTATTTTTTAAGGTGTCAAAGAATTTATGACATTCATCATCCCATTTGAATGAGAAGTCATTTTTGAGGAGATGATGAAATGGTTGATAGTGGTTAGAAAGTTGTGATAAAATGATGAATAGATTACAACTTACCTTACAAGCTTTAAAGTTGATGGATATTAGTAGGTAGAGAATTTAGAGAATAGACCTTCACTTTAGCATGATTGACTTCTATGCCACACAAAGAAATGATAAAACCAATGAGTTTTCCTTAAAGTACCACAAAGACACACTTCTTAGGTTGAAGGCGAACACAATACTTGATGAGGAGGTCAAAGATGACCTTAAGGACTCGCCGAGTGTTCCACCGATGTTTGGATTTGGAAAGAAGGTCATCTACCTAATCTTCCAATATTCGATGCATTATGTCATGGAAGATATAATCATAGCCTGATGATATGTAGCACCAATGTTTTTAAGGCCAAAAGGCATGACTCATAGTAAAAATGGTCCCCAGGAGTGATGAAGGTGTTTTTTGTTGATCTTCTAGGGTGATTAATATTTGGTTATAACCTGAGAAACCATCCATGAGTGATAACATCTCATGACCAAAGGTGAGATCAACTAGTTGGTCAATACCTGGTAGAGGAAATTTGTCTTTGGGGCAAGCTAAGTTGAGGTCACGGAAATCCATGCAAATGTGAAGTCCCCCTATCACTTTTGTGATTAGAACGATATTAGAAATCCATTGGGGATAGTAAATGTGTAGGATAAAGGAAACTAAGAGAGAAGGCATTGAAGTTTTCTTTCACAAGAAGATAAATGCGAGGATACATTTTACCAGCTTTTTATTTTATGGGTTTGGCATCGGAATGGTTACGATATTGTGGACCACAATGTTTGGGTCAATCTTCCACGGGCATATCAACATAAGACAAAGAAAAGTATTGCTATGTTCCTAAGGAAAGAAATAAAAGCTTCATGTTCAACAACATCTAAATATTGGCCTATCTTTAGAATGTTGAGGTCATCCTGAGTATTAATGTTGATTTTGATAGTCGATTCATTCAACATGGTTTCACGTCTCGAGAGGGTAATGTACCGATGAATATAAGAATCTTCTGCACCCATATAGGTGAGGATAGACTCATCATCCTAACATTGAATGACATTAATAAAAGGTTTATCATCATCGATCATATCGGGATAAAATAAGGGAAGAGAAGAACAAACCTTGCCATCATGTGTTGATAGGTCGAGGTCACAAGGAAATTGTGTTTAAGAAAAATAAAGTTAGGAGGAATAGATTCGGGATCTATGGACTCCGTGGGTGAAGGTGGTGACATTGGTGAATGGGATGGAGAAGGTTTGTCTTCCTCAATGAGGTTGATGTGGGCCTTCTTGAAGGTGGTGTGGTAAAGCCAATGCCACTACGGTCATTATGTTTATGGGTGGTACAAGAAATGACAATATGGCGGCCTTGTTCATAAAAACTGAAGCCAAAGCCTTTCCATGCAATGATGAAGGAAAGTGTGGGTGAAGTGGCAGTTAGTAAGGGATTAGAGGTCAATGAAAATGGTTGTGTTTAGGATGGAGGTTTGGGTGAATAGGTGGCTGTCAAGTCCCCATACTTTAGGTTAGTGTGAAGATGGGGAGGACCATAAGAGATAACCTTACCTATGTAGTAGTCATAATGAGGTGCTGAGTAGGTTTCCATACTCTTTCGGAGTGAGGAATGTGTCAATATTATATAGGTGGTACTCCCCCAAAGTGAGGAATTGAAAAAACATTATAAGGGATCAGTAATCTATATGTGGGTAGTGAGGGATAGATGATTCACTAGATGATTGAGAAGGCAGGTATTAGTTGGTTGGGAAAGTAGATGGGTCAGGCTACAGAGGTTAGGACAATAGTAGGAATAAAGAGTTAGATGTGGGAAGGTGGCGGAAGCATTGGTGGATGGGATCATGGGTGAAGGAGAAGTGGGGGTAGTGGAAGATCCCTTGACCGGATACAAGTACATCGTTAGGTCGTATAACATGTTACAAGTTTTGAATGGTGACAGTCAATGGGGATGGTATAGTTATGTCCTTTTATGTTCAAATTTTACATGAGGCAAAGGTAAATTTGAAGGGACACAAACCATGACATGAATCCAAGGTCTGCAGTAATAGGTTATACTTTGAACTCTCCTTCAAGATGTAGAATAATTTTGGGATAGTATGAGGGCCTACATAAACATGAAGGATAATGGTTCAAAGGGTGGAGGTGATGGCATCATTGAAGGAGTGCAACATAATTGGGTTATTATGCATAGAATTAGAAGGGATTCACATTTTATTATACATGTGGAGAGATGATGTTAATGCTAGCACCACCATCAATCATGACATGTCATCGTACATATTATCGATATAGATGGAAATGAAAAGGGAGGGATCAAGGTCATCTAACTGGAGAGGTAAAATCTCCTCATCAAAGAAACCGAGGGTGGCGACTTGAGGAGTGGGTATGGGGGTAGAAGAAGGAGATGATTTGGTAAGCGAGGCCACATGGTGAGGGGTAATAATGGAGGGCACTTTGGTGTGGGGTCACTGGTAAAAATTCAATGGATTAAAAAACCTCCATAAGGGCTTGTTTATGAGATTTAGAAGTTTGGATGAGATCATACAAAACATCTTTAGAGGGGACTGATGTAATTGTTTTATCATTACATGATGGGTGACCCTATCAGAGATAGGGTATGTAGGTCCTCGAATGGTGATTTTGGGCATGGGTGCATATGGTATATTGGGAATAGGGTTGGTTGATGGGCTAGTTGCTTTTTCTTTTCCTTTGTCTTTCTGGGTGCAGGTGGTAACTTGAACCATGTTAATATAAGGGGAGGTGGTAAATGGAGAAGGTGTAGGATGAGTAGTGTAATGACATGATGGGAAAAAACCTAATGATGGGGAAAATCCTTGTGAAGTGAGTTGTGCACACCAACATTTAGGTGGTGATTTGGCCAATTCTCTATACTGAGACCATGTTGATCTAAATTTTTGAGGTGGATAAAATGGTTGTGGGGATGGAGATGTGGTCATTGAATGGGTAAAGGATGATGATGTGTGGTGATAGGTGAAGGTGGAACATGGTCCTCATCAAGAAGGTCATCATCATTGAAATTTCTAGAGGATAAAGTTAGAGAAGGAAGTTTTTTAGCCGTACAATTTTTCTACATCACGTCCCTGGCACATGATGATAGGTAAAAATCTTGGTTTCATCAAACCCTTTTGGTTTGGGTTTGAGAGGATCGTAAAAGTCAAGTGATGGTAATGTGATGATGAAATTCTCTAAGAGATTGGTTAGGATGTTGGTGTAGGACCACCTGCTAACGGATCATAATGGGAAGTGAGTGTGGATTTGGGTAAATGTGTGGATGATTGGGAGAGAAGAGGTGTTATAGGAGGAGGAATGGGTTGGACCACTAGTTTGGTAAGTGGTATTATCTTAGGTTTTGATGCATCTTCTTAGGTAAAGGTGTGGTAGAAGAGCTAGCATGTGGAAGGTTTTGTTTGTTTGACTACTTTATTGGAGGGTAGTGGGTTCTTATATTTGGGTTGCACCTTCTTGGTAAAGGTGACATGGGGAGTACGAGATGTAGAAGGGAAATTAGATGGTGGAAGAGGATGGGTTACCCATGAGGATAAATGAGTTGTGGTAGAAATGGATGGTTGAAGTTGAATGGATGAAATGGGTTGAAATTGTATAGGTAAAGTTGAGGGATAGTAATCGGTGGAGTTAGGTGGTTGAAAAGTGCATGGGTGAGGGTGAGGGTGTTTGGTTTTGGGTGAATGAGGTATAACGAAGGCTCATGATCCAGTAGTAGGTTGTTTATATTTTGACAGGCCTTGGGTAGGAGACTTTTTGATTAGGGTTGATGGATGGTCCCTAGGATGGACGGAAAGGGGGAAGGTGACAAAGGTGTGGTAGGTGAGACTAGGTGTATGCAGCCTAGAAGATTGGGTCTTCTTTTTAGGTGGAGGGATAATGTTGGTGTGGGTTTGGGAAGATGTGGATAAGTCCAATTTGATAGGTGGGTGAGTAAGGCTTGATGTCGGCATGACACCCAAGGTAGTGATGGGTCTAGATATGGGTGAGGAGATAGGTGTGGATAGGTTTTGAGGTCTTGGAATGGTTTTAGTTGTGGGTAGAGGTTTGGATGTAGGTAGAGATGATGAAGAAGAATCCATTTCAATAGGCATGGTCAATGTCAATCTAATTGCTGAAAATACCTTTGGGTAGATCATGGAAGTATCCTTAGGAAACATTTGCATTTGGGTTGAAAAGGGGAGCCGAAGACATCCCCAGAGCATGGAATTATCAACATAATCCAAGAATCGGCCAGCCATGAAAATGGGACTATTGAAGAAGAGGATGGGGGTTGGTTTGGTGGAAATCCTGTAAAATATTTGTCTGAGATAGGGAATTGGCCTAGCCTCGAGAATCTATAGGTAAAATATCCGAGATCATGTCGATGGGGTCCTGGGATGCCAGGGGAACTTCCCCAATAAGTAGTGGCATGTCGATAGGTCTCCCATGGGTAGGAGAGATAATAGGTGGGGTGATGTAGACTTTCCTTGGTGGAGGAGAATATGATGATGATTCTCATGTGGATGGGAGATTTAAAAGCATTGAGTGTTCGGTGGTTTGAGGTAGATGGTGAAATGACATCGATAGAAAGTGTGGGTTCCTCCATGGGGATGAAGGAGTGGAAGAGGTATGCTCCTCTATGATTGAAGGGAGAGATGAAGGGGACTCATTTAGGGGAGAAGGATTATAATAGGTATGCTTCCTCTGTGGGTAGAGGAGCTCGTGCTATAATTTCCTCAATAGACGAAATAGGTGGGATTTGAGGAATAGTTGGTACGATATCAAAAACTGCATGGACTTCACGAGACATTGTTGTCACTGGATGAAGGTTCACTATTTTGATTAGATGATGGTTTATGATTAGGGAACATATTTTTAAATATGTGTAAATTTTGATTTTCTGGCATGCATTTAGGTTGTCCATGACAAGGTCTTCATTATCTATCATCTCTTGGACAATGTTCTTAAAAGTTATGTAGTTACCATCACTATGGCCTTTAATATGATGGTAATTATAGTAGTCATGTTCTTTATACCATGCAGGCATAGGACGGGTAGGATCAAAACCTATATGAGGTTTTATGGGAGTAAGTGTAATGGCTCTAGATTTAATAAGTTTTCCAAGACGGAAGAATAGGGCTTTCAATTGAAGTGTACTTCCATTGCTCCCACAAGAGTTGAAAGGCCTAGATAGGGGAAAGATTGGAAGAAGGTTGGGATTGATTAGAAGGATGAGGTGGACCCACTTGAGAGACTACCATGTTGGCATATCATTTGGCCTTTGAATAGTTATTTTGAGGTTTTAAAGATGAAGAAGATTCATTTGATTTGAACGGGGCATTCTTGTTTCGTAATTGGATTTTCTTTTCTTCAATGGCATGAATTTTCAGCTTTTGTGCCATGGTGAATGCTTATTCAAAGGTTCATAAGTTTTTACCTGCAAATTTGGTGAGATGTGTCTAGAAAAAGCTCTAGTTAACAACTTAATAAGATCGGTTTGAGGTAGTTGGAACGTTAATTGGTTGATAAGACTCTACCAATGGGCAAATGAAATATGTGATAGATTCATCTTCATCTTTGTTGGTTGAATAGAGATCGGTCATGGTGACTTTCTTGATAACATTGATTGAAAAATGGTCTAAGAAAGCTTGGGCTACTTGATTAAAGGAATAAATGGAATGTCTAGGTAGTCCACTATACCAATCCAATGTTAGTCTTGTCAAGGACATTGGGAAGGTTTGTAGGAGCAAAGCATCATTGTGGGCGATTAGGTAGCACCCATGTTTGAACGACCATAAGTGTTGTTGTGGGTCTTCTTATCAAGTGCTGATAGGCATTTCCCAATGCACAGGGTAGGGATGAATGGGAATAGATGGATGAATAGGCTCATTACAGATTTCATCATAAGTTAAAGAATTACGGGAGCTAGAAATAGATGCTTCTAGGGTTTACATCTTTTCCATCGTCATATTAATGAGGTCATTGGTAGGTTGTGATGAGTGGGTGCCCCTTATAGAAAAAGGGGGTTGATGATGAATGTATGAGGTGGGTGGTATGCTGAGTCATGGTGGTGTTGAGTATGAGAACTGCATAGGAGGAATAGATGTAGGCGGCACATAGCCAGAATAAGTGATAGATGAGGTCGGGGTTTTTTCGTAGTATGTGTAAGTGGGTGGGGTAGTCGTAACAACTCTAGTGGTGATTAGGGCTAAGGACTATGGGAAAGAAAGGATGAGGTTATGGAAAGGGGTGTAATTTTTGACACTCGAGGTGGTTATGATACACAAAGTATATGTGAGGTAGTGGGTGTATATGGGGATATACTTAAAGGAATTTTGAAGGGACAATCGATGTCATGGGTGTGATAGATGACATAGACACTATAATTATAAGAGCTTATGGGACCTAGTTGAGACACTACACATTGGTAGAGTGGAAAATGGTAGTGCTAAGCTAGTGCTAGCCAACGTAAAGGTGGGGGAAAGGGTAGGAGGGATAGATATGGGTATGTCATATAATAACTAACCTAAGGAATCCTAGGTAGAAGAATGAGCAAGGTAGTACTAGAGGGCGAGCGGGATTCTGGTCAAGAAGTCTTGTGAACTCCTCGTCACCAATATTAATGGTGATAGGATGAGTTGGATCCATGGGTGATAAGATAGAAGGGGGTGATGGGCTAGGTGGAAGTGTCTGAAGGTTGGTGTGAAGCATAAGAGTGTTGGCTTGACTGTGCATTAGCTACATGTGAGTTAGCATATACTAGATGAACTATACTCTATAAGTGACACAGAGAACAACAGGGATGGAAAAGAATTGATTATGAGGGTGAACTGGTAGGTGATTTGATAAAAAAATCAAAATATAAGGACCAACTCCAGTCATACCAACTAATTTTGGTTAATGGGTGACTCGATGATGGTCGAATAACCAATGTTGGTTAATGTGGGGAAGTAATAGTTTGGCAAAGTGAGATAGAAACCGAGGAAAATCAACTCGTGGAAGTTATATTTATTCAATAATATCATAATACGAGAGGATATGGTGATTTCCATATATTTTAAGCGAGAGAAGAATATGAGATGAGTTCTCTTTGGGTAAAATGACCAAAAGCACATAAACCGACACCGGTTAGATAAACCGATGATTTTCGATATAAACCGATGATGGTCATGGTGATAATGTTGATTACTTATGAAATTTGTATAATGAAGAAAATTTTCTTTTTGTGAATTAAAGTTGAATGGGACACCAACCCAAAAGTATGAATATGGTAAAAAATGAGTCCTGACACACTTAGAAACATTCAAAATACACCAACTATGATGATGAGTGTGAAAGGAAGAAGGAAGTGAAGAAACATGACCTCACAACTCAAAATACAAGTCAAGAACAAAGCTAAGAAAAACACATAATCCTACAAGTGAATTTAGTGTGTTTAGATTATGTTATTTAAAATACTGACTCGTGAATTTAGAACATATTTTTTGGTTGGGAAGGCTTCCTATAAAGAATGAAATTCTAAAGGTGAGGTTTCAGGTTATGTTTTGGTGGGGGCAGGCCTTTCTCTGATGGGTGACTAGATAGAGATAACCAGCTAGGTGCCCACTATCAATCCTCTGATTGTGTGATCATTGAAAACTTCTTCTAGGTGGGATGTTGTTTAAGAAGATGTGTATATTTCAATTTCTACATATAGTAAAGAGAGAGAAAGAGAATGTGATTTCTACAATTCAGTTGTTTCGACCATCACCTAGGCATGACTTCTAGTGTATAGGTTGCCCTTAGTTTTAATGTGAGATATAATGCAACAAATTAGAATGTCATGCAAGTGTTTTAAACCCAAATCGAAATGTGATATTCAATGTAGCAAGTGATGAACAGGAAGAGGGATGCTCTTTCACTAATGCAATGCTAATGAAAGAAAGACATATTCTTTTTAAAGCACCAAAAACATGATTGCTTTTAGAAAATAGAAAGAAGGGGAAGATTACAGAGAATAAAAGTAATGTGGAAGCTTTTTCAAAATGGAAAAAAACACACAAATTTCACCTAGGAATGAATAAAATGTAAAAGAACCCTTCGATGGGTCCCACTCGAGTGCCAAAATGCTTCACTATTTTCTTTATGGATTGATGAAACATATAAGGTGATGGTTCAAATAGGGTACCTATTTTGATGATCGATTAAAGGTTGTGCGTGCATTATGACTTCTTGATTAAATGATGACTACAAGAGCTTCCTTTTGGCTAGGAGGAACTACCTAAAATACAAAACAAAACCACAAAAGTGAGTTAAAAATATATATAAGTGGGTTTCCTAGCATGTGCTAGATCTAGGAAGTGTGGTACTTCCTTAGTAGTAGTCATCCCACTGTTTAATACAACTTAATGTAAGAAATTTCATAAATAAATAATGTCCTATTGTATTTGATATGATTTAGGTATCTCATCCAAATACAATAAGAAAATATAATATAACAGGCTAGGTTATGATTAGATTTGGAAGTAGGGTAGGTAGTCAAGGTGTTGGAACAGGTCAAGGTCATATTTTGGGTAGCTTGGGTTACTTGATGTAGGTTATTAGGTTTATGTTATTGGAAGGATTACCAAATACAGAGACCAACGTCGATCAAGTATGACCGATGACGGTTTAGAGAGAACTGATGACAGTCATGGATAACGGTGTCGGTATAGGTGGGATGATGGAAACTCAATGAAACTTGGTTTTGGGGGTTTGTCTAAGATTAAACAGAGATGGTAAGGAGAATGGTTAGGTCTGTGGAGGTGTTGGGAGTACTCAGATATATTCAAGAATCGAGTATAAGTGATCAAATGATTGTGGGTGGTGGAATGGTTGGGTTCACAGGGAGGTAAGATTGGTGGGATAAAAATGTAAATAGAGGCTGATAAACAAAAGTGAAGAAAATTTGTAAACTGAATAAAGATGAAATGATGCGGTTATAGGAACACTTTATGGTGTTTCAATTTCGATGGCTAGATGTTGATGATGGTTGATCTATGAAATAGTGCTTAGTGCCGTGACAGTGCTTCCTAGAATGCTACCATGAATGAAATTTTTTTAGATTAATCTTGGTGTTGGCTATGGTTATGCGGAGGTACGAAGGGCTCTTGTTCTTGCTTGCATGAAAATATCCTTCGTTCTAAATATTGATAATGTGCCCAACCTCCCCAATAAGGTTACCAAAGTGAATATATGGTAACCGATGATGTTTTAGGATCGGCACTAATGCATCGGTTTTGGGTTGAATGACGTCGATTAAGGTAGGATATCCTAGGTTGCCCAAAATAGTAGATCCTGGCCATCTTTTTGGCCACTCTTTCTATTCTCCTAGATCCAAACATGATCTTGCACTTAGATAAGAGGGAATATGGTTAGAGGTAGAATAGGCATGTGATTTTAGGGTTGAACTAAGTCTTACTTAATTAAGGTAGCTAGGAATAAGTATTATTTAGGTATGGTGAGTTGATACTAAGTCCTAGTAAAGGGAAACATGCTAAGAATAGGTTTACGATGAGGTTTCTAGGTGAGGTGGTTGGGTGAAGTGTCTAGGTGAGGTGGAAATTAGTTTTAATTAAGGTAATTAAATAATGAATATTGTGAGCATGGGTATTAATTTAATTCTAGGTAATTAAATTAATATACATGTGGGTAAAGGGGGATGTGACCTAAATTCGGTGTCTACATGTATGATGGAATAATATAATGGAGTCGAGTATGGTTGGATATTTTTTGTTGATGTATCTTTAAATGGAGATTATATGGTGAATCTGATCCTAATTGTTATGTGATATGTATGTTTACTTTATTATGTATGTTTCCACTTTGATTTCATGAATCGATTGATAAAATGGATTATACACCTTGGGATTTGGTTATTATGAACATGCATGCTAACTCCATTGTAATATTGTAACAAATAAGGACACAGTACATTTACGTGCTTGAGTTAGCACCCATATCTCTCTCGAGTGATGTGCTACAACATATAGGGTTTTAGTAAGAAAAATAGACTACACGGTCCCCCAAAAAAAATGATGTTTGTTCTACCATAGGTGTATGTGTTGTCTGATGCACTTTTATATTCAAATAAAAATGATATCTACAGAAGCTATTGGATTACCTACACTTGCTTTCTTATCAATGATTACTTATGGAACTAGAACATACGATGTAAGAGCTCGGTTGTTAGGTGGGATCAGATGTGTGCCCATGGTCCTTACTCTTTCCTCCTATGACACACTCTCATCATAATCCGAAGGGGATTCTCTATTGCACTTTCCTAAGTGGAAGAGATCTTGATGCTCTAGCTCCACGTCTTCCATGTGAGCTTTAAATAATTCATGATACATCATCCTTCACAACTTCACAAACTTAATTTCACATTGTTTCACAAGTTCACTCTCTTGTGCTTCATTATACTTAATCCCTCTTTCTTCTCTCTTCCTTTCTTCCGCAAGGTCCACCATATTTCACCACACCTGATCCTACCCCTACGCATGGTGGTATATTTAGTTAGCCATATGGAGGTTGTCTAAACTTTTCACCACCATCAAGATCTTAATTTCCAAAGGAATAGTGCAGATGTAAGATCCCCTAGGCTCACGTAAAAATTAAAACTCAACAATTATCGACAAGAATACGTAGAAACAACATATTCCAAAGTATAATTGTGCCTGAAAATAGCCCACTAATGATCTATAACATGTGTCCAAGGTTCATCTGAATCAAAAAATTCTGGTAATCTTCCTGCGTCCAAACCCTTGGTCTATAACTCTAGTTTTTCTTTAATACATATGTTGACAACCACTCATACAATTCTATAGGAAAGCGCTGAAAAATTTATCATAGCGCTCATGATACAAATTATCTTCCATGCACTTACATATTTAAATCAGGTCTAGAATCATATACTTGTGTAAACTGATCTTTTCCTTCATATACCCAATCTTTAATGGCCGCAAGAGTTAATTGATATGCCATCATCATGAAAAATCATAGAAAACAACTTAAAAAAGGTCCTGGAAACGAAACCAAAATGTAGTCTTGTTTTTCCCTCAATTGTCTAGCGAGATGGCACTTCATTAAGATAGATCTAAACACTCACCCAAAGCACGTGAAGCTACTAGGTCCCTCTTTTGTATTGTCTTGTCAATATGTTAGCATGCATAGCCATATTAACCATAATCAAAGTGTATATTCCATCTTAATAATCAAATCCATGAGCTCAAATTGGAAACACACATAATAAGAAATCATATTATGACAAATCACAATTAAGATCAAATTTACCATACAAGTACCATGAACAAAAACATCAACAACTAATATCCATCCATAATGATCCATTATATTAATTCATCACAAAAAAATAGTTGAATACATCATAATACTCTCATAGAATCATGCACATAAATTCATACTAGTAGAATATCTCTATTACCACTCAAAATATCTCAAACAACAATAATACGACATACATGTGGGGGTGGGGACTTGACCTTAACCACCCATGCATTCTCAAAATAGGTTGCATGCTCGAATAGTAATGCGCCAATAACTGCACAAGTGCTTCTACATAGGGGATGATAATAGATTAATCTATAATTGAACTCTATCTTAATCCTATTATTAGCAAAAATTATGCATGTCTCTTGGTCTTCCACTTGCTCCCAAAATATCTCTTTCTTGGCCACAAAGTCTTCATGCTTTTATCTTTTCATGATATTCACTCCATCTATTTTCCTATTTTTAGCCCCCATGAAAAATTAGATAAGTCCCAAATATTTCCTTCATGCACACTCCCTTCTTAATCGACACTTGTGCGCACTTCTATGTCCCTTTTACATGCCTCAACACTCCTGCACGCTCTTAAAGTACTTAGCTAATTTATTTATCCCAACAATATATGTGTTAATATATTTAAATCTACATAAACCTTAATGCCATCCATTTCCATAACTATCATGAACCATGTGCAGTTGTATGAGAGAATGTTAAACCTACTCATTCTCCCTCAATGCTCTATATGAGCCATACATAAAATGTATCCATTGGGTTCCCCTTTAATATGATATGATATATAAGTGAAAAACCCCTAAGTGTGTACCTAGGTTCCACCTATGAAATCCATAGGCATCTCACATCTTAGATAATGGTGAAATCTCGACAATGTAATCAACAACTTACACCACTTTACACAAAGTTTCTGAGTCATGTATGCCATGCTCGATTCTATGACAACACACTTGCCATTGGAATCTTTTCATCTCACCTTATTCACTTGTTCAGTTATATGGATTCACAAATGTTAATGTTGTAAACAGCTACAAGCCTTGAATGAGGTACAAACTAGTTTAACCTACACGAAGACATACCTCTATGTCATCCTGTGATGCCTATGGGAAAGAAAGTGTTCTTATAACAATTCACCTTGTTACTCACCCACATATCTACCCGTAGCCATCATAGGTTGATATAAGGGTGCGTACCCAAGAGGTCCAACCTGTCTTGTAACTCTATCAAGGTTTGTACTTAGGACAACACCATACTACAATCTAGTCTCTTGATGAGACAACTCATTACAGATGCTAAATGATAGTATCCTAATGGTGACAATCATCACCATAGGGATATGAATATGTAGTATATGCAGTGAGTTCACCCACCTAGAATCCTATATTGGTGCATGGTGTTTAATGTTTTCAAGGTAATCATTATAGAACAGCCTAGGACTTACAACACCTTCTCCATGAATGGGTCATACCTAAGGTTAGGATTGAGTTGATCCCAGGACCCCCAATCTCTATAACATTTTAATTACCTTTCAATATCTCATACCCATGTTAACCATTGATAGAAACAATACTATCAATGTCAATGACCATTATTATAGTTTCAAAAATGTCCCGATTTTTAACATTTAGGCTCATGCTCCTTATTTCATATTCTAGGGATATGTACTTACATGAAGCTAAGTATTTAGGTATGATTCATTCTTTGAATTAAGTGCCATAGGCTATCAATGTCAATCCTCTTTTCAGTTTAAGCACATCACTTTTCTTAATTGCATCTCAGTAAAGAGCGTTCATTTATTTTACTATCTCCAACAAGTAAGATATATTTGAGGTATCCTATATGATAGATTTTATGAACCACTTACCCATTTATCTTTCCTATCATATCCTTTTAAAATATCACTCTCTAATTCTCTTTAGAGATAATTACAGTATTGACTAGGGATGAGATTCAAATGCTATGTTCTTTTTAACTTAGTAAGCATGTTCCATATTACTTCCATTGTATCCGACATGCTTAGGTGCTCATAATGATGCATCATGGAACAACCCTAATTAAAAACATTCCATCTCTTTGAGAAAAATATTTCATAACACAATTTATCACAATTATGCAATTCCCAAAAAGTGAAACCATAATCAATATATAGTCATGTAAGATTACCATAAGCCCATCTATTGTAGCTTATGTGTATCATCCTAGTATAGGACTTAGAGTTGATTTCACTTAGAAATCAATATTAAATTATTATATCTTTGATAAGAGTTAGTATAACATGAGTTTATAAAATAGCCATAGCACAAAAGTATCTAATTATCATAACCTTTCCATGGTTTCATGATAATCTAGCTACTTTCTTAGCAGCGGCCATTAAGATTAGACAATCTTACTTCTAGATATATTTTACTAGTTGTGTACATTCTATACAAAACCTCTGGAGAACTTATCACCACTTTTCAAGTAGGTTGATATATTGCACTTTATAACGAGGCAATTATCCATTAACAACCTCAACTATTTCCAAGTATGCTTAACATATAATTACTTAGAACAAGATATTTTTAGGCAACGTTCCTCCAATAGTCCCTTATATGTTCCTAGAACCTCACACATAAGATATGTATAGCACTTACTACATGATTAATACAATAGTATTGTAGATGCTGATTTCTTAACTTGATAGATTTACGACTCATAACTCATCAATCGAAAATCAACCACTTACAAAACAATATATATATATATAGCAAGAAATTTGACTTAATTACATTTATGAGATAAATACAACTCATGCCTTTAAGCATGACCAAAATCTTTCTTTTAAATGAATAAAATAGTTATATTTAGTAGCAAAGCCTTTCCCATTTCCAAGAAGATGTAATTCATTTAAGAACATTCAAGTCAATCATATCTTCAAACTTTCCTCGATCAAAATAATATACAAAACTAAATACTTCACCCTTCCTTTTCTGCATTTATCTACAAAATTGTTAGCATGAGTCAGTTCACAAGAACTTAAGCATGATAAGCACCAACTCACCATAATGACATACTCTACTTAATTATTTCATAAAAATAACCCATATTATTTTTATGAATCAATATCAAAAAGCTTAAGTAGATAAACAATTCTTTCTATAACATGAAAGAAGCAAGCAATTTAATGAACCATGTAAGAAATCAGTTTCAGACTTACATTTCAATACAACTATTTCAGTCCCTCAGAAAAAGTCATCAAAATTTTAGACACATGAGAATTATAAGTATTCAAAGACTACCATATATGAGTATCAAGATTTCACTCATGCAATCCCATACTTGCATGCCTGATATCATTATACTCAACAATTAAGTAACCATATAAATATCAAGAACACATTCAAGCAATCTCTCAAATCTTCACAATAGATCTAATGAGGATTTCATACACCCATAAGGACTACTAATGGTTCAGTCAATAATACCAAGACATCAAAAGCATTTGGCTAATGAAATACAATATTAGAGCATTTAACCTCGAGGATAAGAGGAAGAGAACATTCATGGCATCCTGCCATATAGCAATCAGGTATAAATTGAGTAACATGCTACATATAATACTTACCTCAACTTAAGCACTTATTGAACATTCCAAGAATAGAAAAGAGTACTCAATTCCTTTTTTAGATATGTTTCAACATATCAAGACCTAATAAACACTAAAGTATTTAAAAATCTTGAAAGAGAGTAGGTACTATGTGTTGATGAGATAAGATAATTGTTACTTAACCCAAAAAGTTCAACTGAACATTTAATATCCCAAGAGTTTTCTCAACACAATTGCAACTTCTAGCAACCCACTTTTTCCTAGTAAGTCAAGACTTCACATGATTCTGAATTTAAGAATGATCTCCTAACCCATTCTACTAAACAAGGTTAGATCATACTGAAACTAAATTCATGACACAACCAAGAAAGGTCAATAAGGAACTTTCAAAATGTCAGGAAACCCCATAATTAATAAATGAAATCTGAGTACATTTGCTATAAGAGGAAGAGTCACTTCTAGGTTTGTTGATACCACATAATTCAAATCAGAATCATTACACCCAGAGAGGATCTGTCACATCTCATGGACTCAGTTAAAGGATGAATCTAGTTATCATCTATTATAAGAGTAGGAGTATATAACTTACCATTTTGTCCCATAATGGGTTACCATACAAAATCGATGCCTCAATTTTTAATAGAACACATAGTATGACAATGTGATCAACAAACTTGAACTATGTTAATTACTACAGAGGGTAATACCACCAAAATTTACAACCTTGAAGCCAAGAGACTTCCTATTTTGGGACAACCTTAATCCCCATCCCTACTTAATGACTCAATTTCCAACATTTAGAACATAAACCCAGAAAACATAGATAAGAGCGTAAGGATCAAGAAATCAAACTCTACTATCATTACCAGTTCATACATTGAGATGAGGTGTGCTCAATAAAAGGAACTAAAAACAAACTTTTCAACCATAAAATCTAATGCATAAACCTCTAGAAGATCAGCTCACTTTCTAGGATGGTTTCCTAATGGACAACAATGGACTACATCTCTTACAAGAGGATGGAGATTCTTAGTCAAATTGACATCACTTTCAAACTCAAAAAAGAATTGCAAGAAGAACCAAGCTTAGTAATAGTAGTGAATAAATTAGCCCACTAAGTAACATACAAGGTTTTACAGAGAATGTCCATCCTCTGCTATAGAGGCTAAAATGGAACATAAGTGATGATATTTTAACAAGATGGACTTAACCATAATAGTAATCAAATCTCAATATAACCTTTCCACAACCAGCTTTAAACCCCAAAGAAGTTGGAATAGTTCCAGAATTATTAACGAAGCAACAAGGAGATCAACATGATATAATAGAATGAAGTATCTAGAACTTATACAATCTTAAATTGTAAACAAGATACAACAATTATCTATTAGAAAACTCAGCTATTCAGCCATGTGCCATCATAGTGGCTCTAGAGTAGACCAAAGGTGCCATTCTAAACTACCTATTCAAGGGTCAAAGAGGTAGACCTTATAATCATCACAACTATCCTTATTATCTACAACTCCATGATAATATTAATTCAATTGTTTTCTTTTAGTACACATCCTTATTTTAAATAAAACTAGGTCAATTATAAGTACAGACGATGCCTCATACAAGACCAACATGACTCCACAGGCATAGATTTATTTAAAGAATCAAACCCAGTTATGTATATCCAACAAACACTAGGTCAAGGAAAGACATCTGCAAAAAAAAACACATAGAACAATTTCCAGCATACCACAATACCTTGCCATACTTATTCAAATCCATGGAGAGATGGGTAACAAATTAAACAAGGTTTTCTACAGTATGGGTAGAAATCGATTCACAACTGCAAGAAGATTTCAACAATGTTGCGCATCATATCAAACCCAGTATTCATTATAACAACAATCCTCAAACATCACAAGAGTGAATTCTTTCCTTAAGATAATAAACCTTATTATTCTATGTACTTAATTAATCACTTCTAACAACATACATCATGAAGCCATAGCAATTCATACTCTACAGAGAAAATATTAAACGATTCCACATCTCAGAAATTATAAACACAAAATTTCATACAAGGCAAGGTTACTTTTGTGAAATCACTAAATAGAGCAAGAAATTATGAAAATTTCAGAGCGTATCATGCCTGTTACGCTAGGTGATTTCTTTCCTTGAAAACTTTCATGATTACTCAAGAAAATCCCCAAACCTTTGAAACAAGTTCCTTCATTCAACAGATCACAAATTTCCCATGATATTTTAATGAGTCTGGGAACTTGCTTGTTCCAACTACTCAACTGTTGTTTTCTCCATGCAAACTCACATCAACACATAGCTAAACTTCCTCCTTGCATGCCAGAAACTACGAGTTTCATGTAATGAAATGAATCGATACCAAAACCAAACTCATTTTTCCCCCAAACCATTCCTGCACTTCTTGAGGAAGGTGGGCATTAAAAGACATTAAATGCAGAGTTAATGGAGCTTGTCACCAACTATTCTTAGCTCTCCTTTTAAATTTAGCAAACTCCTACTTCATGCCATGCAAGGTGATTTAGACAACTAAAGTACTTCACTCCAAAATCAGTTGGCGTAAGTTTAATCAATAAACAATTAAGGGACTGTGAGTACAGATATTAGGTGGTGGTTGCCACCTCATCAACCATTTGAATTTGGGAAACATTATATCATTTTCAATGACCAAACAATATTTTATGCCATAGAAAATCTAGATGCCATTCCATTATATTCCTTAAGGCTTCACAACACTAAATATTTTCACACACCCTTTTCAAATAGCAAAGGTTATGTTCACTTCTAGCTTCGTAAGTAACAGGTTTGCATGTTAGGTTTAGAACTATACCACTAGGATTAGATTGTCTTTCCTTTTTGCAATCTATATATATATATGTATATATATGTATATGTACATGTATATGTATATATATATATATATATATATATATATAGTGTTGATATATATATATATTAAGTTGATCATTTTTCAAGTATACTCAAAGGAGTAGATGCCCTTAATTCATAATAATTAAGTCCTTGACTGTGACTATAGCCCTTTTATCCCTAGAAATACGATCATGATGGCATTAGTCATCAAATGGGTAGATTTTTAGATGGTTAGTTTAAGACCTATTATAAACCAACAGAAGTCTTGATCACATTCCAAATTAAGTCACTAAGTGAACTATCAAAATTTTCAAAACCTCAACATAACTTAGTTATAAAAACTATAATGTTAATAATTTAATAGAGATAAGCAACAATATCACAAATCACTTTCGAGGCTTAAATTTACACCAAGGATTTTATGACATACAACATTACAAATGATGTAATGTCACCTTAGTGAAAATAGTTCATCAATAAGATAGATCCTAGATTAGCAGGGTTCTCATCTAAGGAGATCATCCTTAGCTTATTCATGATATTGTGATTACATGTTCACATCAAGTTTTCATTTAATTTTTGATACGCAAGGGTGCCAACAACATAGGATAAAACCATTTTCCTATCATTACTTTGACAATAGTAAGGAAAGCATGGGGCATTACATACCTCCCCTCTTAAAAGCATCATCATCCCGATGATGTGGTCCTTGCTAAATAAAATCAAACAATTCCACACAGGATATAAGAATAATTCCTACATAATAGTTACTATTCCCAAAAGTTTATGGTTTTCAAATTCAAACTTTAAATTCAGTAGTTGCATCAACTTATCAGACTATAAATAGTCACACAGTCTAAATTATTTCATGATTACTTCACTAAAGTAAATCATTTTTGTACAATATTTATATTTGATATACAGAGGATATAGTAAAAACAAGCTTACCTGGTACCTTTTAAGGAAGAACTATTCCTTTCTGTTGGGATTACAACATGTATGGATCTATGGTAGTTCATTTAGATAGATCACTTCCCTCAGCTCTGTTAAAGACTTTTGAATTGAGGTTCCAAAACTCTACAACATTGGGTCCAAAAAGATAAGGTACCAACATTCATTCATTCAAATTTGACTTGAATATTTCTTATTTCAGTTATCAACTAACTCAACATGTTTTACACTTTTTATCTCCTATACCTGGTCCAATCAAAGAATGTTGTCAACGTGGTTATCCAAGCTTATGGATCTACCAAATTTGAATTTTTTTATAAATATTAACTCATGAATGAGTAATGACAACACATTTTCTTGTCCTCAAACAAGAGGTCTTCAAGTTTTGAGAAAACCAGTTTGCCAAAAACCTCTCAAAGTGTTAAGTAACAAAGTTACCTTATTAGATGTAGAATTTGACATCCACAACATTTTTATTCCATTATTAAACCTCCTCGGTGGATTCACAGAATCGGTATTGATCCTAATATTACCAAGGTCATGCAAAATTTCCACTTGGTTTGCATGAGGGTTTCAAATAAGTAGTGTATTGTTTGTAAAACCTTTTACTTTAATATATAGAAGTATGTAAATGACTTACTTATGTTATTTAACAACTTACTAAATTCTCTTGGAAGCTCTAAATAGTCCTCCTGACTTACAAGTCATCGTATCTTTCTCCCAACATATTGTAAAGCATACGAGTTAAGCCTGAAACTCTAAGGGCTCAAGATGCCATGCAGTTACATAGGAACTATCACAAGAGAGGGATTTCACAATACATCCCTTGATCCTGAACCCACACATTTCTATAGCAGGTTCATATTAGTGAAGTATGAATTCCCTTATCTGGTTTTACTAAAAATACTGGAATTGACCACAAAAACCCATGAAAGTTCACAATAATTCATAAACTAGAATTTCCACATAGCCACAACACGTCACGATAGGTGAACAAAAGGGAATCATGTCATGATAGGTAATATAAAAGAAATCTTGTCTTGTGAGATACAAGATATTACCAGAAGCTAAATATAACCTCATACTATCTATGCTTTTAGATGAGTCGACCCAGAATGAGCCATCACCAAACCTTTTGAGTATTTTTAAGTGATAGCTTTCTAAGCTCCTAGGTTCAAACCTAAGATCCTCCTTTCAACGTGATGATACCCCAAAACTTTGGGTACTTGAGTAACATAACCCAGAAGTAACATATACCAAAATAAATATATATATTACAACCACTATTAAAAGTCAACAGACAGATTATAATATTTTCAGTTCCTTGGAATTGAAATATTAATTATGTAAATCAAATATTTGACAGAATACATAAACAATCACTTAGATCAATGCTACCTAACCAGACATAAGCTTGAAAATTGAGCATTTTTATTCCATATTACCAGAAAGAGTTAGGCTTCACAATTGTTGACCATTTTTCATTGAGTACAACAAATCCATATTTTCTTTCTTTTAGTATTGAAGAATACTAATCTCATGGATCTCTTCACAATTTTCTCCATCTCCTACTAGGGATACATGTTCCTTTCCTTTGTTAACTACCCTTGCAGCATGCTTCATCATTCAAGACTTGTCCATCTTCTTTAAAGGACATTGGTTGGCATAATGCCCATTGCCACATGTGAAACATCCACCAATAGGTCCCGATTTACCACCTTTAACTTTTCCATTTGCAACAGTATTATGCTTTTTCCTGTAGGTTATCACTGCAAGTTTTTGTGCAAATTTAATTTTGGCAGAGCACATTTTCTTGCTATGCTTTTTCCACCAAATTTTCTTAGCATTCCGATGAAGAAGAATAATCACTTTTATGACCCTTTTCATTTTTATGAGTGGGAGTGTCTAGCAGATTTGGTTTTAGCCCACTAGCTTTTCCAAATATCATCTTATCGGAAGAAGATCCATGTTTATCCAATGCTTCCCCCAATTTTGGGTTTAGTCCATCTTTGGATTGGTAAGTCCAAAACTTGCCATCAATGATCAATTCATCATTTAAATAACTCTTCTGTTGTTTATTAGCAATAGACCTAAGTTGTCCTTTGTCCAACTTATCACTTTCACCCATCACCAGCTACTCCAAGGCATCTATCCGATTCCAGGTATATTGAAGGATTGCCATAATCTTGTCTAACTTTAGCACCATTGAAACCATAGAAAATCAAACCCATTCTTTTTCTTCTCGGTGCATCCTTCCCATTTCCATTTCTATTCTAAAAAAAAAATAAAATTTTTAATTAGCGTAAGGACCCAATAAGTCCAAGAGTTGCAACCTTCAGCTATGATACCAAAATGTAACATCCACTTTTTGTCACTTCATCTCTAGAATTTTTTTTTTTTATTAACTTTATGTAGCTGATTTAAATACCCATATATTTAAATCTACATAAACCTTAATGCCATCCATTTCGATAATTGTCATGAACCATGTGTAGTTGTATGAGAGAATGTTGAACCTACTCATTCTCCCTCAATGCTCTATATGAGCCATACATAAAATGTATCCCTTGGTTCCCCTTTAACAAGATATGATATATAAGTGAAAACCCCTAAGTGTGTACCTAGGTTCCACCTATGAAATCCATAGGCATCTCACATCTTAGATAATGGTGAAATCTCGACAAGTGTAATCAACAACTTACACCACTTTGTGCAAATTTTCTGAGTCATGTATGCCATGATCGATTCTATGATGAAACACACTTGCCATTGGAATCTTGTCATCTCACCTTATTCACTTGTTCAGTTATATGGATTCACAAATGTTAATGTTGTAAATAGCTACAAGCCTTGAATGAGGTACAAACCAGTTTAACCTACACGAAGATGTACCTCTATGTCATCCTATGATGCCTATGGAAAGAAAGTGTTCTCATAACAATTCACCTTATTACTCACCCACATATCTACCCGTAGCCATCATAGGTTGATATAAGGGTGTGTACCTAGGAGGTCCAACCTATCTTGTAACTCTATCAAGGTTTGTACTTAGGACAACACCATACTACAATCCAGTCTCTTGATGAGACAACTCATTACAGATGCTAAACACATAGTATCCTAATGGTGACAATCGTCACCATAGGGATACGACTGTGTAGTATATGTAGTGAGTTCACCCACCTAGAATCCTATATTGGTGCATGGTGTTTAATGTTTTCAAGGTAATCATTATAGAACAGCCTAGGACTTACAACACCTTCTCCACAAATGGGTCATACCTAAGGTCAGGATTGAGTTGATCCTAGGACCCCCAATCTCTATAACATTTTAATTACCTTTCAATATCTCATACCCATGTTAACCATTGATAGAAACAATACTATCAATGTCAATGACCATTATTATAGTTTCAAAACTATCCCGACTTTAACATTTAGGCTCATGCTCCTTATTTCATATTCTAGGGATATGTACTTACATGAAGCTAAGTATTTAGGTATGATTCATTCCTTGAATTAAGTGCCATAGGCTATCAATGCCAATCCTTTTTTCAGTTTAAGCACATCACTTTTCTTAATTGTAGCTCAGTAAAGAGTGTTCATTTATTTTACTATCTCCAACAAGTAAGATATATCTGAGGTATCCTATATGATAGATTTTATGAACCACTTACCCATTTATCTTTCCCTGTCATATCCTTTTAAAATATCACTCTCTAATTCTCTTTAGAGATAATTATAATATTGACTAGGGATGAGATTCAAATGCTATGTTCTTTTTAACTTAGTAAGCATGTTCCATATTACTTCCATTGTATCCGACATGCTTAGGTGCTCATAATGATGCATCATGGAATCAACCCTAATTTAAAACATTCCATCTCTTTGAGAAAATATTACATAACACATTTTATCACAATTCTGCAATTCCCAAAAGTGTGAAACCATAATCAAAGTATAGTCATGTAAGATTACCATAAGCCCGTCCTCTTATAGTAGCTTAGGTGTATCATCCTAGTATAGGACTTAGAGTTGATTTCACTTAGAAATCAATATTAAATTATTATATCTTTGATAAGAGTTAATATAACCTGAGTTTATAAAACAACCATAGCACAAAAGTATTTGATTATCATAACCTTTCCATGGTTTCATGATAATCCAACTACTTTCTTAGCAGTGGCCATTAAGATTAGACAATCTTACTTCTAGATATCTTTTACTTGGTTGTGTACATTCTATACAAAACCTCTGGAGAACTTATCACCACTTTTCAAGTAGGTTGATATATTGCACTTTATAACGAGGCAGTTATCCATTAGCAACCTCAACTATTTCCAAGTATGCTTAACATATAATTACTTAGAACAAGATATTTTTAGGCAACGTTCCTCCAATAGTCCCTTATATGATCCTTAACCCTCACATAAGATATGTATACTACACTTACTACATGATTAATACAATAGTATTGTAGATGCTGATTTCTTAACTTGATAGATTTATGACTCATAACTCATCAATCGAAAATCAACCACTTACAAAACAATATATATATATAGCAAGAAATTTGTCTTAATTACATTTATGAGATAAATACAACTCATGCCTTTAAGCATGACCAAAATCTTTCTTTTAAATGAATAAAACAATTATATTCAGTAGTAAAGCCTTTCCCATTTCCAAGAAGATGTATTTCATTTAAGAACATTCAAGTCAGTCATATCTTCAAACTTTCCTCGATCAAAATAATATACAAAACTAAATACTTCACCCTTCCTTTTTTTGTTTATCTACAAAATTGTTAGCATGAGTCAGTTCACAAGAACTGAGCATGATAAGCACCAACTCACCATAATGACATACTCTACTTAATTATTTCATAAAAATAACCCATATTATTTTTATGAATCAATATTGCAAAGCTTAAGTAGATAAACAATTCTTTCTATAACATGAAAGAAGAAAGCAATTTAATGAACCATGTAAGAAATCATTTCAGACTTACATTTCAGTACAACTATTTTATTCCCTCATAAATAGTCATCAAAATTTTAGATGAATGAGAATTATAAGTATTCAAAGACTACTATATATGAGTACCAAGATTTCACTCATGCAATCCCATACTTGCATGCCTTATATCATTATACTCAACAATTAAGTAACCATATAAATATCAAGAACACAATCAAGAAATCTCTCAAATCTTCACAATAGATCTAACGAGGATTTCATACACCCATAAGGAATGCTAATGGTTCAGTCAATAATACCAAGACATCAAAAGTGTTTGGCTAATGAAATACAATATTAGAGCATTTAACCTCGAGGATAAGAGGAAGAGAACATTCATGGCATCCTGCCATATAGAAATCAGTATAAATTGAGTAACAGGCTACATATAATACTTACCTCAACTTAAGCACTTATTGAACATTCCAAGAATAGAAAAGAGTACTCAATTCCCTTTTTCAGATATGTTTCAACATATCAAGACCTAATAAACACCAAAGTCTTTAAAAATATGGAAGAGAGAGTAGGTACTATGTGTTGATGAGATAAGATAATTGTTACTTAACCCAAAAAGTTCAACTAAACATTTAATATCCCAAGAGTTTTCTCAACACGAATTGCAACTTCTAGCAACCCACTTTTTCCTGGTAAGTCAAGACTTCACATGATTCTAAATTTAAGAATGATCTCCTAACCCATTCTACTAAACAAGGTTAGATCATACTAAACTAAATTCATGACGCAACTAGGAAAGGTCAATAAGGAACTTTCAAAACATCAAGGAAACCCCATAATTAATAAATGAAACTAGAGTATAGTTTTCTATAAGAGGAAGAGTCACTTTTGGGTTTGCTGAGATACCACATAATTCAAATCAAAATCATTACACCCAGAGAGGATCTGTCACATCTCACAGACTCAGTTAAAGGATGAATCTAGTTATCATCTATTATAAGAGTAGGAGTATATAACTTACCATTTTGTCCCATAATGGGTTACCATACAAAATCGATGCCTCCAGTTTCTTAATAGAACACATAGTATGACAATGTGATCAACAAACTTGAACCATGTTAATTACTACAGAGGGTAATACCACCAAAATTTACAACCCTGAAGCCAAGAGACTTCCTATTTTGGGAAAACCTTAATCCCCAACCCTACTTAATGACTCAATTTCCAACATTTAGAACATAAACCCAAAAAGCACAAATAAGAGCGTAAGGATCAAGAAATCAAACTCTACTATCATTACCAGCTCATACATTGAGATGAGGTGTGCTCAATAAAAGGAACTGAAAAAAACTTTTCAACCATAAAATCCAATGCATAAACCTCTAGAAGATCAGCTCACTTTCTAGGATGGTTTCCTAATGGACAACAGTGGACTGCATCTCTTACAAGAGGAAGGAGATTCTTATTCAAAGTCGACATCACTTTCAAACTCAGCAAGAATTGCAAGAAGAACCAAGCTTAGTAATAATAGTGAATAAATTAGCCCACTAAGTAACATACAAGGTTTTACAGAGAATGTCCATCCTCCACTATAGAGGCTAAAATGGAACATAAGTGATGAGATTTTAACAAGCTGGACTTAACCATCATAGTAATCAAATCTCAATATAACCTTTCTACAACCGGATTTAAACCCCGAAGAAGTTAAAATAGTTCCATAATTATTAACAAAGCAACAAGGAGATCAACATGATATAATAGAATGAAGTATCTGGAACTTATACAATCTTAAATTATAAACAAGATATAACAGTTAACTGTTAGAAAACTCATTTTAGTCATGCCATCATAGTGGCTCTGAGTAGACCAAAAGGTGTCATTCTAAACTGCCTATTCAAGGGTTAAGAGGTAGACCTTATAATCATCACAACTGTCCTTATTATCTACAACTCCATGATAATATTAATTTAGTTATTTTATTTTCAGTACACATCCTTATTTTAAATAAAACTAGGTCGATTATAAGTATAGATGATTCCTCATACAAGACCAACATGACTCCATAGCATCGATTTATTTAAAGAATCAAACCCAGATTATGTATGTATCCAAAAACACTAGGTCAAGGAAAGACATCTACAACAAAAACTCACACAAAACAATTTCTAGCATACCACAATACCTTGCCATACTTATTCAAATCCATGGAGAGATGGGTAAAAATTAAACAAGGTTTTCTATAGTATGGGTAGAAATCGATTCACAGCTGCAAGAAGATTTCAACAATGTTGGCATATCATATCAAACCCAGTATTCATTATAACAACAGTCCTCAAACATCTCAAGAGTGTATTCTTTCCTTAACGATAATAAACCTTATTGGATTTGTACTTAATTAATCACTTCTAACAACATACATCATGAAGCCATAGCAATTCATACTCTATAGAGAAAATATTAAATGATTCCACATCTCAAAAATTATAAACACAAAATCTCATACAAGACAAGGTTACTTTTGTGAAATTACTAAATAGAGAAAGAAATTATGAAAATTTTAGAGCGTATCATGCCTATTACGCTAGTGATTTATTTCCTTGCAAAACTTTCATGATTACTCAGGAAAATCCCCAAACCTTTGAAATGAGTTCCTTCATTCAACAGATCACAAATTTCCCATGATATTTTAATGAGTCTGGGAACTTGCTATTCCAACTACTCAACTGTTGTTTTCTCCATGCAAACTCACATCAACACACAACTAAACTTCCTCCTTACATGCCGAGCAACTACAAGTTTCATGTAATGAAATGAATCGATACCAAAACCAAACTGTTTTTCCCCAAACCGTTCCCACACTTCCCGAGGAAGGTGGGCATTAAAAGACATTAAATGCAGAGTTAATGGAGCTTTCCACCAACTATTCTTAGCTCTCCTTTTAAATTTAGCAAAATCCTACTTCATGCCATGCAAGGTGATTTAGAAAACTAAAGTACTTCACTCCAAAATCAGTTGGGAGTTAATCAATAAACAATTAAGGGACTATGAGTACAGATATTAGGCGGTGGTTGCCACCTCATCAACCATTTGAATTTGGGTAACATTATATCATTTTCAATGACCAAACAATATTTTATGCCATAGAAAATCCAGATGCCATTCCATTATATGCCTTAAGGCTTCACAACACTAAATATTTTCACACACCCTTTTCAAATAGCAAAGGTTATGTTCACTTCTAGCTTCACAAGTAACAAGTTTGCATGTTAGGTTTAGAACTATACCACTAGGATTAGATTGTCTTTCCTTTTTGTAATATATATATATATATATATATATATATATATATATATATATATATATATGTATATATATATATATATATATATATATATATATATATATATATATATATATAATGTTAGCGTTGATCAAGAAAGTTGTTCATGTATACTCAAAGGAGTAGATGCCCTTAATTCATAATAATTAAGTCCTTGACTGATGACTATAGCCCTTTATCCTTGGAAATACGATCATGATGGCATTAGTCATCAAATGGGTAGATTATTAGATGGTCAGTTTAAGACCTATTATAAACCAACAGGAAGTCTTGATCACATTCCAAATTAAGTCATTAAGTGAACTATCAAAATTGTTCAAAGCCTCAACATAACTTAGTTATAAAAACTATAATGTTAATAATTTAATAGAGATAAGAAACAATATCACAAATCACTTTCGAGGCTTAAATTTACACCAAGGATTTTATGACATACAACATTACAAATGATGTAATGTCACCTTAGTGAAAATAGTTCATCAATAAGATAGACCCCGGATTAGTAGGGTTCTCATCTAAGGAGATCATCCTTAGCTTATTCTTGATATTGTGATTACATGTTCACAAGTAAGGAAAATATGGGGCATTATATACCTCCCCTCTTAAAAGCATCATCATCCCGATGATGTGGTCCTTGCTAAATAAAATCAAACAATTCCCACATAATAGAATTACTTATTCCCAGAAGTTTATGGTTTTGATTCTAAACTTTAAATTTAATAGCTGCATTATCTTATCGACTTGTAAATAGTCACGCAGTCTAACTTATTTTATGATTAATTTACTAAATTAAAACATTTTTGCAAAATATTTATATTTGATATACAAAGAATATAGAAAAAAACAAGCTTACCTAGTACCTTTTAAGGAAGAACTATTCCTTTCTGCTGGGATTACAGCATATGGATCTGTGGTAGTTCATTTAGATAGATCACTTCCCTCAGCTCTATTAAAGAATTTTGAATTGAGGTTCCAAAACTCTTCAACATTGGGTCCAAAAGACAAGGTACCAACATTCATTTGTTCAGATGAACTTGAATATTTCTTATTTCAGTTATCAACTAACTCAACATGTTTTACACTTTTTATCTCCTATACCTAATCCAATCAAAGAATGCTAGCAATGTGGTCATCCAAGCTTATGGATCTACCAAATTTGAATTTTATTATAAATACTAACTCATGAATTAGTAATGACAAGACATTTTCTTGTCTTCAAACAAGAGGTCTTCAAGTTTTGAGAAAACCAGTTTGCCATAAACCTCTCAAAGTGTTAAGTAACAAAATTACCTTATTAGATGTAGAATTTGACATCCACAACATTTTTATTCCGCTGGTAAACCTCCTCAGTGGATTCATAGAATCGATACTAATCCTAATATTACCAAGTTCATGCAAAATTTCTGCTTGGTTTGCATGAGGGTTTCAATTTAGTAATGTATTGTTTGTAAAACCTTTTACTTTAATATATAGAAATATGTAAACTTATTACTTATGTTATTTAATGACTTACAAAATTCTCTTGGAAGTTCAAAACAATCCTCCGACTTACAAGTCATCGTATCTTTTTCCCAACATAATATAAAGCATACGAGTTAAGCTTGAAACTATAAGGGCTCAAGATGCCACACAAAGTTACATAGGAACTATCACAAGAGATGGAATTCACAATAAATCCCTTGATGCTGAACCCACACATTTCTATAGCATGGTTGAGATTAGTGAAGTATGAATTCCTTTATCTCGGTTTTACCGAAAATACTGGAATTGACCACAAAAACCCATGAAAGTTCATAGTAATTCCCAAAATTGAATTTCCAAATAGCCACAACACGTCACGATAGGTGAACAAAAGGGAATAATGTCATGATAGGTAATATAAAAGAAATCTTGTCTTGTGAGATACAAGATATTACCAAAAGCTAAATATAACCTCATACAATTTATGCTTTAAGTTCGAGACAACCCGAGCGAGCCATCACTAAACCTTTTGAGTATTTTTAAGCGATAGATTTCTGAGCTTGCGAGGTTCACACACCTAAGATCTTCCTTTTAAGATGATGATATCCCAAAACTTTGGGTAATTTGTAACATAACCTAGTAGTAACATATACCAAAATAAATTTATATATTACAATAACTTTTAAAAGTGAACAGATAGATTATAATATTTTCAGTTCCTTGGAATTGAAATATGAATTATGTAAATCAAATATTTGACGTAATAAATAACAATCACTCGGATCAATGCTACCTAACTAGACATAGGTTGAAAATTGAGCATTTTTATTCCATATTACCAGAAAGAGTTACGCTTCACAATTGTTGACCAATTTTTCATTGAGTACAACAAATCCATATTTTATTTCTTTTAGTATTGACGAATACTAATCTCATGGATTTCTTCACAATTTTCTCTATCTCCTGCTAGGGATACATGTTCCTTTCCTTTGTTAACTACACGCATAAACATGCTTCATCATTCGAGACTTGTCCATCTTCTTTAAAGGACATTTGTTGGCATAATGCCCATTGCCACACGTGAAACATCCACCAGCAGTTCCTCATTTACCGCCTTTATCTTTGTCATTTTCAATAGTATTATGCTTTTCCTTAGGCTATCACTAAAAGTTTTTGTGAAAATTTAATTTTGGCAGAGAACATTTTCTTGCTATGCTTCTTACACCAAATTTTTTAGCATTCTGAGATGAAGAAGAATAATCACTTTTATGACCCTTTTCATTTTTATGAGTGGGAGTGTCTAGCAGATTTGGTTTCAGCCCACTAGCTTTTCCAAATATCATCTTATCGGAAGAAGATCCATGTTTATCCAATGTTTCCCCCAATTTTGGGTTTAGTCCACCTTCTGGATTGGTAAGTCCAAAACTTGCCATCGATGATCAATTCATCATTTAAATAACTCTTCTCTTTGTTTATTAACAAAACCTAAGTTGTCCTTTGTCCAACTTATCACTTTCACCCATCACCAGCTGCTCTAAGGCATCTATTTGATTCCAAGTATATTGAAGGATTGCCAAAATCTTGTCTAACTTTAGTACTATTGAAAGCGTAGCAAAATCAAACCCGGTTATTTCTTCTAGGTGCATCCTTCCCATTTCCATTTCTATTCTGAAAACAAAATAAAAGTTTTAATTAGCGTAAGGACCTAAAAAGTCCAAGAGTTGTAACCTTTAGCTCTGATACCAAAATGTAACACCCACTTTTTGTCACTTTTCCTCTAGAATTTTTTTATTTTTTATTTTTATTAACTTTATGTAGCTGATATAAATACCCATATTTTAAATCTACATTAACCTTAATGTCATCCATTTCCGATACCGTCTATCATGAACCATGTGCATTTTATTGTTTGAGAGAATGTTGAACCTACTCGTTCTCCCTCAATGCTCTATACGAGCCATACATAAAATTTATCCCTTTGGTTCCCCTTTAACAGGATATGATATATAAGTGAAAACCCCTAAGTGTGTACCTGGATTCCACCTATGAAATACACAAGCATCTCACATCTTATATAATGGTGAAATCTTGACAATGTAATCAGTGCTTACACCACTTTGTGTAAAGTTTCTGAGTCATGTATTCCATGCTCGATTCTATGACAACACACTTGCCATTGGAATCTTGTCATCTCACCTTATTCACTTGTTCAGTTATATGGATTCACAAATATTAATGTTGTAAACAACTACAAGCCTTGAATGAGGTACAAACTAGTTTAACCTACATAAAGACATACCTCATGTCAACCTCGTGATGCCTATGGGAAATAAAGAGTTCTCGTAACAATTCATCTTGTTACTCGCCAACATATCTACCCATATCCATCATCGGTTGATATAAGGGTGGGAACGCAGGAGGTTCAACCCTTCTTAAACTCTATCAAGGTTTATACTTAGGACAACACCATACTACAATCCGAGTCTCTTTATGAGATAACTCATTATAGATGTTAATCGATAGTATTCTAATGCTGAAAATTGTCATCATAGGGATACGATACATGTAGTATATGCAGTGAGTTCACCCGATCAGAATCCTATATTGGTGTATGGCGTTTAATGTTTTCAAGGTAATCATTATAGAACAGTCAACGCTTACATCACCTTCCGCACGAATGGGTTGTACCTAAGGTTAGGAATGATTTGATCCTAGGACCCCAATCAGTATAACATTTTAATTACCCTTCAATATCTCATACCCATGTTAATCATTGATAGAAACAATACTATCAATGTCAATGACAATTATTACGATTTCAAAACTATCCTGTTTTAACATTTAGGCTCATGCTCCTTATTTCACATTCTAGGGATATGTACTTACATAAAGCTAAGTATTTAGGTATGATTCATTCCTTGAATTGTGTGCCATAGGCTATCAATGCCAATCCTCTTTTCAGTTTAAGAACATCACTTTTCTTAATTGCAACTCAATAAAGAGTTTTCATTTATTTTACTATCTTGAACAAGTAAGATATATCCGAGGTATCCTATATGATAGATTTTATGAACCAATTACACATTTATCTTTCCCTATCACATCCTTTTAAAATATCACTCTCTAACTCTCTTTAGAGATAATTATAGTATTACTAGGGATGAGATTAAAATGCTATGTTCTTTTTAACTTTGTAAAGCATGTTCCATATTACTTCCATTGTATCATGACAAGCCTAGGTGCTCATAATGATGCATCATGGATGAACCCTAACTTAAAACATTCCATCTCTTTGAGAAAATATTACATAACAAATTTTATTATAATTATGTAGTTCCCAAAAAGTGAAACCATAACCAATATATAGTCATATAAGATAGCCATAAGGCCGTCCTATTGTAGCTTAGGTGTATCACCCTAGTATAGGACTTAGAGTTGATTTCACTTAGAAATCAATATTAAATTATTATATCTTTGATAAGAGTTAATATAACATGAGTTTATAAAATAGTCATAGCCCATAAGTATCGATTATCATAACCTTTCCATGGTTTCATGATAATCTTTATTTCTTTGTCTTAGCAGCCGCCATTAAGAGTTTAAGCACATCACTTTTCTTAATTGCATCTCAAAAGAGTTTTCATTTATTTTACTATCTCCAACAAGTAAGATATATATGAGGTATCCTATATGATAGATTTTATGAACCAATTACACATTTATCTTTCCCTATCATATCCTTTTAAAATATCACTCTCTAATTCTCTTTAGAGATAATTACAGTATTGACTAGGGATGAGTTTCAAATGCTATGTTCTTTTTAACTTTGTAAGAATGTTCCATATTACTTCCATTGTATCTGAGAGGCATAGGTGCTTATAATGATGCATCATGGATGAACCCTAACTTAAAACATTCCATCTCTTTGAGAGCAAAATATTACATAACACATTTTATCACAATTATGCGAGTTCCCAAAAAGTGAAACCATAATCAATATATAGTCATATAAGATAGCCATAAGCTCATCCTATTGTAGCTTAGGTGTATCACCCTAGTATAGGACTTAAATTTGATTTCACTTAGAAATCAATATTAAATTATTATATCTTTGATAAGAGTTAATATAACACGAGTTTATAAAACAAACATAGCAAAAAAGTATTTGATTATCATAACCTTTCCATGGTTTCATGATAATCCAGCTGCTTTCTTAGCGAAGCCATTAAGATTAGACAATCTTACTTTTAGATGTCTTTTATTGGTTGTGTAAATTCTATATAAAACCTCTAGAGAACTTATCACACTTTTCAAGAAGGTTTATATATTGCACTTTATAATGAGGCGGTTTATCCATTAAAGAACCTCAACTATTTCCATGTATGCTTAACATATAATTACTTAGAACAAGATATTTTTAGGAAACTTTCCTCCAATAGTCCCTTATATGTTCCTAGAACCTCACACATAAGATATGTATAACTCTTAGTACATGATTAATACAATAAATATAGATGCTGATTTCTTAACTTGATAGATTTAGGACTCATAACTCATCAATCAAAAATCGACCACTTACAAAACAATATATATATCAGTAGGAAATATAACTTAATTACATTTATGAGATAAATACAACTCATGCATTTAAGCATGACCAAAATCATTATTTTAAATGAATAAAACAATTATATTTAATAGTAAAGCCTTTCCCATTTCTAAGAAGATGTAATTCATTTAAGAACATTCAAGTTAGTCATATCTTCAAACTTTCATTGTTCAAAATAATATACAAAACTAAATACTCACCTTCCTTTTCTACATTTATCTCGCAAAATTATTAGCATGAGTCAGTTCACAAGAACTGAGGCATGATAAGCACTAACTCTCCATAATGACATACTCTACTTAATTTTTTCATAAAAATAACCCATATTATTTTTATGAATCAATATTTAAAGCTTAAGTAGATAACAATTCTTTCTATAACATGAAAGGAAGAAAGTAATTTAATGAACCATGTAAGAAATCAATTTCAGACTTACATTTCAAGTAAAACTATTTCAATCCTCGAAAACAAATCATACTGATTCATCAAAATTTTAGACACATGAGAATTATAAGTATTCAAAGACTACCATATAAGAGTATCAAGATTTCACTCATGTAATCCCATACTTGCATGCCTGAAATCATTTTACTCAATAATTAAGTAACCATATAAATATCAAGAACACAATCAAGAAATCTCTCAAATCTTCACAACAGATCTAACAAGGATTTCATACACCCATAAGGACTGCTAATGGTTCAGTCAATAATACCAAGACATCAAAATTATTTGGCTAACAAAATACAATATTAGAGCATTTAACCTCGAGGATAAGAGGAAGAGAACATTCATGGCATCCTACCATATAGCAATCAGGTATAAATTGAGTAACAAGCTACATATAATACTTACCTCAACTTAAGCACTTATTGAACATTCCAAGAATAGAAAAGAGTACACAATTCCTTTTTTTAGATATGTTTCAACATATCAAGACCTAATAAACACCAAAGTATTTAAAAGTCTGGAAGAGAGAGTAGGTACTATGTGTTGACGATACAGATAATTAATTGTTACTTAACCCAAAAGTTCATCTGAACATTTAATATCCCAAGAGTTTTCTCAACACACGAATTGCAAATTCTAGCAACCCACTTTTTCCCGGTAAGTCAAGACTTCACATGATTCAGAATTTAAGAATGATCTCCTAATCCCATTCTACTGAACAAGGTTAGATCATACTGAACTAAATTCATGATGTAGCCAGGAAAGGTCAATAAGGAACTTTCAAAACATCAAAGCCCCATAATTAATAAATGAAATCGAATACGATTTCTATAAGAGGAAGAGTCACTTCCGGTTTTCTAAGATACCACATAATTCAAATCAAAATCATTACACCCAGAGAGGATCTATCACATCTCATGGACTCAGTTAAAGGATGAATCCAGTTATCATCTATTATAAGAGTAGGAGTATATAACTTACCATTTTGTCCCAAAATGGGTTACCATACAAAAAATCGATGCCTCTAGTTTCTTAATAGAAACATAGTATGACAATGTGATCAACAAACTTGAACTGTTAATTAATATAAAGGGTAATACAATAAAACTTTACAACCCTAAAGCCAAGAGACTTCCTATTTTGGGACAACCTTAATCCCCAACCCTACTTAATGACTCAATTTCCAACATTTAGAACATAAACCCAACAAGCATAGATAAGAGCATAAGGATCAAGAAATCAAACTCTACTATCATTACCAGCTCATACATTGAGATGAGGCATGCTCAATAAAAGGAACTAGAAAAAAACTTTTCAACCATAAAATCCAATGCATAAACCTCTAGAAGATCAGCTCACTTTCTAGGATGGTTTCCTAATGGACAACAATGGATTACATCTCTTACAAGAGGAAGGAGATTCTTAGTCAAAGTTGACATCACTTTTGAACTCAACAAGAATTACAAGAAGAACCAAGCTTAGTAATAATAGTGAATAAATTATCCCACTAAGTAACATACAAGGTTTTATAGGAGAATGTCCATCCTCTCGTTATAGAGGCTAAAATGGAACATAAGTGACAAGATTTTAACAAGTTGGACTTAACCATCACAATAATCAAATCTCAATATAACCTTTCCGTAACCAGCTTTAAACCTCGAAGAAGTCGAATAGTTCCAGAATTATTAACAAAGCAACAAGGAGATCAACATGATATAATAGAATGAAGTATCTGGAACTTATACAATCTTAAATTGTAAACAAGATACAACAGTTATCTATTAGAAAACTCAGCTATTCAGTCATGCCATCATAGTGGCTCTAGAGTAGACCAAAGGCACCATTCTAAACTACCTATTCAAGGGTCAAGAGGTAGACCTTATAATCATCACAATTGTCCTTATTATCTACAACTCCATGATAATATTAATTCATTTGTTCTCTTTTAGTACACATCCTTATTTTAAATAAAACTAGGTCGATTATAAGTACAAACGATGCCTCATACAAGACCAACACATCTCCATAGGCATATATTTATTTAAAGAATCAAACCCAGTTATGTATATCCAGCAAACACTAGGTCAAGAAAGACATCTAGTAACAAAAACTCACATAGAACAATTTCCAACATACCACAATATCTTGCTATATTTATTCATATCCATGAAGAGATGGGTAACAAATTAAACAAAGTTTTCTACAGTATGGGTAGAAATCGATTCACAACTGCAAGAAGATTTCAACAATGCTGGCATATCAAATCAAACCCAGTAATCATTATAGCAAAGTCCTCAAACATCTCAAGAGTGTATTCTTTCCTTAATGATAATAAACCTTATTGGAGTCTGTACTTAATTAATCACTTCTAACAACATACATCATGAAGCCATAGCAATTCATACTCTACAAAGAAAATATTAAACGATTCCACATCTCATAAATTATAAACACAAAATCTCATACAAGACAAGGTTACTTTTGTGAAATTACTAAATAGAGCAAGAAATTATGAAAATTTCAAAGCGTATCATGCCTGTTACACCGGTGATTTCTTTCCTTGAAAAACTTTCATGATTACTTAGAAAATCCCCAAACCTTTGAAATGAGTTCCTTCATTCAACAGATCACAAATTTCCTATGATATTTTAATGAGTCTGGGAACTTTTTGTTCCAACTACTCAACTATTGTTTTTCTCCATGCAAACTCACATCAACACATAGCTAAACTTCCTCCTTGCATGCCAAGCAACTACTGAGTTTCATGTAATGAAATGAATTGATACCAAAACCAAACTCGTTTTCCCCAAACCGTTCTTACACACTTCCCGAGGAAGGTGGGCATTAAAAGACATTAAATGTAGAGTTAATGGAGCTTTCCACCAACTATTCTTAGCTCTCCTTTTAAATTTAGAAAACTCCTACTTCATGCCATGCAAGGTGATTTAGACAACTAAAGTACTTCACTCCAAAATCAGTTGGCGGAGTTAATCAATAAACAATTAAGGGACTGTGAGTATAGATATTAGGTGGTGGTTGCCACCTCATCAACCATTTGAATTTGGGTAACATTATATCATTTTCAATGACCAAACAATATTTTATGCCATAGAAAATCTGGATGCCATTCCATTATATGCCTTAAGGCTTCACAACACTAAATATTTTCACACACCCTTTTCAAATAGCAAAGGTTATGTTCACTTCTAGCTTTGCAAGTAACATGTTTGCATGTTAGGTTTAGAACTATACCACTAGGATTAGATTGTCTTTCCTTTTTGCAATCTATATATATGTATATGTATATATATATATATATATATATATATATATATATGTATATATATATATATATATATATATATATATATATATACAATGCTAACGTTGATCAAGAAGTTGTTCATGTATACTCGAAGGAGTAGATGCCCTTAATTCATAATAATTAAGTCCTTGACTGATGACTATAGCCCTTTTATCCCTGGAAATACGATCATGATGGCATTAGTCATCAAATGGGAAGATTATCAGATGGTTAGGTTTAAGACCTATTATAAACCAACAGAAGTCTTGATCACATTCCAAATTAAGTCGCTAAGTGAACTATCAAAATTGTCAAAGCCTCAACATAACTTAGTTATAAAAACTATAATGTTAATAATTTAATAGAGATAAGAAAAAATATCAAATCACTTTCGAGGCTTAAATTTACACCAAGGATTTTATGACATACAACATTACAAATGACGTAATGTCACCTTAGTGAAAATAGTTCATCAATAAGATAGACCTCGGATTAGCAGGGTTCTCATCTAAGGAGATCATCCTTAGCTTATTCATGATATTGTGATTACATGTTCACATCAAGTTTTCATTTAATTTTTGATACGCAAGGGTGCCAACAACATAGGATAAAACCATTTGTCCTATCATTACTTTGACAATAGTAAGGAAAGCACGGGGCGTTACATACCTCCCCTCTTAAAAGCATCATCATCCCGATGATGTGGTCCTTGCTAAATAAAATCAAACAATTCCACACAAGATATAAGAATAATTCCTACATAATAGTTACTATTCCCTAGAAGTTTATGGTTTTCATATTCAAACTTTAAATTCAGTAGCTACATCAGCTTATCAGACTGTAAATAGTCACAGTCTGAATTATTTTATGATTACTTCACTAAAGTAAATCATTTTTGCAAATATATATATTTGATATACAAAGATATAGCAAAAAACAAGCTTACCTTGTACCTTTTAAGGAAAAATTATTCCTTTCTATCTGGGATTACAGCATATGGATCTATGGTAGTTCATTTAGATAGATCACTTTCCTCATCTCTATAAAGACTTTTGATTTGAGGTTCCAAAACTCTACAACATTGGGTCCAAAAAGATAAGGTACCAACATTCATTCGTTCAACTGAACTTGAATATTTCTTATTTCAGTTATCAACTAACTCAACATGTTTTACACTTTTTATCTCCTATACCTAGTCCAATCAAAGAATGTTGTCAACGTGGTTATCCAAGCTTATGGATCTACCAAATTTGAATTTTTTTACAAATATTAACTCATGAATGAGTACTGACAACACATTTTCTTGTCCTCAAACAAGAGGTCTTCAAGTTTATAGATGTTTGAGAAAACCAGTTTGCCAAAAACCTCTCAAAGTGTTAAGTAACAAAGTTACCTTATTAGATGTAGACTTTGACATCCACAACATTTTTATTCCATTGTTAAACCTCCTCGGTGGATTCATAGAATCGTACTTGATCCTAATATTACCAAGGTCATGCAAAATTTCCACTTGGTTTGCATGAGGGTTTCAAATAAGTAGTGTATTGTTTGTAAAACCTTTTACTTTAATATATAGAAGTATGTAAACGACTTACTTATGTTATTTAACGACTTACTAAATTCTCTTGGAAGCTCTAAATAGTCCTCCAACTTACAAGTCATCGTATCTTTCTCCCAACATATTATAAAGCATACGAGTTAAGCCTGAAACTCTAAGGGCTCAAGATGCCATGCAGAGTTACATAGAACTGTCACAAGAGAGGGATTTCACAATACATCCCTTGATCCTGAACCTACACATTTCTATAGTAGGGTTCATATTAGTGAAGTATGAATTCCCTTATCTGGGTTCAACTAAAAATACTGGAATCGACCACAAAAACCCATGAAAGTTCATAGTAATTCATAAACTAGAATTTCCACATAGCCACAACACGTCACGATAGGTGAACAAAAGGGAATCATGTCATGATAGGTAATATAAAAGAAATCTTGTCTTGTGAGATACAAGATATTACCAAAAGCTAAATATAACCTCATACGATCTATGCTTTTAGATGAGTCGACCCAGAATGAGCCATCACCAAACCTTTTGAGTATTTTTAAGTGATAGCTTTTCGAGCTCCTAGGTTCAAACCTAAGATCCTCCTTTCAACATGATGATACCCCAAAACTTTGGGTACTTGAGTAACATAACCCAAAGTAACATATACCAAAATAAATATATATATTACAACCACTATTAAAAGTCAACAGATAGATTATAATATTTTTAGTTCCTTGGAATTGAAATATTAATTATGTAAATCAAATATTTGATAGAATACAGAACAATCACTCAGATCAATGCTACCTAACTAGACATAAGCTGAAAATTGAGCATTTTTATTCCATATTACCATAAAGAGTTAGGCTTCACAATTGTTGACCAATTTTTCATTGAGTACAACAAATCCATATTTTCTTTCTTTTAGTATTGAAGAATACTAATCTCATGGATCTCTTCACAATTTTCTCTCATCTCCTACTAGGGATACATGTTCCTTTCCTTTGTTAACTACCCTTGTAGCATGCTTCATCATTCGAGACTTGTCCATCTTCTTTAAAGGACATTGGTTGGCATAATGCCCATTGCCACACATGAAACATCCACCAACAGGTCCTGATTTACCACCTTTAACTTTTCCATTTGCAATAGTATTATGCTTTTTCCTGCAGTAGGCTATCACTAGCAAGTTTTTGTGCAAATTTAATTTTGGCAGAACACATTTTCTTGCTATGCTTTTTCCACCAAATTTTCTTAGCATTCCGAGATGAAGAAGAATTATCATTTTTATGACCCTTTTCATTTTTATGAGTGGGAGTGTCTAGCAGATTTGGTTTTAGCCCACTGGCCTTTCCAAATATCATCTTATCGGAAGAAGATCCATGTTTATCCAATGCTTCCCCAATTTTGGGTTTAGTTCATCTTTGGATTGGTAAGTCCAAAACTTGCCATCAATGATCAATTCATCATTTAAATAACTCTTTTGTTGTTTATTAGCAACAGACCTAAGTTGTCCTTTGTCCAACTTATCACTTTCACCCATCACCAACTGCTCCAAGGCATCTATCTAGTTTCAGGTATATTGAAGGATTGCCAGAATCTTGTCTAACTTTAGCACTATTGAAACCACAAAAAATCAGACCCGGTTCTTTCTTCTCGGTGCATCCTTCCCATTTCCATTTTTATTCTAAAAACAAAATAAAATTTTAATTAGCATAAGGACCCAATAAGTCCAAGAGTTACAACCTTTAACTCTGATACCAAAATGTAACATCCACTTTTTGTCACTTCGCCTCTAGAATTTTTTTTTTTATTTTTATTAACTTTATGTAGCTGATTTAAATACCCATATATTTAAATCTACATAAACCTTAATGCCATCCATTTCCGATAATCATGAACCATGTGTAGTTGTATGAGAGAATGTTGAACCTACTCATTCTCCCTCAATGCTCTATATGAGCCATACATAAAATGTATCCCTTGGGTTCCCCTTTAACAAGATATGATATATAAGTGAAAAACCCCTAAGTGTGTACCTAGGTTCCACCTATGAAATCCATAGGCATCTCACATCTTAGATAATGGTGAAATCTCGATAGTGTAATCAACAGCTTACACCACTTTGTGCAAAGTTTCTAAGTCATGTATGCCATGCTCGATTCTATGACAACACACTTGCCATTGGAATCTTGTCATCTCACCTTATTCACTTGTTCAGTTATATGGATTCACAAATGTTAATGTTGTAAATAACTACAAGCCTTGAATGAGGTACAAACCAGTTTAACCTACACGAAGACATACCTCTATGTCATCCTGTGATGCCTATGGGAAAGAAAGTGTTCTCGTAACAATTCACCTTGTTACTCACCCACATATCTACCCGTAGCCATCATAGGTTGATATAAGGGTGCGTACCTAGGAGGTCCAACCTATCTTGTAACTCTATCAAGGTTTGTACTTAGGACAAAACACCATACTACAATCCAGTCTCTTGATGAGACAACTCATTACAGATGCTAAACAATAGTATCCTAATGGTGACAATCATCATCATAGGGATACGACTATGTAGTATATATAGTGAGTTCACCCACCTAGAATCCTATATTGGTGCATGGTGTTTAATGTTTTCAAGGTAATCATTATAGAATAGCCTAGGACTTACAACACCTTCTCCACGAATGGGTCATACCTAAGGTCAGGATTGAGTTGATCCTAGGACCCCAATCTCTATAACATTTTAATTACCTTTCAATATCTCATACCCATGTTAACCATTGATAGAAACAATACTATCAATGTCAATGACCATTATTACAGTTTCAAAAACTATCCCAGCTTTAACATTTAGGCTCATGCTCCTTATTTCATATTCTAGGGATATGTACTTACATGAAGCTAAGTATTTAGGTATGATTCATTCCTTGAATTAAGTGCCATAGGCTATCAATGCCAATCCTCTTTTCAGTTTAAGCACATCACTTTTCTTAATTGCAGCTCAGTAAAGAGTGTTCATTTATTTTACTATCTCCAACAAGTAAGATATATCTGGAGGTATCCTATATGATAGATTTTATGAACCACTTACCCATTTATCTTTCCTATCATATCCTTTTAAAATATCACTCTCTAATTCTCTTTAGAGATAATTATAGTATTGACTAGGGATGAGATTCAAATGCTATGTTCTTTTTAACTTAGTAAGCATGTTCCATATTACTTCCATTGTATCCGACATGCCTAGGTGCTCATAATGATGCATCATGGAACAACCCTAATTTAAAACATTCCATCTCTTTGAGAAAATATTTCATAACACATTTTATCACAATTATGCAATTCCCAAAAAGTGAAACCATAATCAATATATAGTCATGTAAGATTACCATAAGCCCATCCTATTGTAGCTTATGTGTATCGTCCTAGTATAGGACTTAGAGTTGATTTCACTTAGAAATCAATATTAAATTATTATATCTTTGATAAGAGTTAATATAACCTGAGTTTATAAAACATCCATAACAGAAGTATCTGATTATCATAACCTTTCCATGGTTTCATGATAATCCAACTTACTTTCTTAGCAGCGCCATTAAGATTAGACAATCTTACTTTTAGATATCTTTTACTAGTTGTGTACATTCTATACAAAACCTCTGAGAACTTATCACCACTTTTCAAGTAGGTTGATATATTGCACTTTATAATGAGGCAGTTATCCATTAGCAACCTCAACTATTTCCAAGTATGCTTAACATATAATTACTTAGAACAAGATATTTTTAGGCAATGTTCCTCCAATAGTCCCTTATATGTTCCCTAGAACCTCACACATAAGATATGTATAGCACTTACTACATGATTAATACAATAGTATTGTAGATGCTGATTTCTTAACTTGATAGATTTACGACTCATAACTCATCAATCAAAAATCAACCACTTACAAAACAATATATATATATATAGCAGAAATCTAACTTAATTACATTTATGAGATAAATACAACTCATGCCTTTAAGCATGACCAAAATATTTCTTTTAAATGAATAAAACAATTATATTTAGTAGTAAAAGCCTTTCTGTTTCCAAGAAGATGTATTTCATTTAAGAACATTCAAGTCAGTCATATCTTCAAACTTTCCTCGATCAAAATAATATACAAAACTAAATACTTCACCCTTCCTTCTCTACATTTATCTACAAATTGTTAAGCACGATTCAATTCACAAGAACTGAGCATGATAAGCACCAACTCACCATAATGACATACTCTACTTAATTATTTCATAAAAATAACCCATATTATTTTTATGAATCAATATTGCAAAGCTTAAGTAGATAAACAATTCTTTCTATAACATGAAAGAAGCAAGCAATTTAATGAACCATGGAAGAAATCAATTTCAGACTTACTTTTCCATACAACTATTTCAGTCCCTCAGAAATAATCATCAAAATTTTAGATACATGAGAATTATAAGTATTCAAAGACTACCATATAAGAGTATCAAGATTTCACTCATGCAATCCCATACTTGCATGCCTGAAATCATTTTACTCAACAATTAAGTAACCATATAAATATCAAGAACACATTCAAGCAATCTCTCAAATCTTCACAATAGATCTAACGAGGATTTCATACACCCATAAGGATTGCTAATGGTTCAGGCAATAATACCAAGACATCAAAAGTATTTGGCTAACAAAATACAATATTAGAGCATTTAACCTCGAGGATAAGAGGGAGAGAACATTCATGGCATCTTGCCATATAGAAATCAGGTATAAATTGAGTAACAAGCTACATATAATACTTACCTCAACTTAAGCACTTATTGAACATTCCAAGAATAGAAAAGAGTACACAATTCCTTCTTTAGATATGTTTCAACATATCAAGACCTAATAAACACTAAAGTCTTTAAAAGTCTGAAGAGAGTAGGTACCATGTGTTGATGAGATAAGATAATTGTTACTTAACCCAAAAGTTCAACTGAACATTTAATATCCCAAGAGTTTTCTCAACATGAATTTTAACTTCTAGCAACCCACTTTTTCCTGGTAAGTCAAGACTTCACATGATTCTGAATTTAAGAATGATCTCCTAACCCATTCTACTTGAACAAGGTTAGATCATACTGAACTAAATTCATGACACAACTAGGAAAGGTCAATAAGGAACTTTCAAAACATCAAGGAAACCCCATAATTAATAAATGAAACTAGAGTACAGTTTTCTATAAGAGGAAGAGTCACTTCCGGTTTTTTGAGATACCACATAATTCAAATCAGAATCATTACACCCAAAGAGGATCTGTCACATCTCATGACTCAGTTAAAGGATGAATCCAGTTATCATCTATTATAAGAGTAGGAGTATATAACTTACCATTTTGTCCCATAATGGGTTACCATACAAAATCGATGCCTCTAGTTTCTTAATAGAACACATAGTATGACAATGTGATCAACAAACTTGAACCATGTTAATTACTACAGAGGGTAATACCACCAAAATTTACAACCCTGAAGCCAAGAGACTTCCTATTTTGGGACAACCTTAATCCCCAACCCTACTTAATGACTCAATTTCCAACATTTAGAACATAAACCCAGCAAGCACAGATAAGAGCGTAAGGGTCAAGAAATCAAACTCTACTATCATTACCAGCTCATACATTGAGATGAGGCGTGCTCAATAAAAGGAACTGTTAAACAACTTTTCAACCATAAAATCTAATGCATAAACTTCTAGAAGATCAGCTCACTTTCTAGGATGGTTTCCTAATGGACAACAGTGAATTGCATCTCTTACAAGAGGAAGGAGATTCTTAGTCGAAGTCACATCACTTTCAAACTCAGCAAGAAATTGCAAGAAGAACCAAGCTTTAGTAATAATAGTGAATAAATTAGCCCACTAAGTAACATACAAGGTTTTACAGGAGAATGTCCATCCTCCATTATAGAGGCTAAAATGGAACATAAGTGATGAGATTTTAACAAGCTGGACTTAACCATCATAGTAATCAAATCTCAATATAACCTTTCCGCAACCGGCTTTAAACCTCGAAAGAAGTTGGAATAGTTCCAGAATTATTAACAAAGCAACAAGGAGATCAACATGATATAATAGAATGAAGTATCTAGAACTTATACAATCTTAAATTATAAACAAGATACAACAATTATCTATTAGAAAACTCAGCTATTCACCATCATAGTGGCTCTAGAGTAGACCAAAGGCACCATTCTAAACTACCTATTCAAGGGTCAAAGAGGTAGACCTTATAATCATCACAACTTGTCCTTATTATCTACAACTCCATGATAATATTAATTTAGTTGTTTTCTTTCAGTACACATCCTTATTTTAAATAAAACTAGGTCGATTATAAGTATAGACTGATGCCTCATACAAGACCAACACGACTCCATAGGCATAGATTTATTTAAAGAATCAAACCCAGTTATGTATATCCAACAAACACTAGGTCAAGGAAAGACATCTACAACAAAAACTCACACAAAACAATTTCCAGCATACCACAATACCTTTCCATACTTATTCAAATCCATGGAGAGATGGGTAAAAAAATTAAACAAAGTTTTTTCTATAGTATGGGTAGATATCAATTCACAACTGCAAGAAGATTTCAACAATGCTGGCGTATCATATCAAACCCAATAATCATTATAGCAGTAGTCCTCAAACATCTCAAGAGTGTATTCTTTCCTTAACGATAATAAACCTTATTGGATTCTGTACTTAATTAATCACTTATAACAACATACATCACAAAGCCATAGCAATTCATACTCTATAGAGGAAATATTAAATGATTCCACATCTCAGAAATTATAAACACAAAATCTCATACAAGACAAGGTTACTTTTTGAAACTACTAAATAGAGAAGGAAATTATGAAAATTTCAGCGTATCATGCCTGTTACGCCGGTGTTTTCTTTCCTTGCAAAAATTTCATGATTACTTAGGAAAATCCCCAAACCTTTGAAATGAGTTCCTTCATTCAACAGATCACAAATTTCCATGATATTTTAATGAGTCTGGGAACTTGCTGTTCCAACTACTCAACTGTTGTTTTCTCCATGCAAACTCACATCAACACACAACTAAACTTCCTCCTTGCATGCTTTGAGAAACTATGAGTTTCATGTAATGAAATGAATCATACCAAAACCAAACTGTTTTCCCCAAACCGTTCCCACACTTCCCGAGGAAGGTGGGCATTAAAAGACATTAAATGTAGAGTTAATGGAGCTTGCCACCAACTATTCTTAGCTCTCCTTTTAAATTTAGCAAACTCCTACTTCATGCCATGCAAGGTGATTTAGACAACTAAAATACTTCACTCCAAAATCAGTTATGGAGTTAATCAATAAACAATTAAGGGACCGTAAGTGAGTACAATATTAGGTAAAGGTGGTTGCCACCTCACCAACCATTTAAATTTGGAAACATTATATCCTTTTCAATGACCAAACAATATTTTATGCCATAGAAAATCTAGATGCCATTCCATTATATGCCTTAAGGCTTCACAACACTAAATATTTTCACACACCCTTTTCAAATAGCAAAGGTTATGTTCACTTCTAGCTTCACAAGTAACAGGTTTGCATGTTAGGTTTAGAACTATACCACTAGGATTAGATTGTCTTTCCTTTTTGCAATATATATATATATATATATATATATATATATATATATGTATGTATATGTATGTATATATGTATGTATGTGTGTATATATATATATATATATATATATATAATGTTAGCGTTGATCAAGAAAGTTGTTCATGTATACTCGAAGGAGTAGATGCCCTTAATTCATAATAATTAAGTCCTTGACTTGACTATAGCCCTTTTATCCTTGGAAATACGATCATGATGGCATTAGTCATCAAATGGGAATATTATTAGATGGTCGGTTTAAGACCTATTATAAACCAACAGGAAGTCTTGATCACATTCCAAATTAAGTCATTAAGCAACTATCAAAATTGTCAAAGCCTCAACATAACTTAGTTATAAAAACTATAATGTTAATAATTTAATAGAGATAAGCAACAATATCACAAATCACTTTCGAGGCTTAAATTTACACCAAGGATTTTATGACATACAACATTACAAATGACGTAATGTCACCTTAGCAAAAATAGTTCATCAATAAGATAGACCCTTAGCCGATTAGAGGTTCTCATCTAAGGAGATCATCCTTAGCTTATTCTTGATATTGTGATTACCCTTTTTTATGGATATATGCTATTTTGGAACATAGCATGTAGAGCACACATCGGATGGAGACTTGTGTGACACACAATTGGTATTTTGGGAACGAGTGGTTGATAAGCGTCATGCATGGTTATTGTTAATAATAGGATTACTTCTTCCAATTAACTATATGACATTTATTCTTAGCGCACTTGCATGTGTATATGTTATTGTAAAGGTGCATGGTTATTATCAGCATGCGACCTATTTCAAGAAGTGCATAGGAAGTGAAGGAAATTCCCTATCCCTATAAATATGTATTGAACTATGGTAGTATAATATATGTGTATGTGTGTGTGTGTGTGAATTATTGTAATGTTATGTTGTTGGATTTGATATGTGCATGACTTGAGGTGATACTTTATAATGTAAGAAGATTATCTATTTACAATGTTTAATGTAATGAATGATATTGGTTGGATAATGGTGTTAGACATAACTAAAAGCTGGTTCATGTATGGTTAATCTTATTATAGTTGTTTAGTTCACGATTCTCTAAGATCTAGATCTAGATTATGCACTCTTTAATGTTTATGTTTATTTATGGATCTAAATATGTCTTATCTTCGTCATACTAACATCCCGAACAAGTAACTCTAATTATGGGTCCTGGTACCTATGTGCGCTTTGGGTGAGTGCTCACCAAGATGGGTGATGTGCCAACATGCCCGGGTTTTTACAATAGAAATTCTAGGCTGCATCATTGGTTATGGTGTCGAGACCTCTTTTCAGCTATTTACTGAGGATGTTTCAAGATGAATACGTATGGGTTGACCTTAGTAAGTATTGAGGAGTGAATAAAATATATCAAAAAGAGTATGCCCAAGAGGTTTAGCACTAGATCTCGAGTTTGGCACATGTGTGTGGGTAGAATAGAAATTGTATGATTGTTTGTCTGAGATATTCTTTCCTCTCTTTACTGGTAGAGTTGTACAAGTGATTGGTTTCTTATGCATCTAAAAGGAATTAGAGGTATCACACAGTTCTTTGGACGTAGGAAGAATTTTAGGCCCTCTATGATGCTGATTTAATTTGGACACGTGATGTGGGTACTTGGTTCTGTGGTGTTTTGAATAGCTATATTTTGGAGTACTCAATTTCCACTTATTCTTTCCCCGGAGGTAGGTGAGTTGCAATTTTTATGTTATCCCGGGAAAATTATTTGCAATGCATTCCACTGGAAATCAAGATCTTTATGGTAACCATGATTCGATGGCTAGCTAAACCCTACCACGCGTGGGGGAAGATTAGGTTTGATGAAGGATGGAAGACCTAGTGGAAGATAGGAAAAGAGAATAAAGGTGGCTTAAGTACAATGATATGTGTGAGAGGGAGATAGAGAAGTAGTGTGATATTATAGAGCGGATGGCATTGAGGAGAGAGATGGCCCGTGAAGGATTTAGAGCTCATGCGAGAAGGCATGGAGCTACAACATCTAAAACTCCCCATTTGGGAAAACATGACAGGAATCCTCCTCGGCCTCATATGAGATCATGCCAACGAGAGACAACATGGGCCATGGGTGCACATCTAAATCTACCTAGAAACCTAGCCCTTGCGCTTGGTTTTCTAGTATTATAACCGGTAGTTAGTAAGCTAGTTTAGGGAGTAGTAGAAGAGTAAATCAACTAGAAAGTGAATCTATGTCAAGGAGAACATCTTATTTTTTATTTATAGGTATCTTTTAGGAACATCATCAACAAAAACTAAAGCATGCATAATTTTTGACTCACTTCTGGGAGTATTACCACCTCACACACTATAGGAGTTTAGTTTAGTACCACTGTTGGGACACAAGGTAGTACATCCACTAGTCCTTTCCCAACTACAAGAGGAGGATCATGGGGAATAGGTGGCTCTAGTTCGTGGATCTGGGAGCGAGGTAACACGTGCAAGGCTCTAGATCAAGTGGACATGGTCCTCACCAACCGCAGAGTATTTACATGGAGATGTCACTTTGTGTTCTAGAGTATAGGGAATAGAATGCTCATTTTGAGAACATGCATATGTGTGAGATATTATGGCACACAAAAGGAATCACGACTTCTAAGTGTAAGGAAAGTTAGTTTGCAACTATGTTGCGAGGATGTGCTCACAGCTTGGTATAAATTTTTTGACCCCGATCAAACTTGTGTAGATTATGCGATTACTAAAAGCTTTCCTTAAGGAGTTTTATATCCTTGAATTCGAGAAGAAGAGTATAAACATGCTTAAGGATATTAAGAAGGGAACTATCTGCAGTGTTTGGGAATATGATTCCCATTTCAAGACATTGTTGTCTAAAATTTCATATTATATCCATGCAAGTCAAGCATACACAAGGTGGTTTTTGTGGGCTTGATCACACCTTTTAGAAGGGAGTTGTCACATAAGACATATACGTACCCACATGAAACACTTGAAGCATATTTACGCATTGAGACATTCGTAAGTATAAACAATGGAGTGAACCCATTCGTAGAAGCATAGATTGCGAACTATGGAAAAGAAGTTAGAGAAACTATCGGCCAATTCAGCTCGTGGGACGTGCAATCGGGATTTGGTGTATAGGTTGTGAAGTGGAAGGGCACACTAAAGATAGTTGTCCTTTTAGGTCAATATGTTCATTATTGCTAGATAGTGAGATATGTCATTTAGACCATGATGCAAACCAATTCCCATTATTACAACGCGCAATAAGAAAGAATGTATCTTGTTATTGTAAGATTTTTCACTCTATGACTCACAATATATAGAAGACCGGAGGTTGATTTGTCAAGACCATGATGCCATAGATCTTGGTGTAAAAAGATAGGAGTATCTCGATAATTCTAAAGGTAAAAGTGAGAACCATTACCATTACCACACTCAAGGGCACCGTGATTGAAATGAAGGGTGTTTTGAAGGAGGTCAGTGCGAGGTCGAGGATATCATGGTAGATTCGGGGCCGAGGTGGTGGCAGAGGTCGAAGTTATCGTGGTAGATTCGGGGCCGAGATGGTGGTGGTGGACGAGGTAAGTTTTGTCAAGGAACTTGTTTTACATGCGGATATCCTGACCACTACATGTGTGAATTTCCTTAGAATATTACTTGTTCTTTTTGTGGGAAGAATCACAACTATGAGGAATGCCCCGACTTATATGAGTGCCTTAGCAAGTCTGGATTAATAGGAGATCAAGGGCACGGGGATGGTTAGAATACAACATGCCATAGAGAATTAATGGATGCCAAATTTGTACACCGGAACCTGATGTATTACCTATGAATATTACTACACACGGTGAAGCTATATGTGCCGAGAGAAGTTCTGATAGAAGCCTACCAACACTAATGAGGAATATGTAAGAATTACTTTCTTATTTTAGATTTGGAGGGCTTGTTGTATGAGAAAAACCAATCACCCTCTAGGGACATCACATTCAAGTTACGCAAGGAGAGAATCAATGTGCGAGGTGGCCTGAAATATTTTATAAAGTCATTATCAACAAAATTTAAAATGTGATTCTGGTTAGACAAACTCACTTCAGTTGATGTTGAAAAGCTGACAAAGGCCTTCAATAAAAAATTATCGATGAATTGAATCCATTAATCACTGGGGAAAATAACATTACAAAATGGTTGATGGAATTGCAATAAAATATCTAGAAAAGGTTTGGAGTAGAAATGATGTCCCCTACAATTAAGACACACAATGTGTATTACATTAGGTGCAAAGGGAAACCCTCTAGAAAATTTTATGGTTGGGATGAAAAGCAGAGGAGAAAATTGCTCAAAAGATATGTGGTTGATGACCGATTTGCACAAAGACTTATCACTAATAGTGTCAAAGGGATTGAATGTGGTAGAGGGCATCAAATATTTAGAGTGAGTAAATTCTAAATAAAAATTTAGCATTTCAAATTTTTATTGTGATGATACAACTTAACATTGTAAATAAAATACATTCATATGTTTTAGTGATGGTTTTGCATAACTATTTAAATTACGATTGTATGATTATAAGTTGGGAGAATTTAAATATTTCCTAATTATAAGTTCAGAGTGTGAGTGTATAAGTTGCAAATGTGAATTAACATAAAATCTTTAATGTAACAAATCTTTGAGAAATTTTTATTAATGAAATATGTATCCCTAAATTAATTTTGAGCATGCTTAAATACTGATTTTTGCTTTGATATTAGAAAACATATAGCTATTTTAAATGCAATGAAATAACTACAATACGGTATGTAAATACTTGTTGTACTGAAACATTACATTCTATTCAAATAAATTCTTCACAAAAATCCTAGTATAACAATAAGAAATAAAGAACGTCCTTAGATTTTACCTTTTTCACCACCTACAACCATTTGATTTTTGATATAACAATATTGAAAGGGACTTGTTTTTTTTTTTTTAAATTGATTCACCGCCATCAACCATTTGACTTTTTTTCATTTGCAGATACAAACACATGTAACATGAAACTGGTCATATTTGATATAAACAGTGTTTTGGCACACACCCTCCACAAGGCATCTTCATCATTTAAATAGTTAAAAAAGTTTTATAGCATCGAGCTCGAAAAAATTTATTTTCTCAGACCTAATATGAAAGAGTTCTTACAACGGTGCAAAAACATTTCAACACAACAATGTGGACATCGGTGAGAAAGTCAAATTTTGATGACATGATGTCTTCATTCCTTCAAAACATTGTCTTAGAGGTTACAAGATTCGAGTTCATATTTACACAGAATATTGTGTCGAGACAAAGAGCTTTGATTATGAAGGTTCTAGGAATCCCAAATTATATCTCAAGAATATTAACTCCATTTGTCGCAGCTTTAATGCATCGTACAATTGTAAAAATCCAAAGTGCTTGTAGATGACTCTTTAGAGAAAAACAAGTTCAATGATGTTGCAAACTACATAATTGTTGAAACATTTAACATAGATTCTAAGTTAGAAGACACATACTTTTTAGATGTGTTGTGGCCTTTTTGCAACCATTGAAGGACGTCGAAGATGTTCGGGATTATATTAGATCACTAAAATAATTATAAGGAGATTTTTATAGAGCTTTACTATGATTTGTATTGTTGATTTGGAAGCCCAACTTCGGGAATAGTGTTACATTATAAATTCAAATTATTCATCAAATTTTTACTATAATTCTACCTACCTTTACTAAAGGAATTTCAATTTATTTCATAGATATATTTAAATACTAAAATATATATGGGATAGTTTTATAGTTAATTTTAAATAAGTTCATATCCATATTTGAATATGAAAAAATTTATGCCATGTTTCTTACAAGCTTGATTTTATATCTAAATTTAAATATGAAAATATATCTGTATGGTTTTACAATTAATTACATTCTCTTACACTGGATCGTCAAGCCCCTCTCTGCTAATTTCTTCATAACATCTTCAAAATTCTCTCTTGGTTGTGGTTCAATCACACCATTATAAATGAAGTAAATATGAGCTCTAACTTTAAATATGAAATTATATCTAGAATGGTTTTATATTTAATTAGATTCTCTTGAATTGAATCATCACCCACTTTAAGTTTCTTCATATAGGGGTTAAATTTGATGTACCATTTAGATGTTTTTTACGATTTTAGTCGTAAAATACTTGATATATTTGAAAAAAGCTGTCAAATGAAACTTGTAAATTGTAAGTATAACTGTCATTTTTTTATATAGATTTATTAGTAAACTATACAAATATATATTAGAAATAGTGAAATACATATAATATAATCTTTTATAAATCTTATTAATAGTATAAAATAACACTATTTTACATTTTCGAAGGGAAAAATTTGAAAATTGCCATCAGCTAAAATTGTTTGACAAGCATAGGTGGCCATCAAATTTAACCCATGTTTGGTAATTCTCTGGTTGCCCCAAGGTTCAATTGAACCATAGTAATTGAATATGGAAGTGTCTCACATCTTGTGAATTTCATTAGCCTAGTGGTTGCTTGCTCAATGGCATTTGAAATATTCAAATTTGCATAGTTTAATCTTTAAAACATATTAAAACTTATAAGAGCATTATTCCAAAGCTTAAGCGTAGTCATCACTAGCCCTTATAAAATAGAACGTGTATCTGTTTTATATGGGCTAGCACCACCATACATTATTTCTCATATCAATGTTGGATTCCCTGAAATCATTAAATGTTATTTCACATATTCATAAATTTAAATCATGACCAGATATATTGGACTTCAAAGAAGAAGTAACAAATTCAAATATTTTTATTTTCGATTCTAATATATGTAATTTTAGAGTACAATTAATTACGATATAGGTGATTTTGGATTCCAATATAGGTGATTTTGGATTTCAATATATGTGATTTTGGAATCTGATATGTGTGATTTTGGAATCCAATATGTGTGATTTTGGAGTGTAGATAATTCCAATATTTGACATTTTGGAATCTTGAAAATAGCAATATTGGATTCCGATATTGGCTATATTTTTAGGTGTTGGGATTGGAATAAGTCCTAATTTAGTGAAATAAGCGTTATAAGGTAAAATAGTATTTATGTGTTTCCTTATTCAACTCTCTATAATCCACACAAACCCTCCATTTCCCATTATTTTTAGGAACTATAACTAATGGAGAAACCCACTTACTATCTAATATTGGATAAATGAATCCTACCATGAGGAGTTTCTCAATCTCTATTTTTACAATGTCTTTTAAGGAAGCATTTTTTTTTCTTTGAGGTTTTGTGGACTCGGTCCGGATTAAATTTTGTAAATATGTTGTGTACAAATATTGGGGTGAATACCTTTCATGTCACTATATTCTCAAGCAAAGGATTGAGGATGAGAGTATAGAAGTTCAAATAGGGTATTCTCCTCCTGACTAGTCAACCAACTATTGATTGCTAGTGTTTTTCATGGGAAGATGGGTAATTGCTTAGTGTCTGGGTGAAGAGAATTTACCATAGGGTATTCTCTCAACAATGCATTCTAAGGTCACCTATGGGGAAGTAATTTGTGTATTGCAATGATATTGTGAAAGAAACACTCCTTCAAATCTATGTTTCATGAAAAAGGGAAGATTATATATTGTTTATTCTCATCCATCATGCCATCTCTTATTTCAACTGTTTGTATTATAGGACTCATAGTTAGTCCAGGGCATGACTCGGGTTGCAACATAGGAATTATGCACATTCCAACATAAGACTCATAATCACCATTTTGGATTTGTTTTGATTGTTTTTGAATTACGACCATGGCCAAAGATGGAACCACATCTTTTGATTCATTTGTATCATCCTTGCACCAATGTTTATCTTTTGTAGCAAAGGGTTTTGCAAATGGATAAATGGATAAATTCTTCGAATCATGTCCATTTTTAATCACCATATTTCTTATACTTCGATCAATAAGTGTTGTAGCAGTGGCCAACAAGGGGAGTCAAAGGATATCTAATCTAATTATTCTTCATTTTATTGACCATAAAATCTACTAAATAATCCCATGATTTGATGGTTATGGTCACATCATCTATGATTCCTTTGGGATTGGCTACATATTGATCATCCATTTGTAACAATATTGAAGTTGATTGTGTTTCTGGGAGAGATAATTTAGAAGATGTGTCGCTGGTCATTACATCAATTACAGCTCCTAAGTCAATTAGGACATTTGGGATTTGTACATCCTCTATGCAAATTATAACAATTGGACTCTCGAGGTCTCCATATTTTGGAGGGACCGTATTCCCTTCCAATAAACTAACCAATTTTCCATCAACGTGGATTATTTTAGGTTAATTATTCATTTTATCTTGAGTTTTAAAATAGATTTCTTTGATGGTCTTATTCAATTTTGGATCTTCTCTAAGAGCCTATAAAAGAGGAATTTCAATACTCAATTTTTTTAATCCCTGAATTAGATCTGACTCTGGTTCTTCATGGGTTGCAGTGCTACATTTTTCTAATATTCTAGATGGAAGTGGAATACCTTAGTTTGGTTCAGTTACTTCTTCAATAAAAGGATTGGGTTACATTTCTTCTGATTTTTCATTTTCTTCAGGGACCTCTTCTATAATAGGAGATGATGGTTTTGAGGTAACCTTCCCTGAACGTAGAAAGATATTTCTACATTCCATAGAGTTTACTATGGGGTTTTTTATTTATTCCATGTTGTATGTTGGGTTACTCTACCTCATATTCTTTAGGTTTTCCATAGTTTGAGTTAGAATTTATGGTTGGGCAATTTATTCATATGGGTTAGTAGTTGCACAGCCGAATCAACAAGGCTTGTTGTCCTTGGGGTCTTTTGTTATAATATTATTTACTAGATCCTTGGGATGTATTCCATTATTGTTGGAATTGAGGATTAAATTGTTGAAATGGTGTAATGTTTGGGTTTGGAGTTCAAGGTTTCTCGCTAATAATTTGGTGGTGCATTCCATGAGGACTCCACTTTTTGTGGGAATTTTTGAGACCAAGGTTGGGGGTATGACCATGGTTTTTTCCACTGATTTGGAGCTCATTGTATTTTTGGTGCATAGGAATGGTTCTGATTTGATTGAAAATTCCCTCCTTGCTCTCGAGCCATGTTGAGTTTGGAGCTTAATTGCTTCACAGAAAGCTTGTTTTTACATGTTGTTGGATTTGACAGTGACCGACATCGGTCAGGGAGTGAACGACATTAGTTAAGGAGCAATCAACATCACTTAGGGGTCGTAGGTAGAACTAGCATCGGTCGACTGTTGCGACAGTACTTTTTTGCTTATGAGAATTAGATTAAATATTTTTCTTTAAAGATGATTTCTTGATTGTAAAAGCATAGCTAGTTTCCCAAAATAGATATATATGCATGTATGCATTGTATGAGGGTATGATAGAAGAGAATTGTAATTTTTTTACATGTTAGTTTTCTTGGTGAGCAAGAAAGAGTAGCTGAGTGAGGGAAAAACATTGAACATCTTGTGAGGTGTTGGAAGATGGAAGATCTTCATTGTATTTCCTTTGTAAAGAACTGAATAATAATATTGGCCATTTCTTGGTGGACGTAGCCCACACTGGGTGAACCACATTAAATATGGTGTTATATTTCTCTTGTTTATTTTATCTTCTGGTTTATTTCTGCATTCATTGTTTTTATACTTTATCGATTTTAGATATGTGTAATCATGTTATATAGTTAACCCCAACAACCGGTATTAGATATTTTCTTTAGGGTTTTGTGTGTTGATAAGATTTACTCAAAGAGGTTTTTTTTGATTGAGTGGGAGCACAAAAATGATATAAGATAGAAAATATAGATTGGAGAAATTTCCAAACACCGCCCGTGACCCGCTAACTGTAGGAAAAGTGCAATTGCCCCCACTCGACACGTGTCCCTTTTGGGAAAATTTCCACCCTAGGGCCCATCGGCCCAAAACCGGAGTTCTACAAGGAGTTAAGAGGGCTTCTTTATATCATCAAAAGGTGAGAAAATTTCCTATCCAATAAGAATGATTTAGGAAAATTTTGAATGTGTTAAATATGAAAAAAATCAAGTTGAAACTCTGAGCCTGTTAGAGAGTGGGTATGGGGATAAATTACCCCCTGAACCTAACTAAAACTTCTAACCCTAAAATTTGGACCTTGTGACCTATGATAATTATTAATAAAATAAAATTATGTTATAATAGATTAAACTTGTTTCGAACCTATTAGTGATAATTGTTGTCTTACAACCTAGTTGTAGACACTTCTAATAAAAAAAAATTATTCCATAATTTTCCTAACTAATCCTAGGTTGTTTCTTGGGTCTCAAGTGGGTTGTTTTAGTGGGCATCACACTTAGTATTAAGGTAATGTCAGTGGCATAAAAATTCTTATGGAGCGAGTTTGGGTTTTGGATCCACTCATGGAAAAGAAATAGCTTGCATTTCTTACTTTGTGGGGGCATGAGGAAATTTGTCGGGGGCAAGAGGAGGGATTTTGGGGGCATAAGGATATATGTGGTGAATTATTTTGGTGGTTTATTACATGTGGATGCCTAATTCCCATTGGGAGGCATAAGAAGATTCCCCCATAGTCCTTACTCCTTTGGCTTGCATGATAAAGCCTCGAGTTATGTTTGAATGCTTTCAAATGCAATTGTAAACTATTATCTTGTGTTGAATTGTGTTTTTATTTGATATGTGCATGCTGAAAGAATATTTTTTGTGTGTTTTATGGAAGCATGTTCTTGTTGTGGGTTGATATTCATTTCTTATCAGCATTATGGTTGGGGCTCGAGGCCAATGATGAAGGATGGATTCTCATTTCATCGATGTCTTGGTTCGGTAGAGAGAGTTACCTTAACCCCACTTTTTTGTGATTTTATTGGAAGAAAAAGGAAAATTGCATGTTGTTGTTCTGGAGCAGAGGAGAAAGACTTTTGACTATCCCTTGTGAAATATATTTTATTGTAACCTTTCCCACTTTGAAGTGGATGAAATTGTAATATTTTTGTGAAGGAAAGATGTTTGTATTTGGATATGAAAGTTGTAATTCGAATTGTGAAAGAGACATACTTTGTTTATGGATTTTGAAAGAAAGACATGAAAGTTGTAAATTTGAAATGTGACAAATTTATAGACTCTATTTTTCTTGAAAGAATGTGAAAGAAAATGCAACACTCTACTGTGTAATCGATAAATGATTTTGGAAGGAAATAAAGAAAGGAGTTGTAAAAAAATTATTTGGAAATCTATTAATGAATGAAATGTTCTTTCCAAACTGTATTGTTAAGTTAAATCTGATTGTATCAATGTTTTGGAATCTCTGGTTTGAAAGGAAGAAATGTATGTGAGAGTAATACAGTATTTTGTATCTTTTGGAAATGTGTAAAATTGAATTTAGTATTACATTTTGATCTTGAATGGTTTGATTAAAATAATTAAACGTATTAGAATAGAATAGAAATGAATTTCCACACTTGCAAAATGAAAAATTTAGATAGATCCTCAAGATATGATCTTTGTCTTAAATTTAAAACTGGAAAATATTTTAATTAAAATACACAATTCGAACTGTAATTAAAAATCAACATTGAGATGTTAAAATATAGCATTTTATGACATTAATGAACTCAGATTGTGAAAACACTTAAGGAAATAATTTTAAAACATTGAAAAATCGGGCTCAAACTTTTGCATACTATTTTTCTCACAATTATTGGAAACAAATTCAAATTAGAATCAACTAAGAAAATTTTCCTTTCTAAAACATCCTAAATCCTTCTTAGAATAATCCTCCATGTCTTTTTGACATGTCAAGTGAAGGAGGAGATCAAATTAAACCAAATTTATAAGTTAAAATTTACCTGTTGGTTTTTTTTAAAAGCCTGCAGGACGTTTTTCTAAAATTGACACCTTAAAATTTATCAAAATGTACAATTTATGATTCTTGTACAAAGAGGGCATCGAGATATTTTCAAAAATTCCTCATTTTCCCAAAACTGAGCTTCCTAGAAAAATTTATGGCCATTTGGGTTTTTCCTTCCTTGGCAGGAAAATTTGGAAAAAAATTCACTGGCGGGCCCGCGGCCCGAAAAATTTCCTTTAAAAATCCTTAGAAAAATTATGAAAAATTCTTCGGATTTTTTTAAAATTTCCTCTACCACCCCATAGCCAATCAGAGGCTACCATGTGGCATGACAGAGGGTGAAACCCTCACATATTTTGTCCCTTTTGAAATTTGTTATTTGGATTTTTTTAAAAGATGCTCATGGGCTCCACATTCCCACCCCCGCCTCAAATAAGACCCTTCCACGGACATGCAGACCCGCATGTTAAACTTTTCTCTTTCCTCCCCTTTGGCAAATTTTGCCAACTTTCTCCGCCCTATCCTCTCCTCGCCTTGGCTTAGAGCCCGACACGTGTCCTTGGAGGACCCACAGAGGTGCGGGAGAAATGTGGACTTTGCACCCACATGGGGAAAATTTCCAAACACCGCCCCACAACCCACCAACCTAGAAAAGTGTAATTGCCATTTCTTGACATGTGTCCCTTTTGGGAAAATTTCCACCCCAGGGCCCGCCGACCCATAACTGGAGTTTTACAAGGAGTTAGGAGGACTTCTTTATATCATCGAAAAGGTGAGAAAATTTCCTATCCAATGGGAATGATTTAGGGAAATTTTTAATGCATTAAGTGTGAGAAAAATCAAGTTGAAACTTTGAGCCTCATTAGAGAGTACGTATGGGGATAAATTACCCCTGAACCTAATTGAAACTTATAACTCTAAAATTTGGACCTTGTGACCTCTGATAATTGTTAATAAAAGAAAAGTATGTTCTAATAGATTAAAATTGTTCTAGAACCTGTTAGTGACAACTATTGTCTTGCAACCTGGTTGTAGACACTTCTAATAAAAAAATTATTCCATAATTTTCCTAACTAATCCTAGGTTGTTTCTTGGGTCTCAAGTGGGTTGTTTTAGTGGGCATCACACTTGGTATTAAGGAAAGGCCAAAGTGGCATCAGAATTCTTCCTGAGGGAGTTTGGGTTTGTGATCCACCATGGAAAAGAAATAGCTTGCATTTGTTACTTTGTGGGGGCATAAGGAAATATATGGGGCATGAGGATGGATTTTGGGGGCATAAGGATATGTGTGATGAATTTTTTTGTAGTTTGTTACAGTGGATGCCAATTTACCATTAGGAGGAATAAGTAGCTTCCCCATAGTCCTTGCTCCTTTGGCTTGCATGATAAAACTTGAGTTCTATTTGAATGCTTTCAAATGCAGTTGTAAAATGTTGTCTTGTATTGAATTGTGTTTTAATTTGATATGTGCATGTTGAAAGAATATTGTTTGTATGTTTTATGGAAGCATGTTGTTGCCATGGGTTGATATCCATTTCTTATTGCATTATTGTTGGGGCTCGGGGCCCAATGATGAAGGATGACTTATCCTTTCATTGATGTCTTGGTTGGGTGGAGAGCGTTGCCTTTCCCCAATTTTGTTCTCGATCATATTGGAAGAAAAAAGAAACTTGCATGTTGATGTTCGGAGCAGAGAAGAAAGACTTTTGATTGTCCCTTGTGAAATGTATTTTATTGTAAACTTTCCCACTTTGAAGTTGATGAAATTGTAATATTTTTGTAAAGGAAAGATGTTTGTATTTGGATATGAAAGCTGTAATTCGAATTGTGAAAGAGATATACTTTGTTTATGGATTTTGAAAGAAAGACATGAAAGTTGTAAATTTGAAATGTAAAAATTTATAGACTCTGTTTTGCTAGAAAGAATGTGAAAGAAAATGTAACACTTTTTTGTGTAATCGATAAATTATTTTGGAAGGAAATAAAGAAAAGAGTTGTACAAAAACAAATTGTCTTTGGAAATCTATTAATGAATGAAATGTTCTTTCCAAATCTGTAATTGTTATGTTAAATCGATTGTATCAATGTTTTTTGAATATCTATTGAAGGAAAAGATTTATGTGGAAATAATACATTATTTTGCATCTTTGGAAATGTGTAAAATTGAATTCAGTATTACATTTTGATCTTCAATGGTTTGATTAAAAACTAAACGTATTAGACTAGAATAAAAATGAATTTCCACATTTACATAATGAAAAGTTAGATAGATCCCTCAAGATTTGATCTTTGTTTTAAATTTAAAAATGGAAAATATTTTAATTATAATGCATAGTTCAAACATGCAATTAAAAATGAACTTTGAGATGTTAAAATTTAGCATGATATGACATCAATGAACTCGATTGAGAGAAACACTTAAGGATATAATTTTAAAACATTGCAAAATCGGGCCCAAACCTTTGCAAGATTTTTCTCACAATTGTTCAAAACAAATTCAAATTGGAATCAATTGAGAAAATTTACCTTCCTAAAACATCCTAAATCCTTCTCAAAATAATCCTCCATGTCTATTTGGCATGTTGAGTGAAGGAGGAGATCAAATTAAACACAATTTATTAGTTAAAATTTACTAGCTTGTTTTTTTAAAAACTCGCAAAGACATTTTCTTAAAATTGACCCCTTAAACTTTATCAAAATCTAAAATTTATGATTCATGTACAAAGAGGGCGTCAATATATGTTCAAAATTCCTTGTTTTCCAAAAATTGAGCTTCCTAGCAAAAGTTATGGCCCTATGAAGTTTTCCTTCCTTGGCGGAGAAAATTTGAGAAAATTTCCCTTGACGGCTTGGGCTAAAATTCCCTTTAAAAATCCTTAGAAAAAATTGAAAATTCTTGGGGAATTTTTTAAAATTTTCTCCATCACCTCACACCAATCAGAGGCTACCATGTGGCACGACGGAGGGGTGGAACCCTCGCAAACTTTGTCCCTTTTGAAATTTTTTGTTTGGAAATTTTTTAAAAGGATGCTCGTGGCCCCGCACTCCCACCCTTCCTCAAAGAAGACCCTTCCACTGGACACTCGGACTCCACGCATAAAAATTTTCCCTTTCCCTCCCTTTGGTAAATTTCACCAACTTTCTCCACCACCGCCCTTCCCTCATCCTCTCCCTACCTTGGCTTAGAGCCCGACACGTGTCCTCGGAGGACCCATGAAGGTGTGGGAGAAATGTTGACTTTGCACTCACTCGGGAAAAATTTGCAAACACCTCCCCGAAACCCGCCAACCTCGGAAAAAGTGTAATTTCCCCACTCGACAAGTGTCCCTTTTGGAAAATTTCCACCCCAAGGCCCACCGACCCATAATTGGATTTCTATAAGGAGTTAGATGGACTTCTTTATATTGTCGAAAAGGTGAGAAAATTTCCTATCCAATGAATATGATTTCATAAAATTTTGAATGTGTTAAGTGTGAGAAAATAAATTTGAAACTTTGAGCTTGTTAGAGAGTGGGTATGGGGATAAATTACCCTCGAACCTAACTAAAACATCTAACCCTAAAATTTGGACCTCAGTGACCTCTCGATAATTGTTAATAAAAGGAAATTATGTTCTAATAGATTAAACTTGTTCCGTAACCTCGTTAGTGAAAATCATTGTCTTGTAACCTCTGTTGTAGACACTTCTAATAAAAAAATTATTCCATAATTTTCCTAACTAATCCTAGTTTGTTTCTTGGGTCTCAAGTGGGTTGTTTTATCGGGCATCAAATATTGTTTTACCCCCTGATGGATATATCAAGCTTCCGCGATGCCCCCGGGGCATGTTTTCTCCATTGTGATCACTCTAGTACTTATTTTTCTCACGGGATGATTATTTTCATATCTAAGGTGATTATTTCTACTTTTTTACATGTAGGAGCACTCAAAGGTGCCACTCATGGGTCACTTTTTTCGAATCCTAATGATTTACGAATATTCCAGTGACGTTTTTCTATCATTTCTCTTCTATTTTTCCTTTCTTTTTCCCGTCACGATGATTATTTTTATAAAATAATTATTGTTGCTTGTAATTCTTCTCACAGGAATTTTTGTTTCTATTTCGATGCCCTTGCTTTCACCATCGAAATTACGTGTGCTTTTAGGAGAGATTTTATCTCTTATGTAAATTCTTCCGACCGATCAAAAAATTTAAAATATTATAAAACCATCCAAAAAACCAAAAAAAAATCGTAAAACTTCAAAAATGGACTAAAATTGGTAAAAGGCTCATTTACAACTGAAATTTGTGTCTCTCACATGACACTCATCTCGTATCTTGCTGATGTTTTCACATTTTTGAAATAACAACTTGTAGATCACTTAACTATACAATAATTTTACAAAATCTATCTACCTACTTCATTTATACTATGGGGCACTATCGCTTGCCTAGTACTATTTTTGTCGTACACATCACTTTTCCATTGGACCCAAGTGTCTTCCATCCTTTCCTCGTATATACAAATTACTTAGGGCATCATTTTAAACCCTTGTTGTTTATCAAAACATTTGTACTACAACTCGATAAATAATTATTTGTGTAACTATCTTGAACATTGTTGGTTTGAGTGTATGTGATTGTATTTAATTCCCTGTTAAGGTGAGTTTGTTTACTTCTCGTATTGCATTACATGTTTGAATATTACATGGAGTTTTTGTTTTCGCAAGGGAAGGTTGTTTTTATCTTGGATTTTCATGTCATTTTATGCTTCCATCGTATGCTTACATTTTAATAAGGGTCGATGATGAGGATACTAAGAAAATGATAATTAAAAAAATGTTTGCGCTGATTTATGGATAGCTCAATATCTCTCTTTCTTATTATTCTCTAATCTTCTATTCACACTTTTCTTTCTTTTGTTCTCTTTTCGATTGTTGATCGAGTTCTTCCATCACCCCATCGACACTCAACGGGCATCCTTTAGCTAACAAATTTTTCTTCTACCCCTTCAAAATATTTCTATCATTTATGCTCGTCACTTTCTTTGAAGTGACGTAGCTTATGTCACTCCAAAGAGGGGCAAATGTAGACAATTGTAGTTTGATCAAAGAACTATTACTCTTAATATTGCATTAAATATCCTCCTCCTCACAAATTGGTGACATATCATCAGCTTAGACCTATCTAATTCCCCTCTTACAACACCCTTCTTGGTTGTATTCCTCCTAAAATAACTTATTTGGTCAATATCTCTCTTATTAGCTAAAAATTCCTCCTTTTTACCATTCTGAACCTCCCTAGTTCTCTTTGAACCACTTCTACAAGCTTCTTAGGCTATCTATCACCAAAAATGGTTATCCGACCTCTCCCAACTCTCAATGAGTCTCTAATCACTTGCTAATCAAGTTTAACTAGCATAAACTCTAGTTAACTAGCCTAAACCGAGCTTAACTAAACCTAAAGCATGTTTATCCTAATCTAATCTAAAAGTGATTTTTGAACTTTAGTCCCACATGCACCCAAATCTCCCACTTTCCCAAATGAAAAATATAAATATCCCACTACCCCCTCTCATTTACAAGAACACTTATTCCCTCTAACATAAAATATAATATTATTGCTAGGAATAGGAGTTTTATTTCATCTTATTGAGCTATTTGCTTTATCCTTTGTAACACACCACACACCATGGAGTAAATGGGAAGAACCATTGGCCTTAAAGCCATTAATGGTGATCTCCCATTCTCTTAAGCACAAACTGATTGCTTAGATCCTTATTAGGCTCATTTATTTAAGCTTTCAAGAATAGAGGGTAATTATATTTGTTAATTTTTCTTCTTTGCTTCAAATTTAATGTATGTAAAATAGGAATCCTTGTTTACTTCTTATCCGATGGTCCACCGATTAGATTTTCATTAAACTTTGGGATCTCTTGAGTGTTCTTACCCCATTCTCGCATTGCTTTTACAACCTTTCTTTGAACACTAAAATATATCTTACATCAAAGGATCCAACTACGAGTAAAGAAGATGCAATCCTACATTCAAGCCTCATCGATAAGTTGTCTCCACAAGCTACAATGTTAATTATTCACATTAGTTATAATTGATATGAGAATGATTAAAAATAAATTGTTTATTTCCTTTCATTTATTACACAAGAATTACTTGCTTATTTAATATTTGGAGGGATTTTTGTATGAGAAAAACCAATCGTCCCCAAGGGATATGTCATTCAAGTTTAGAAAGGAGAATATCAACCTGTGAGGTGGCCTGAAAGATTTTATAAAGTCATTGTCAACAAAATTTGAAATGGGATTCTAGTCCAACAAACTCGCTTCTTCCGATGTTGAAAAGTTGACTAAGGCCTTCACTAAAAATTATCAACTATAATTAAATCTAGTAGTCACCTACGAAAAGAACATTGTAATATCGTCGATGGAATTGTAATAAAATATCTATGAAAGGTTTGGAGTAGAAACAATGTTCCATATAGTTCTAAAGACACAATGTGTATTACATTAGGTGTAAATGGAAACCCTTTGGAAAATTTTATGGTTGGGATGACAAGCAGAGGAGAAAATTGTTAAAAAGATATGTGGTTGTTGACTATTTTTTACAAAGAATTATCACTAATAGTTTCTAAGCAATTGAATGTGGTAGAGGGCATCAAATATTTGGAGAGCGATAAAATGATAAATAAATATTTATCATTTCAAAATGTTTTTATGATGATACTAATTAACATTCTAAATAAAATACACTCATATGTTTTTATGATGGTTCTAATTAACTATTTTATTTTCTAAAATTATACGAATATATGTTGGGAGTATTTATATTTTCCTTGATTATTGTTATCCAAAATGTGCCCCCTTTGCTCATTTTGTGGCTAACTCCTTTCATTCTTCCCTCTCTTGTGCCTCAGTCATAATTTTTTTTAATTTTTCAGCACTCAAAACTTTCTGGAAATGGCACCATTGGATAGATCTTTTTCTCATCTTTCTAGAAAGGTAAATTTTTCCTCCTAACTCCATGTATTTTTGAAGTTATGGCCCGGCGGAGTTTTTGTGGGAAATTTTCCCCTGAAAGGCCCGCAACCAGTAATATTGTGCCACGTGTCCTTAGAAGTGGCGGGGTCGAGGAAGACTTGGATTTTTTACCAAGTGTCTTGGAAAATTTCAAAAGGGATATTTCGCCCCACAGGCCCGCCGTCCAATTGAATTGCGCCACATGTCCAAAGGGGAGAAAATTGAAAAATTTGACTAAGTGTTGGTGCATGGAAAATTTTGAAGGAAAGGCCCGCGCCCAATCACGTTTTGCCACGTGTCCTATGGCATCGGACCAGCGGAGCATGGAGGAGAAGTTAGAATTTTGGCGAAGTGTTTTTGCCAAATTTCAAAAGGAAAATTTTTAGCCCATAGCCCCGCTAACCACCAAATCCCGCCACGTGTCCATGGGCACTTGGGCCAAGATGGCGATGGGGGAGATTGGGATTTTTTCCCAAAAGCTAAAATGAAAAGAAAAAAATGTTTGCCCTGTGTCCCATGTCCAATAAGATGCCATCACATGTCCCAGATTGGTGGAAGGCAGGGAGAATTTGGAAAATTTTCCCAAAGGAAAAAGAAGGAAATTTCAAAGGAAAATCACCCCCCTGAGCGCGAGCCAATGGAATTGTGCCACGTGTCAGGTGGCGGAAAAAAAAACTCAAGACAAGCCTGCATGGAAAATTTTAAGGGAAGTGCCCACAATGAATGACGTTTTTCCATTTATCCAAGTCAAGAAATAGGATCAAACAGTGATGGAAAATTTAGAAGGACAGGCCCGCACCCAATCAGCACGTGCCATGTGTCCTCAACTCATAGGCCCGACAGAGATTTTTTGGAAAATTTTCCAAAGGGCAAAACAATGGAAAATGAAGTGTTAAGGGCCCACGCCCAATCAAAACATACCATGTGGCACCCGGATAGGTGGAGCGCAAGGAATTTTTGAAAAATTTCCAAATGACCAAAAAGTGAAAAATTTAAAAAATTTGCCCGCCAATCCGATTTGGCCCTGTTTTGCCCTAAAATTTCAAACGGCCATATCTTTCGATCCAAAGCTTAGTTTTTCATGTTCTTTATATCAATGGAAATATGGTGAAATTATCTACAAGATTATGGGGTCATTTTTGTATTTTGATGGAGTTTGGAGAGAGAAAATTTAAAAACACCTCTGGCACGTGGTCATGGACAGAAATGATGTTTCAACCACCATTTTTAATGAAGAATGGCTCGCATTCTCTCCCAGCATGGTGAAAAATGTTAGGGGATGGGATTGTAAGGATTCCCATGCTATTTTACTACATTTTTGGTTGGTGGTTGAAGCTCTCCCACATTTTCCTACATTTCTCTCTCCGGGTCGTCATTTCTGGCATTGTAAAAGCTAGATTTGGCTCATTTTTGAAGTGTGGAACATTTTTTATGTATCAGCAGAATCCCTCTTTCACCTTGAAAGTGATTTTGTGGAAAAATAAAACCTTTCCAGATCAGTAACATGTTTTCTACCTCCTGATGTTGTAATGTATGTATTTTGATATTGGAAATGACAATGCAGCTCTGTGAATGGGTTTCAATCCTCTCGCTTATGTTGCTTGTTTTCTTTCGATCTTTCATTATATGTCATCAATTTGTGCATGATGTTTTTTTACATTTCCATGATTTTGTTAATCTGCGTAAAGCAAAAAATGTTCACCATTCCTCTGATGCATCACCTCATTAACATTAGTTTCAATCTTTTTTTGCATTCCCTATCTCTGTCCCTTGGAATTTAGAATAGGAACTAGGAATTTAAACCTCTGCAACTTGTAAGTGATATATCTGATCAGAGGAGTTGAGGAACCAACCTCTAATCTAGAGATTCCTCTCCCATTTTTACAAGTCCCACACTTGGGGAGAGGATTCAATGTTGTGTAATCACACTGGATGTCCAAGATGTCAAACTAGAAGTCTGATCAACATCTAGGGGTGTTGTTGATTTGCAAAAATAGTTTTGGCACGCCTGGTGGTACCTTAGAGGTCTTCATCTTCTTTGCAACAAAATTGATGTGCATTTTTACAAGTTTATTACTTAAAAGAACCCTAAATTACACATCCGCGACTCCAAGGAAGAATAATCACTGGTTTTAGCAAAGCAGACCTGAAAATCATGAGAAGAATCACCACAAGGTCAAGAGCTAGAGAAGAAGAGGTTTTGTTTGAGTATATGCAGTTATCTCCAAGAAGAAGGAAAAGAGGGAGGAGAATTTAAAGGTCTCCATCTCCACCAAACAGAACTCTATCAACTCCTCCACCTGGTAGGCCTTTCATTCAATCAACAAGGGTTCTAAGGCCAATCAGAATGGCACAAAACAACCCCTATGTCAATTTCACTGGCAAAGATCCCACTTGCTCTCAATGCACAAAATCCAATCCTAGTTGCAGCATTGAAGAACATCCCATACTTTACTAGAGAAAATCAGACCACTCTTGGTGATCATGTTAAGGATATTGCCAATATTTGTGTAATCCATGAGATCAATGAGATGTAAGTTACTGTCAAACTACTAGCATCTTCATTCAAAGGGAAAGCTTTGTAATGGTTCAGGAGTCTTGCCTCAGGTTCTATCCAAAATTGGAACCAGCTATGTATAGCCCTCCATGAGCAGTTTGGAGAAAAGGGAGACAACTTGTCCCTTTTGGAGCAGCTGACAACCATCAAGAGAGCTCCCAATGAGCAGCTGACTGACTTCAACTTCAGATTTCAAATGACTTGGGAGAGAATTCCAGTGGTAGTAAGGCTAGCAGCAGAAGGTGCTTTTCTATATTACCTTAAAGCTTTAAATTCTGATATTTCTATGTTAATTCAATCCATGGGAGGCACAACTATCCTTATTGCTTATAGCATTGCCATTAGAGCTGAAAATTGTTTGATTCAAGCTGGAAAGCTAGCTCCTAGGCCTCCAATGCCATTGTTTCCAAGTTTAGAGAGCCCAAATACTAGTCAAGTGCCTATTTTAGCTCCTATTCCCACTCCTAGAAATCAGAATTTAAGTGAAGCTTCTACTTCATCTTCTAGTGCCTCAAATGAACTTCAAGAAGTCATGAAGCAATTGCAAAATTTAGGTAATGAGCTTGGTTACACTCAAGAGGCAGCAAGCCCAAGGTTTTAGACCTCCCTTCCAACCTCAAGCTCAGCCTAACAGCAACCATACCAACCTCAAAGACCACCCAATCTAGCTGCAAATTTAAACCAAGCAAGACCTCCTGCCAATAGACCATTTCAGCCCTATAATCCCAATGTTATATCTGCCTCTAAGGCATTAGTGCCAGTGCAAAACAACATAGCTCAAGAGTATGATTGGTGTTTCCCATGCAATGAACCTCACAACTAGTCTATGTGCTTCAAAGGTGCCTTAAATCAAGCATTAATGGTGACTACAACTGGTGTGGAGGGTGAAGGTAGTCAAGGAAATAACCAACAACAAGAAACATTCCAGCAGCAATCAGCTCCAAATGATACTACACTTGTAAACTGGCAGCAAGAGATTTTTGTGGCATGAATCAAATAGTTTCCCAAAGTGTTACAACCAACACAAGGTCAAAAAGGAGGAATTTGGGTGAAGAAAAGCCATTGGCTCCAAATAATCCACAACCTCCTACTATCACCACAAATTATTGGAAAACAAAATTCAGTTCCAAACACACAAGGGCTGCCTAAAATAGCTCCTAGGCTAACTCAAATGCCAGTTGTTGCTGCCCATATGCAAGGAATGAATGTGCAGGCCAAGGGACAGCAGAGAGATGCTTCATCTCCATTCAACATCATTGATCAGATGAAGAAGACAAATGTAAACATATCAATGTGGGAATCACTATCTATCCTATGCCAAAGAGATTTGCTACAAGCTGCCATGAAGGACTAGTCAAATTCAAATCAGCAAGTCCAAATGCAAGAGAAGGTGCTCACAAATGCTGCCCATCCTGAGGGAATCATGGAGGATAGCAAGGTAAAATGTTGAAGCCCCCTCCATTCTATGTTTCATTGATCATTGGAAACCAATTAGTACACAATTACATGATTGATTCCGGGGCAAGTAGTTCAGTAATGCCCAAGCAAATAGCTGATCAGTTGGGAATTTAGTATGAAGTCATATCCAAAGGGGTAGTGTAATTAGATGGGACAACAGTAACAACAGTTGGAGTGATAAAAAACTTGAGTCTTACTTTGCATGCATGCCCCAATGTTGTTGTTTTGCAAGATGTCTCAGTAATAGATCTTCCACCACTCTTTGCCCTATGTCTGTCAAGGGATTTCACAACCAAGATTGGAGGTTACTTATCTACTGATTGGTCACACATGTTGTTCAGGACAAGATATGGAACTAAAGCCACAATCAGATCTGAACCTATTGCAAACTTTCACATTGAGCCTTACACTCCAAGTCAGATCAATACCAATTGTTCAACATTTGATCAAGAGGATTATCCAAGCACTGATGAAACTAACACCAAGGTAGGAAGCATCCTAGATCTAACTCTTGATGAATGGGCAAACAAGGTGCATGATTTTGATCCTTATCAAGAAATAGAAGAATCTAAGCTAGGAGTCTATTGCATGCATGAAGAAAATCAGCTTACCCTAGCATCATCAAGCCAAACACAAGGATGAAAATGAGGTATGGTAGTTGTTTTTGATGGATCAAGGAGTAGACAAGGTGCAGGAGGGGGAGCTATGCTAGTTTCCCTCAAGGAGTTAAGTATTATTCAGCTTTTAGATTCTAGTTTGCATGCTCTAATAACACTTTACTTGAATATGAAGCCTTGATACAAGGATTGCATTGGTCAATCAAGAGAGGAATAAAGAACTTGCAAGTCTTTGGTGACAGTGAGTTGATTGTCAACCAAGTTAAGGGGCAGCATGTTGTCAAGAATGATCTACTCAAGTGCTACAAGAACAAGGTGTGGGACCTCATTGAATATTTTGAGGGTTTTGGCATAAAATCCATTCCTAGAAAAGAGAACCAAGCTGCTGATAGGCTTGCAGCAGTTGGGGCAGCCTTTGACATTGTTGAAAGCATTCAAAAAGACAAGGTATAGCCAAACATCCATGTGATTGTAAGGCCTTCAGTGCCAGATAACAATGTAAGTTGGCAAGTGTTTGAAAATGACCAAAGCAAATCATCCATTTCTTGCAAGAAGAGAGCTGAGTTCTCGCTAAAAATCAGGAAAAGTTGGAACAACAGTATGGTGACCAAGTGGTACAGCTGAGAACCAAAAAACTATCAAAGGGACTTATTACTTTGGAGTCCATTTTCAATCCTAATGACTAGTTTAGGAAGGAGAAGGAAAACGTTCAAGTCAAGGGAGAAGATTCAGTGTCCATCTTGGTGGAAGAAGGCAAATCACTCTGAGTTGGTAAAGTGACAACTAAGCAAGAAAGGTATGAGTTCATACAAATTTATCAAGAATTCCCCGATGTGTTTTCTTGGAGCTATGAATATTTTAAAGGTTTCAATCCCAAGTTAGCTCAACACACCATTAATTGGATCCAAGTACTAAACCCATCAAAAAAAAAAAAGGCCACCAATCCACACATGGAGCCTCTCATGAGAAAGGAATTGAATAAGTTGATAGAATCAAGAATCATATTCCCTATCAAGCATTCTAGTTGGGTAGCCAACTTGGTTCCAGTTAGAAAGAAGAGTGGGGAAATCAGATTATGTGTTGACTTCAAAGATTTGAATAGAGCATCTCTCAAGGATCATTACCCACTTCCTTCCATGGAGCAGATTTTGCAAGTTGTTGCTAGTTCTGAGAGGTTTTCATTACTTGATGGCTATTCAGGGTACAATTAGATTATGGTGAAAGAAGAGGATCAGTTCAAGACAGCCTTTACAACCAAATGGGGAACTTATGCATACAAGAAAATGCCATTTGGGTTGTCCAATGCTGGAGCTACTTTCCAAAGGGCAATGGACATGGCGTTCAAGGATTTGATTAACAACATGGTGCTGATATATCTTGATGATATCACTATTTTTTCAAAAAATGTAGCAGACCATCTCTCTCATTTGAGACAAGTATTCCAAAGGTGTAGAACATTTTGAGTATCCTCAAATCCTAAAAAGTGTATTTTTCTATCCCATGAAGGAAAATTCCTTGGCCACATTGTCTCCAAAGAAGGATTAGCAATTGATCCGTAGAAGGTTGAAGCCATAAGAGAACTACCATTGCCTAAGCCACAGAAGGCCCTTCAAAGTTTCTTAGGGAGAATAAATTTTGTTCGAGGTTTGTCCCAAATTTTGCAGCCCTTATCAAGCCTATCACCAAGATGTGAAAGAAAAGCATGGCTTTCAAATGGACAACATGAAGGCAAGGAAAATTTGAAGCAATCAAAGAAGCCTCTCTCAAGCCCCAACTCTCATTAACCCAGATTTCTCCAGGATTTCATCCTCTATGCATTTGGGGGTGATGATACTATTTCTACAATTTTGGTATAGCAGAACAAAGACAATGATGAGTAGCCAATTGCTTTCTTCACCCAAAGCCTAGAGGACTATGAGGTGAGATATTCTTTCATTAAGGAAGCATGTTCTTGCAAGTAATCGAAGCTTGAAGAAATTCAAGCATCTAGTTTCAAACAACAAGGTTCAATTCATGGTTTCTCATGTGGGAGTTAAAGACTTCCTCCTCAATAAAGACTTGAATGAAAAGAGAGCAGGTTGGATTACTCGTGTCATGGAGTATGACATTGAGATTAAAGTCACCAAGTTGGTCAGAGGAAAAGAATTGTGTGAGTAGCTGGTTTTGAGCAAACAAAAGGAAGCATGCAATGAGAAGGAGGTTGTTTTGGCATTGCAAGACAACCATGAGAAAGGAAGCACTCAAAAGGAAAATGATGGTGTCCTCACTCCTTGCTGGACCCAAGACATAATGCACTTCCTAAGCACAGCCTATGCCCTCCAGAGATGAGCAAGATCAAAAGAAGACACTTTCAGATTGCAGGCTGTCCCATATGCCCTTGTTGATGGTGTTTTGTTCAAAAAGGATGTGAATGGAGTGCTACTAAGATGCATTGGTATAAATCAGATTCATAGGGTGTTGGAAGAGTTCCATGGTGGACCATCTGGTGGTCATTTTTCACCTAGAGTGACAGCTCTAAAGATCATGAGGGCTGGCTATTATTGGCCCAAGATTTTTAGTGATTGTTATGCATGGATCAAGAGGTGTAAAATTGTGCTTTCTTCACAGGTAAAGAGAGGCTAGCTTCCCTTCTATTGCATCCAATTTCAGTTGACCATCCATTTATGCAATGGGGTTTGGACTTCATTGGAGTCATTAATCCCAATTCAAGCCAAGGGCATAAATGGATTCTAATAGCAACAGATTACTTCACCAAGTGGACTGAAGCAATAACACTCAAGGAAGCAAATGAATCTAGCATCCTAGACTTCTATGAGGGAATAGCAACCAGATTTGGCATACTTGCTACAATAATATCAGATAATGCATTGGAATTCATTGGGTCCAAGGTGACTAAATGGGCTGTCAAGAATGGGATCTACCTAAGTACTTCATCAAACTATTACCCTCAAGGTAATGGCCAGGCTAAATCTACAAACAAGAACTTGTTGAGGATCATTAGGAGGACTCTTGATGAAAATCAGAGGTCTTGGCATACCAAATTGAAATCAGCCTTATGGGATGATAGGATAACTCCCAAGAGATCTACAGGTAACTCTCCATTTAAGCTTGTTTATGGGAGAGAGGTAATTTTTCCCATGTCACTTGAGTTGCCAACATTGGAACTCATGAAACAATTGGAGTTGTTGGAATTTGAGCCCATGGAGGTTAGATATGCAGAATTGATGGAGCTCCAAGAAATCAGAAATCAGGCATCCCAAGTAATGGAGAAGGATCAAGCTTTGATCAAGAAGACCTTTGATAGGAAGGCCAAGGATAGATCTTTCCAAGTTGGAGATCTAGTGTTAAAATGGGATGCAGATAGAGAAAAACTAGGAAGGCATTCAAAATTTGATGCCATTTGGAGTGGCCCATACATGGTCACAAAGTGCAAGGACAACAATGCTTTCCAATTGTCTTCATTGGATGGCGAAGAACTGTAGATTCCAGTCAATGGGATCTATCTAAAGCATTGCTACTGAAGGGAATTCTCCACCTTGTACATATTAGCTTAGATTTTCATTCCTCCAAGTGCTTGTGCACATTGTTTTGCTATAGATTAGCTTTGCTTTCCCTAAGTGCTTTGGCACAAGCTTTTTTCCTGAAATGTGTGTTACAGGCCTTGCTCAAATCAGATGATGTGCCACCCTCCATCTTCCTCCTTGCAGTGTTCTAGTCAGTTGGGTACCAAACAGAGAATTTGATGACTCCATGCCCAATGGATTGCTTCAAGCAACTGGTAACTTCATCCAGCAGGTAGATGACCCCTCTGAGTCACCAAAATTGTTATCCAAAATGTGCCCCTTGCTCATTTTGTGGCTAACTCCTTTCATTCTTCCCTCTCTTGTGCCTCAGTCATATTTTTTTGTTTTTTAGCACTCAAAACTTTATGGAAATGACACCATTGATAGATATTTTCTTAGCTTTCCAGAAAGGTAAATTTTTCCTCCTAACTCCATGTATTTTTGAAGTTATGGCTCGACAGATTTTTTGTGGGAAATTTTCCCCTGAAAGGCCCGCAGCCAATAATATGGTGCCACGTGTCCTTAGAAGTGGCGGGGGTCGAGAGGAAGACTTGGATTTTTTTACCAAGTGTTTGGAAAATTTCAAAAGGGATATTTCACCCCGTAGGCCCACCGTCCAATTGAATTGCGCCACGTGTCCAAAGGGGAGAAAATTGAAAATTTTGACTAAGTGTTGGCGCCATGGAAAATTTTGAAGGAAAGGCCCGCGCCCAATCACATTTTTCCACGTGTCCTATGGCATCGGACCAGCGGAGCATGGAGGAGAAGTTAGAATTTTGGCAAAGTGTTTTTACCAAATTTCAAAAGGAAAATTATTGGCCCGTGCCCCACCCCGACCAATCGAAATCCTCGTCACGTGTCCATGGGCACTTGGGCACGTAATCGAGCGGGCTGGGGGGGAGATTGGGATTTTTCCCAAAAGCTAAAATGAAAAGGAAAAATGTTTGCCCAGGCCCCACATCCAATAAGATGCCACCACATGTCCTAGATCGGTGGAAGGTGGGGAGAATTTGGGAAATTTTCCCAAAGGAAAAGAAGGAAATTTCAAAGGGAAAATCGCCCCCCCGAGCGCGAGCCAATGGAATTGTGCCACGTGTCAGGTGGCGGAAAAAAACTCAAGACAAGCCCGCATGGAAAATTTGAAGGGAAAGGCCCACAACGAATGAGGTTTTTCCATGTGTCCGAGTCAAAAATAGGATCAAACAGCGACGGAAAATTTAGGAGGACAAGCCCGCACCCAAATCGGCCACGTGTCCTCAACTCATCGACTCATCGGCCCAACGGAATTTTTGGAAAATTTTCCAAAGGGAAAAATGATGGAAAATGAAGCGTTAAGGACCCGCACCCAATCAAAACATGCCACATGGCACCTAGATAGGCAGAGCGTGGGGAATTTTATTAAAAATTTTCCAAATGACCAAAAAGTGAAAAATTTAAAAAAATTGCCCGCCAATCCGATTTGGCCCTGTTTTTCCCTAAAATTTCAAACGGCCATATCTTTCGATCCAAAGCTCAATTTTTCACATTCTTTATATCAATGGAAATCTGGTGAAATTCTCTACAAGATTCTAGGGTCTTTTTTGCATTTTGATGGAGTTTAAAGAGATAAAATTGAAAAACACCTCTGGCACGTGGTCATGGATAGAAATGACGTTTCAACCACCATTTTTAATGAAGAATGGCTCGCATTCTCTCCCAGCATGGTGAAAAATGTCAGGGGATGGGATTTTAAGGATTCCCATGCTATTTTACTACATTTTTGGTTGGTGTTTGAAGCTCTCCCACATTTTCCTGTATTTGTCTCTCTTGGGTCGTCGTTTCAGCATTGTAAAAGCCCGATTTGGCTCATTTTTGAAGTGTGGAAATTTTTTTATGTATTACAGAATCCCTCTTTCACCTTGAAAGTGATTTTGTGGAAAATCAAACCTTTTGTAGACTCGTAACATGTTTTCGCCTCCCGAGATGCTGTTGTAATGTATTTATTTTTAAATTGGAAATGACAATGCAGCTCTGAATGGGTTTCAATCCTCTCGCTTATGTTGCTTGTTTTCTTTCGATCTTTCATTACATGTCATCAATTTGTGTATGATGTATTTTTGCATTTCCATGATTTGTGTCAATCTGCAGAAGCAAAATTTTCACCATTCCTCTCGGTGCATCACCTCATTAGCATTAGTTTCAATCTTTTTGCATTCCCTTCTCTCTGTCCCTTGGAATTTAGAATAGGAACTAGGAATTTAAACCTCTGCAAACTTGTAAGTGATATATCTGATCGTGAGGAGTTGAGGAACCAGCCTCTAATGTAGATATTCCTCTCCCCATTTTTACAAGTCCCACACTTGGTGAGAGGAATCAATGTTGTGCAATCACACTTTGGATGTCCAAGATGTCAAACTAGAAGTTTGATCAACATCCGTGGGTGCTTGTTGATTCGCAACAACAATTATAATTTGAGAGTATGAGTGTATAAGTTGTGAATGTGAATTAGTAGAAAAAAATTATTGTAAAAATCTTTGAGTAGTTTTTATTAATCAAATATGTATTTCTAAATTAATTTTGAGCATCCTTAAATACTATCTTTTATTTTGATAATAGAAAAAGTTACCACTTTTAAATACTTTGAAATAACTACAATACAATATGTAAAGATTCATTCTTAAAACATTACATTTGATTCAAATCAATTCTCGCACAAAAAAATATTCCCAGATATAAAAATAATAAATGATGAACGCCCTTATGTTTTCTACCTTCTTTACCAACTACAAAAATTTGATTTTTATATAAAAATATAAAAAGGAACTTTTTTTTTTTTAATTTTTCAATTGATTCACCACCCTCAACCATTTGATTTTTTAATTTGCGTAGATAAGAACACATACAACATGAAACTGATAATATTTGATATAAATGGTGTTTTGGCACACACCCTCCACAAGGATGATTCAACATAAAAATAGTTGAAAACAATTAGCAGCATTGAGCTCAATTTTTATTAATATTCTCAGACCTAATGTGAAAGAGTTCTTGCAACGTTACAAAAAAATTCAAAATAATACTATAGACATCATCAAGAAGTTTGAATGTTGATGACATGATGCCGTCATTCCTTGAAAACATTTTCTTAGAGGTTGGAAGCTTCGAGTTCATATTTACATTGGAAGATTTTGTTAAGACCAAATGCTCTCGAGTATGAAGGTTTTGGCAATCCCAAATTATATCTCAAGAATCTTAACTCCATTTGGTGGTGGTTTAATGCATCGTACCATTGTAAAAATACAATGCTTATAGATGAATCTTTAGAGAAAAACAAGTTCAATGATGTGGGGAACTACATTATTGTTAAAACATTTAAGATAGATTCTAAGTCGAAGACAAATACTTGTTAGATGTGTTGTGGCCTTTCTACAAGAAGCATTAAAGGATGTTGAAGATCTTTGAGATTTTATTAGATCAAAAACACAATTGTATGGAGATTTTTTAGCTTTACTATGGTTTCTATTGTTGATTTAGAATCATATCTTTGGGAATAATGTTACATTATAAATTCAAATTATTATTCAAAATTTTTACTATAGTTATACCTTTAGTAAAGGAATTTCAATTTATTTCATAATATACTTAAATACTAAAATATATATAGGATGGTTTTACAGATTAATTTTATTAAATTTCATATCCATATTTGAATATGAAATTATATATACCATATTTTATAGTTAAATTTATATCTAAATTAAAAATGTGTGTATATATATATATATAATGGTTTTACTGATTAATTACATTATCCTACAATGGATCACCACCCTCTACTAATTTATTCATAACGTCTTTAGAAATTATCTAGTTGCGTTGAGTTTCAATCACACCATAATAAATGAATTTAATTTGATATATAATTTTAAATATGAAAATATATTTTGAATGGTTTTATAGTTACTTAAATTCTCCTAAATTGAATCATTGTCCTCTATTAGTTTCTTCATTACATCTTTGGTAATTTTCTTGTTGCCTCTAGGTTTAATCACACCATAGTAAATGAATTTGTATTTTCTCACATCTCCCAAATGCCATTAGCCTAATAAATACTAGGAAAAGGTATTTTGAATATTCAAATATGCATGGTTTAATCTTAAAGACATTTTAAAATTGATAAGAGCCTTATTCCAAAGTAAACATTAAGCCTAAGCAGCCACTATCCCGTATAACATAGAAAATGTTTCTATTTTATATGGGCTAACAATCAAGTAGGCATTATTTCTAAGATCAATATTGGATTCCCGAAATCATTAAACATTTTTTCACAGATTCATTAATTTAATTCCTAATCGAGATATATTAAACTTCGGAAGGAGAATTAATTGATCCTAATATTACATTTTTTGGATTCCATTATTTTGATTTTCAAATTCCAATATATGTGATTTTGGATTCTAATAAATGTGATTCTAAATTCTAATATATGTGATATTGGAATACAATATGTGTGATTTTGGAGTGTAGATAATTCCAATATTTAACATTTTAGAATCCAAAACTAGTATTATTGGATTTTACTATTGGATATATTTTTAGCTACTGGACTAGAATAAGCATAGATTTAGTGAAATAAGCATTCTCTAAAGAAACTAAATTCTTCAAACAACATGATATTCTCAATTCCCTTAAGACAAAGACCCGAGTCTATTTAAGGTAACAATAAACCATTTACCAAACACAATTTTTTTAACTAAATGGTCTCATAATTTTCTTTTAGATTTGTATTTCATAATTTCATCCTCAATTAAGATTATGAAATAGTAATAATAATATTACACTTTTGTAACTTGATATCTTTTTCACAAAATGATCATCGATAAGAACATATATATGCTATCACAAGGTTCAAACATATACAAATCATATTGTAATAAGGATTTCCATAATTCCTTATAACAATTTTGAATATATTATTGTCTTATAATGAAAATCATTTCAATAACAAGGATGAAAAATCACCCTTCGGGAAAAGAAAGAATAATAACAAACTTGGCTAAAATAAGGTACATATCAAAAATCTTAACAATACAAAAACCTTAATCTTCACAACCCATACAATATTATTCCTTCACTTAATCGAAGGTAATTTTGCATACCGAGCTTATTCAACTACACATGTGAGTTATTATATCCTCCAAAATAGATCATGTTATCAATAATCTAGTTCTAACCATCATATGTTTATACCATAGATCATATCAATAGGTCTTGTGCCATATAAGGCTCTCAAAAAATACATCACAGACATAACTTCCATATTGACTTGGAACCCCAATTAACATATATATATATATATATATATTATTGACCCATAACCAATTATCACCCATAATCATCATGCATGCTAGGAAGAATAACATTAATATCAATATAATATCTTTGGTTTAATATTCGAAGAAAAAATTAGAAACTCATAATAGATTAAACAACAAATTTATATTGTACCCTTAATGAGTTTCTATCCTATCAATCAAAGGCAAATATGAAAGTTAATATAGATAAAATAAATTCCCAAATCATATACTTATTTGAAAACCTGATAAGATGGCCATAGCCACATTTCAACCCACTCTCGGTCCCCAAAAAATATTATAAATATGAATAGAAAAAATAGATTAACAGAGTTCAAAGTCGATAGCTTCTTAAACAAGCTTTGTGTTTCACCATGATCTATACACGCATTAAATGTGTGGTTATATCTTGATGCCATGTTGTGGCTCTATTAAATTTTCATCAATTTTCCCTCCATATTTGGTGGTAGGAGTTTGAAATATCAACTTAACTTCAGTTTAATATGAGGGTTGTTTAATGTCCTCTTAACCATTATTTAAACTATAACTTTGCTTTACCCTCTTTTGTATGGTAGGAGACCATATTAACATTTAACATTAATTCAACCAATCAACAATATCCTTACTTTCTAATACCATGGTTGGTTAATAAACCCTAATAAAACTTTAGCAAACCAATTAATGTTATTGTATGAATAATAGAAAAATTAGAATAATTAAACAATCAATACCATTCAATTTTGGTCAAACACCAACCTCATCAAATCGAATGATCAAAAGGGTTTTAATAAAATTCCATTCGATTTAACACCATGCCATGTTATTGATTCTTTCAAACATTTACAACATCCATTGATATTAATCATGATAATATTGAGATGATGTTTTTACTTTAGGAATGATAATGGCATCTATAAGTTTATCAATAATACTAACATATACTTCTTGATTATTTAAATAATCAAATACCACTTTTAGACACCTATAATTTAACTCCAACAATTTAAATACTTAAATTGCGCTAATTATCCCCTTTCCCACAAATTGATGACATATCATCAATATAGCACATTTTCTCTTCTATCATCATTAATTAACTACATTACACTAGTTAATTGGCCCTTCTATCCAACAAAGACAAAAATTAACGACCTTCCATTAATTAAACCCCTTTCTACCTGAATTAATTAATTATTCTTAATTAATTAAGTTTCATCTTCTATTAGATCAATAAATCATCATTTATTTGATTAAACCCTTCTTATCCCCTAAATCATACTAATTATTCTTCTAAAAATCTTCTACAAGATTTCTCACCTATTAATTAATCACTTTGGTTAATTAATAAATCCCCTCAAACCCCATGAGTCACTAAAAGACAAACTAAACTCTCCTAAGGTTGACTCAACCCTCTCTAAACCATCCTTATCCACAACTAACTCAACCTTGCTATTATCCCACATGTAAAGGGATGCAAAGATTCTTTTATCCATTGGGATATATAAGGAGCCCTCCTCCTACCTTTCTACTTACACCTAAATGAGCATAGAGCCTAAGCTATAGCCATTTTATCATCTTAGAGAATTCTTCCATTAGTGGAGCTAAACATCTTTCATTTGCATTCATCCATCCAAGATTTTTTGTGAAGAACAATGGAGTTAATCAAGAAAGGCCTAATAAGTCATGGCTTGATGAACCTCCATTTTTTATCATCTTGGATCAAACAAAAACTATCAACCCTTTGATAGATAAAGGATCTACATAGGTCTATTTCATTGATTTAGATTTCTAAAGAGTAGAGCAATAAATGTTACCATGTGAGCTTGAGGTTTATTTTCAAGGTTTTAATGCATAGTGTTGATGTTTATTAGTTATTTATATCTTAGCATGATGGTGCATATATTTTAGTTTAGCATTTTATTAAGGTTATTAGGTGTTAGTCTTGATTTTACTTACATTGCTAACTAATTCTTGCACACATTTGGCACACCCAATGGGATGGGTCCTTAGTCCCTCGGCATTCTAGTTTAAATTTTGTTGTTATTTCAATATTTGGCTAACCCTCGATATGCACATGAGTGAAATGATGTTAAATTTCTTATGATGTTTCTAACTTTGCATGTGTTGAGTGTTGTTTAAGGGTTTAATTTTGATGGGTTGTTGTCAATTTTGATCTAAGATGTTAAAATTTTAAGCTTTTTAAGATTTATCATGTCATTGTGCTATATTTTGATGTCATCACCAAGTACATTTTTGCAAGGGGTGCGTAGGCACATAAACCCTAACACAAGCACTCATTCCCTAGAACAGAGACATAATTGCACAAGGCACACTTTCACATTGCTACGATTGTACCTTGTTGTTTGTCAAACTCGCTGCAGACTCAATGCATACACATAAACCTCGAGTGCATGCAATCATTCCCTAGTGTAGACACCATTATGCCGGCACACACACTCGCTATAATATTTTACCATATTTTATGTCAAAATTGTAAGACTAATGCAAGAACCCATAATGTAACGTGTGCATCCTTATGATGGCACACACACTCTTTTTTTCAATAGTGGTGCATATACCCATTTCCTAGCGTAGATATCATTCTTCCAGTACACACACACTGTCATGTTTGTTTGAATATCTATTTTTATTCCCATGCGTACAAATCCATCTACTAGTGAAGGTGCTCTAAGGTAGGAGCATACATCTCTCTGAAACATAGGAACTCTATAGCTTTGTTTGTCCATACAGAGGTGCGCATGCACCATAACCCATGTGCATATACCATGGTCTGAGCGTAGGTACCACAGTCTAGTTTTGAATATCAATTTAACAATTACAAAATCTTGTGTCATTAAAATAATAACATCTTGTAGGTTTATTCTGATTAATTTCTATTTTGCAGGGTGTATTTTCATGCTTTTGTTTAAATTGTATTAAATTTGGATAAACATTGCATGCTTAATCATAAGAGTAAATTCACATATGCTCTTCCCTCACACTTTTAGGTGATCTTGAAATAAAAATGATTCTTATCTCTTTATTTTTCTTTGAAAAATGTTGAGAATGTCAAATTTGGTTAAGATGAACATATTTTACATTTAAATAAAGTATTTTCCATGTGTTGATTTCTTAGGTGGATTTTAAGGCCGTGTATGCTCTTCTCTTACATCCTAGGACAATCTTGAGAGTCATAAATGGAACTTATCCTCTTTGTGTGTATGGAAAATTACTAATCCGTCATGGTAGAACCCAAAGAGACACTTGCGAAAGAAAGGAATCTAAAAAATTTCTAACATGTTTCTCACAATTTTCCAAATAGGTGTTCAAGCAAACCACATTAAGCTAAACAAGATAACAAAACACACCAAAAACATCACACTGTATTTGTAGGTTTCATAAAAGGGTATGTCCCTATCTGCTGCAACTAGAACATAACCCCTTTGGCATAAGCCCTTAAGATACAAAAAGGGGGTGGTTCTAGGAACCCTAAAGTAATCCATGTAAGAGGGAACCTTGTGGATGAAATAGGAAGTGCTCCACACAACCTACTTGACTAGTTTTACCATTTGTGAGATTTAGCATCTAAGTTATCCATATTGTGACCCCAATGAGAGTATACAATGGATGCATTTATTCCCGACTCGTACTTAAAGGGGGTAAAGTAAAGACGAGATACTCTAAAAACTAGTCAGTGTGACTTTTCTTGGAAAATCGAGCTCGCATCTAGATAACTTGTGACACCTAGTTGAGTGAGCCACCTAGGAAGCTATCTTTGACCAGGACCCAACTTTAAACATATAAAAAATGATTTGGGAGCCATTATTCATCATGAAATGTGTGAAGCATTACTTTTTCTTAGTTTTTCACTTTCCCTAAGGCGAGGTGAAACTCTACCGAAGTGAGCCCAACATTTTTCACCCCCAATTGATCTACTTTCTTCTATTTCTTTTAACACTTTATTGATTAGAAGAAGAGTGACTACCCTTGTGTTGCTAATTGATTGTATTTTCCATTTTTGTGTCCATTTACACTCATCCATGTTTGCATCTAAGTTGTTAAGCTTCCAAAGTGTGTGGAGACATTTTCATATCATTAGTAGCCTTTTAGATCTTGATACCCAAGTCAAGTTCGTCATCAGAGTTAGGATGGATTCATCACCTTGAATCTCCTTTAAACAGCTTATCTTGTTTATATCATGTCGCTACAATTTTGGTATTTACATCTTGTTTATTGTAAACCTAACCTAAATATCTATATTGTGATATTACATTATATACACTTTAACAATTCATAGGTATACTTTGTAACTTTAGTTTGATTTCAATTACTACCTTAATTTTCAAAATTGTTGAGTGTTACCACTGTATTCGCATTATATCAATATCATGTTGATATTAATACCTTACTTTCTTGCAAATTTTGGTTAACATATCCTGGTAGAATTGTTGTGTCACTCACAATCGTAACTGCCACTTTTTGGAATATAGGTCTTGATTGGATTCAGGATTTCTTTTAGTATACTTTTTTGGGGATCGTGTTAACTCCTTATTATTACTTACGCCTTGTTCATTTCTTTGAACTTGACATAAGTAGTGACATTTTGTTAATCATCTTAAAACACCAACTACATTTTTAGAAACAAACTTAGGAAGTACATCATTTGATTGATTGGTCTAGAACTAAACATTGTGTGATTGTATCTTGTTTGTCACTATTGACTTATTCATTTAGAAAAATCACTTTGTCACATTGATACTTTGACATTCATTATAACTCTTGAACTATTGACATTATTTTTGTGTTTCACTTAGGCTTAATCAATACCTTTTGAACACATTCAAAACACCTTAGTGAAACTCTCATACATCATGGCCCCTAAAACAAGATTAGGATCTAAAATCTAGCATTTAAAATGAGAAAAACACAAAGTTGGGAAACATCAAACAAAACGGGTCAAATCCCTTTATTGGCCATGATCTTGGGCCTTTATTTTCCATAGAGAAAGAAGTGAAGGAGATGGTAGATCATAGTGGTGATGAATTAGGGTCACCACCCGTGGAATTTTACTTCGACCCCACCTTATTAGATGAATTCATTTATAGAAACAAGCATTGGGTGCTAGCATGAGTGGTGGAATCAGAACTAGAATTCCTATAGAACATGAGACAATCCTAACAACGAATGAGGCTAATGAAGAGGAATAACCTATTATTAACATGGAAAACATCCTAACACATGGGTACTCTTCCACATCCAACATAGGAAATAATAATATGATGGGTTATAAAATTCCCTTCATCAAGATGCCACATAGAATTAGATTAGAACATGAAAATTTAGAAAAACTCCATGTCATAAAGAAGAGTAAGAACCTATTGAGGAATAAGTCACTATTCAACAAAAAAACCCAAAACCTTAGTTGAAAATTAGCTTTACTAACATCTCATGTACAAATGGAAACAAACAAATATGTGCATAAGGTGAAGCCTAAGGTTAAATCTAGTGAACTTCACATGGAAAACCAAGAAGGATAAAATATGGAATACAGTTGCGTATATATCCCTGCTTCTCCTACTAAAGAGTAATTACTTACAAAATAAATGCAATCCATGAAAGCAATGTTTACCAGCCTTTAAGAAAGTAATGTTGGGAATAGCAAAAGTACCAATACGAAGAGTTATGCCCCCATCCATTTGATAAAGCTATAATGCTCAACCCTTTCCTAAGAAGTTGGACATGCCAAAATTTGAAAAATACAGAGGGAAAGGAGAACCATGAGATCATGTAAAATATTTTTACATGGGAAGCCAAACAGTGGCATATAAGGACAATTACCTCATACAAATCTTTCCAAAGAGTCTAGGGGACAAGCCTTTGAATGGTTCACTCGCTTACCTCATGGATCTATCTTCACATGGCCTCGAACTAACTAGAAAAGTATTTTTGACATTTCTCATACAACATAGAAAGTGAAATAACTATGGCATACTTGTGTATTACTAAATAATGCCCTAATGAAACATTCACTAGATTCGTACAAATATGGTGAGGGATAACCAACCACTTCCTTGGACATTTCCCAAAAATAACTTGTGAGAATATTTGTGCCTAATATAAACCCAAACATTTATTTTCATTTACAAATTCATTGTGTTTGTACCTTTGAAGAGGTCATTGAAAGGGCATAAAAATAGAAAAATCCATCATTGCAAAAGGAAAGAAAATCAAATCACCTTCTAAAGATAATCAAAATTCCAAACCAACGGAAAATCTAAATATCTTTAACAAAAAAAGAGCATGCTTTGGAAAACGAAATCACATATTCCAAATAGGTACAAATAATTCAAATTGGTCAACCTTTTAAACTGACCAAAGGATTTATTCAACCACCACCTAAGCGTAGGATGTTCACTCCTCTTAATGAGTCTTTGTCTACGATATTGAAGCAATTGGATGTAGTCCAAATGGTGAATTACCCTACAACACAACCTTCGATAAAAATACTCCTAAACCATCATGGTATAAAGAGCATGAATATTTTGATTTTCATCATGTGAAAGGAAATAAGATAGATAATTTCCTAATACTTTGCCACTACATCCAATATCTCATTGACAATGGAGAGATAGAAGTTGACAACCCAAAGAGAAATCAAACGCCAAATAAAAAGATAGGGATATTCAAAGAAACATTCCTAAACATGGAAAATCAGATGAGAAAAGGTTGGATCAAGGAGAGTCATCCCAAAATTACAAAGTCAGTAAACTATTTATACACCAAAAGTGACAATAATCATTATGACTCTCTCATTGGATGTGTCCACTTTTCTAATACCATTAGGATCAAGGGAAAGAATTGCATTGTGGTAACAAGATGCACCCATCTCATCATCCATATTTCTCTTTGTCAAGCCCTCAAGATGGTTGATACAACCTCTTAGAATAACTTGAGAAGACATGCTAAGATTTTAATCTTAGATATTATTAAGATATCAAATGTACATATGGACGCCTTATACAAAACTTTCCAGGGTTTGGGAGCACCAATGGATGTAGAATCTTCACATTTACAAGTCGTGGTGGAAAAATTACACCAACTCGAGTACATATCCTTTAATCACAAGGAAATCCCCAATGAATACCACACACATAATCTCCTTGTATATAGAGGTATTTTTATCCAAAGGAATATAAAACGGGTGTTTGTGGACAATGGGTCTGATTGAATATATACACTTTGAAACTAATTATGAAATGGGGCACATAGAGGAAGATCTATATTCCCACATTATTACCATAACCACTTAGGAAAACATAGAGTGAGAGTCGGTTGGAACAATTACATTGTCGATGGAGGTAGGATCGACTCTATCATAATACAAAGTTTCACATCTTAGACTTGGAACTTCCAAATAATATTATTATTCTTGGCCACCCATGGATTCATGCCATGTAAGCCATACCATCAATATTCCATTAGTGCATTAATTTAAAACATGAGGTACACACTTTTACAATATAAGGAGATCCATAACCTTTCACTCACTATAGAGCTCTTAATAGTTTTTCTCATACTGGGTACATATGCATGTCCTTGTGGTGATATATTTGTTCCTCTTCAACCAAAAGCTATGGAATCATGGGTAGATTCAGACTCCCTCAGTTCTTACACTCATGAAGCTTCTACATATACTTCTCCTTTTGATTCATAGGAGTTGAAAGTTATGGAGTATGGTTGTGGAGAATATAATGTGTAAAAATCTCTCTAGTTTTAGACCTATCTTTGTCACCTAAAATAAGAGGATGACCCAACTATCGTTTCAAATGCACTAGAGATAAATGACCTATTGGGACATTATTACATGGGGGATTACTTGTAGAAGAGAAATTTCATGGCCCACCTACAACTAGGGTCCCGAAGGACACTCAATTTGACCTACTACTAAATCCTTTAGTATGGAAAGTATAGCCAAATGATGTATCCTATGGGATACAAGGGTCCTGGGATGTGGAAAAAATGAGCAAGGACCAAGAGAACTAATTCCACTTCCACATTTTAAAATAGAAAGATATGGTATTGGTATTTGAACCAATGGATCACACCCCAATGATCAAGACACTACCCATTACGAGTGTGAGGATAACTTTGATTATTTGATACTGACACACATGATTCCCAATATAGCCAATACAGGATCTTGCCCCCATGAACCTTTTCATGGATATTATTTTCCTTACCTTAACCCCTACCGAGCCTAAAATTGATCTTTTATACCCTTCCCTTATCGATTGAGACCAACAATGTCATGTTCCATTAGACCTTTTTGAGAATGATGAGACCATTGCAAATTTTATGGGAATACAGATATAATTCCAATTGGGGACCATAAGAAAGGTTTCTACATTGATTTAGATACCTACGCCTATTTTAGGGAGGAACCCGAGCTTTGAGGTCAACAAAACTTAAGAAAAGTAAGTGAAAAAGTTAACGAAAAGCCTTGGAAAAAAAAAATTGAAGTCACACAAGTGAAAACATCTTTGAGGTGATGGTGACAAATAAGTAAAAAATCAATGGATAAGAAAAGTGACCATGCCAAGGGTGAAAATATCATAGAGACACCATTAGAATAAGATATCAACCTTCCTCTTGATTCTACGTGTATGGAGGATATGTCGAAGATGTTGGTAGAAGAAACCATTGACATAAATATTGGAACAACAAGAAGACCCAAAGATATTCAAGCTAGGAGCTTTGATTTCAACACAAGAATAAAATACATTCACCTTTATTCTCAAATAATTTGTATACATATTCGCATGGTCTTATAAGGATATGTTGGGCTTAGATCTAACTTTGGTGGTGCACAACTTATTAGTGCATCTAGATGCAAATACTATCAAACAAAAGCTAAGGAAAATGCATCCATGAGTGGCCCTTTTGGTTAAAGAGGAGTTAGAGAGACTATTAGCAGTAGGGTTCATCAAACCCATTGACTACTCTGAGTGGATATCAAACATAGTTCTAGTACAAAAGGAACTAGTTGGTATTAGAATTTGCATAGGCTTTTCGGGCATCAACAAGGCATGTCTCGAAAGATGATTTTCCTTTTCCCAATATCGACATGATTTTTGATTCAACTGTAGGCTATGAAATGCTATCTCTTATGGATGGATTTTCAAGATATAACCAAATCAATATAGCATAATAAGATTAGTATAAGATGGCCTTTACAACCCCTTAGGGAACATTTTTCTATCAGGTAATGCCCTTCACCTCAAAAATTCTGGTATGACCTATCAATGGGCCATGACAATAATATTCCATGATATGATGCATGACATCATGGAGGACTACATAGATGATATCCTTAGAAAGTACATGACAAGAGAATATCACCCTCAAGTTTTTGACGTATCTTTAAATGTCTACGAGAATATAAGGTTAGGTTTAATCCAAAGAAATGTGTATTCAGAGTATTATCGGGAAGATGCTAGGCTTCATTATATCAAGGTGAGGGATTGAAGTGGACCTAGCCAAATTCACTGCCATTACTGAAATTCCTCCTCCTAATAATATCAAACAACTACGTAACCCGCAAAGAAAAATACAAGCCATTCACCGCTTCATTTCATAGTTTCCTGATAAATGCCATTCCCTTACTCATCTACTTAAGAAGGATTTTGATTTCATTAGGGGAATAGATTAATAACAAGCCTTGGCCTTTTTTTAAACAATACTTGCCAATCCTCCTTTCCTCATGCCTCCAACCCCTAGTGAGCCAATTTTGTTATGCATATCTCACTACCTAATTTTCTATTGGCACTTTTCTTGTATAATATGACTGAGGAAAAAGAAATCCATGTACTTCCTTAGTCATACCTTGATTTTCTATGAGCTCAACTATCCCCAAATATAAAAATATTTCTTGGCTATTGTTTTTACTTTTCAAAACTTCCCTATTACCTATTGAAAATAAAACCAAGCTTATATCTAAAGTTTACCCATTTAAATACCTATTGTCAAAACCTTCCCTTACAGTAGAGATGGCTCATTGGATCATTCTACTCATTGAATTTGACATTGAATATGTACACCATAAATCAATTAAAGGATAAGCACTTTCGACCAATTAACAAAAGCACCTTTACTTGGAACATCCTATAAGTCTAGAGCTTTCGATTCATCACTAATGTATATTGAAGAATATTTCATGTGGCAACTTCACTTTGATAGATCATTCACTATCCATGGTTTAGGGGAAGGAGTATTACTAATCACTCCATTAGGATACCCCATACTACAATCTTTCCGCTTAGTTTTCCTTGCACAAATAACAAGGAAGAATATGAGGCACTCATTATTAGGTTGAAGATGGCACTCAAATGGAATATCCACCATGTCAAGGTCATTGATGAATCACAACTAATTATCAGACAAGTCAACATTGAGTACAAGGCAAAGGATGACAAGCTCATCCCATACAAGAAACTAGTGGAAACTCTAAAAGAATAATTTGTGTGTATTACCTTTGAAAAATTCCAAGGGCAAAAATAAATATGCAGATGCAATGGCAATAGTGGGTTCTATGCTGTAGATTCCACCATAAAACAATAATATGCCAATTTTTGTAGAAAATCTACGTCAACCTACCTATGATATACCAAAATCATGTTTGGCATGTGACTTTGTTGGTCCCTACTCCCCTTGATATACACCTATCAATGACTACCTTAAAATCATACCTTCCCTACCGACATTTCCCATATGACAAACAAAAGCCTTATCCACCAAATCTCCACTAGACTCTCCCGTGAGGTATGCTCTATCATCATGGATATGATGGGAATTTGTTGTGTTGTCTAGATGTAGGAGAGTCAGTCCAAGAAATCAAAGAAGTGCATGAAGGGGATGTGTGGCACCCATACGAATGGAATGGTCATAACAAAGAATTTGTTACAAGTAAGCTAATCTTGGCTTACTATGGAGACAGATTGCTACAACCATGTTAGGAAATGTGTTCTCTGTAAAAAGTATGGATATTTCATCCATGCACTTTCACAGTCATTTAAACTAATCACAACAATATGGTCATTTTCCAAATGGGGACTAGATTTAATAGGAAGTTCACCCCTACCTCATCCGATGGTCATACCCACATCATCACAACCACAAAATATTTCACTAAGCTGGGTGGAGGGTCATTCCATTAACATATGTTACAAGCACTCAGATATCAAAGTTCATCATGAATCACCTTTTTCTCAAGTATATGGAATTCCTATGGCCATAGTTACTAAAAATGGAATATCATTCACGAAGAAGATGGTGAAATATATTTGTCACCAATTTAAAATAAGATTAAAGTGGTCTACGCCATATTACCCTCAAGGTAATGGGCAAGATGAAGCCACTAACAAAACATTGGTTCGATCATGGAAAATATGGGCTTATTGGACCTCCATTTGCACTCTTACTTGTGTGATACCCTAATACCTACTATTTTTTTGGAACATAATCAATCATCCCATTGAAATAGAGCTTCCTTCCCTAAGGATATCTCTTAGGGATTATCTAGAAAAAGATGAAGATTATAGAGTTGTCGGGATGGAAGAATTGGAACTCCTAGATGAAAAGTGCATCCGTGCCCTTAACCATATCAAGGTATATAAAAACAGAGTCTCCCAAACTATAACAAAAGGATCATACCTCGTCAATTTTAGGTTGGATATTTTTCATGAAAGAAAATAAGGTAGATACACAGGGTAGAAATAGAGAAGAAGGGAATGTTTGAACCACACTAGTTAGGACCTTACATCATTATGGAAAATATAGAATAATAGCATACAAACTTTCTCATCCCAATAGAGACGAGCTCTACAATCCTATGAATTCCATGCACCTTAAGTAGTTCTATGCTTAAACATGGCGCAAAAAATTAAAAAAACAAAAAAAAAAGTAAAAAAGGATAAAAATCAAAAAAAGAGAAAAAGAGAAAAAAAAAAGAGAAAATAGGTCATCCTAGGTGAAAACCATGCAATTTTGACACTTTGTATGGATCCCTTAGTTAAAACCGGCTTTCAAAGACTTGGGAAGCTCTATTGTTCACAATCATCTTCTATCTAGGCGATACTTTTACTTATCTCTAGGGCTAACTTCACACCTATGTCCATAATTCCTTGTGATCCCATCCTATCGAGCCTTGATCCAGATCTTTCCCCTCTTGAAAATCAATGAAGGGTTTCCTTTGTATATTCCCCATCTAATGTTGGGAGCATGTTTGCACTTTCACTTTCCTATATATATCACGTGGCACTTGCCGTTGTATATTCCCATCTAACGATGAGGGCATCCATGTTTCTTGGTTTCCTAAACATAGCTTTGGAAAACCTTATAAAATCCAAAAACATTCAAATATGTTCAAAAATACAAATATGTTCAAAAATCAAAAACATTCAATTATGTTTAGAAATCCAAAAACATTCAAATATGTTCATAAAATCTAAAAACATTCAAATATGTTCAAAATCTCCAAAAACATTCACATAACACTTGAAAAACCCAAAATAATAGAAAACCAAAGATTCAAAAATAATAGAAAATTGTTTAATAAAATTTCCAAAACAACACAAAACACATCGATAAACAATCTTGCAAAAACATAGCTTTAGTTTATTTTCTCTATCTTGTTTTTCTATTTTGTTTGTTAGTTTGTGTACATTAACCGCTTGTATAATTTTTGTTTTCTTTGTACATTTGTATAAATTGTCAATTAAACGTACTTTGTTGATTCCTATTTTCTTGCTTGGATTAGATTCATTCTTGCTTGTATATATGAAGTGTGTTTTTACATGCTTATAAGTAATTGTAACATAGTTGTGTTGATTCATGTTGTTTAGAAATGTATATTTGATAGGTTTGTTAACATTTTCTTGTGTTTTCTTGTCACATGTACATAGTTTTGTTATCACATCATCATATCTCCATCTATATCATCACATTTAACATCATCGATACATCATATATAAATAAAATGCTATATGTACATCATATATGTATGTTAACCTAATCATCACATACCATATCACCAAATGCGGGTAAGAGGGATCACAAATATAAAAATATGTCCCCCTGCACCAATATCATCATATCATCCCGTACCCAGCAAAGCAAAAAAAAGTATCTCATAAACCACAACATTTGATATCATCTAAGGATATATCATGCATCTAACATATGAGAAACATCATCATATCCATCATCATGATACACACAAACATATGAAATAAAACCATACAACATCATGATATAATCAACATCCATAATAAATCATCATCATAAGATACATCTCAACATGAAACTATACAACATCCAAAGTGTCCATGTGTGTGTGTGTGTGTGTGTGTGTGTGTGTGTGTGTGTGTGTGTGTGTGTGTGTGTGTGTGTGTGTGTGTGTGTGTATAAAATGTCTATCTCAACAAGATATACATCATCGGTAAAAAATGGGCCATCAAGGGCATAGGTCATAATAAATCCTTCATCAGAGGCATACATCAAAATGCTACATCATATACATCGATAAAAAATAATGAATCCTTCATAAGAGGCATGTATCTCACGGTACATACAAAATCAGTAAATACACATGAGTCATGTCTGACTCAAACCCTCATCGATCATGTGTGGCTTATGAGGTGGGGAAGACCCATAACCCGTGCACCATTTGCCATTTTAGTTTTCCACGCCACCGCTCAACTAATCTTCTAGCGAAGTACGGGCCTCTAACCTCACGCTGATCCACTCATTGTTAGCTATAGGTAGGCACTCGTTGATCCTATGGAATGACCTCATAATATAAAGAGTGATATTATGAGGCTCTTCCTTGATATGTCGTTATATCTATGTGTGTACGCGGTGTCACCGTAGCACCATCTATCTCGGAAATAATGCTACCTCCACAATATACTTGCCATATTATCCTGACCCACTACTCACTCGGCCCAAACCGACCCCTCTCTACTATCACCTGCTACACCTATGCCTAGGAGTACTATAGTAAGCTCATGATCTATGTCATCTACGAGAACCATCTATCATACCTACTTAAAATGAGAAGCACTTTCCCTCCTGACCATCATAAGCTTTGGCCTAGTCCCGCTCTTCCGTAAGAACCTATATATGGGCCTAGGCCTTGTCCCTCTTTACTTCTACCTGAAGTTGGATCTATGTGACATGATGAAGTTGTTGCTAGAAGGCAGCTAGCTTTTACCCATGTCATCTCTACCATCTCCTCCTCTCAAAGGACTATGAGGAGGACTATTCCTCGAACCCCATGGTTTTGGGTGGTACCTACTTATATCGTTGGGGTCTGCCTCTATCTCTATATAGTGGACCCTCTATCTCTATATTTAGGATATTAGGTGTTAGTCTTGATTTTACTTACATTTCTAACTAATTCTTACACACCACTAAAGTATTATTAATAACCATATAACCCTCAACAATTGAAATTCCAACACAAATAACTTTTGTTGATTTAATATGCCCAAGGAGTTTGATCTAATAATACTCAAATGTAAAAAACAATTGTCTTATACCATCAATTATAATGTCCTTAATCATTACCTTTAATGATCTAAGGTTAGCATTAATAAAAAAGAAAGTTATTTCCTAGTTTGGCATTACAATCTCACTAAGATAATATGTAAACAACATGTCTCGATCACTTGCACCATATCATATGGTATTTCCAATAATCGATTTCATATTAATTTTGTAATATTTAGGCCCAAGCAGAATCAAGATAGTATCAATATTTAAAGTGGAATTTAATATTTCCTTATAACATAAAGGGTTCCATTTTAATAACTGATAGGGCTATCATTATACCAACCTTAATTTTACCTTGATGAAAATAGGCTTAACTTTTACCTTCTCCCTACTATCACTCATCACTATTATGCTTTATAGCCATTGACCGTCATGCCAAAAAAAGATGGTTAGCATTTATAGATCAAAATTTTCTTTCATACTCAAATTATATTATTGCCACAATTTTAGATCCTTCATCATATAAAATTTATTACTTACTTATAGAATAGGAAACCATAAATTCCAATATCTAGAAAACAATCCAAGTATCACATTCTTGAAATTATCACATTTTTAGTGAATGAAGTAACTCATAAAATAGAATAACAAGGTGCATAACGACATACATTACTGACACAACAATCAAACACTATTTCATGTATCAAAACATTGCACATAGCTTTATGGTGACATTTAAACATCAAAGAAAAATAAGAATAAGTCATATGTACTAAGTGAATTACAAACGCTTGGTGGTAAGAGGTAATTAGTGGCGTGATCAGCACATGTAACTATGCATAAGTGTGTATATCCCTTTTTTAGGGTAAACACACCTATATGTAGCTAAAACTCATCTACATAATGATTTTTTGACCCTTCCTTTATAAATCATTCACCATTTAACGAATTATCCTTTCGATAACACAAACTGAAATTACAGGATGTGACATACTTCCCCTCTTAATGAATCATCATCCTAATGATTTTACTCATTAATTACAATCAAAATAATCAATCACGAGTTATAACTAATAGCTTAAGGATAAAAGTCAATCATTATCATAAAAACAATGCAATTTTTCTAGATTTTTGTTCATTTGAATTGAATTTTGTTGTCTAGAATAGGCTTTCAAACAATAATATCTACCACATAGTTAGAAATATCACAAAAAAATTATTACAACCAATCATGACATGCAATATTATTTAATATTCATAACCAAAATTCAAAAACAAGTTATTTATCATAGAAACAAATAAGGAAAACATTATTTCTAATCTCACCCTATCTTCCAAAACCATGTTGTTTCCTTCTTACAATTATCTTTTTCGGCTTTTCCTTGTGCAATTCCTAATTTTCTTTGAAATACACACAATGATTTTCCTTTTTTAGCTATTTTTATCCAAATAGATATGTGGTTTTCATCTTTCGGATATACTTGTCCTTAATTTATTGTCAATGATTTCTTAAATCATCAAAACTTCCTTTTCTTACCATTTAGGCTTTGTCAATTTTGCATACTTACGGGTATGGGTTTGTCTTTTGTATAAATATACCTTTGACTTACGTAGGAACTATCATAATAATCCCTATGTCTTAATTTTATAATGAACTTACTTATAACTCCATTTTACGTGATGAAGCTTAAGCAATGTCAATGTTGCATTGACAACCACAAATTTACCATTTTAACCAAATTTCATTTCATATGGTATGGAAAAATCAGATTTCATTTTTGTTTTTAGCTAATCACAAAATACAAGTAATTCAATTATGTTATTATCAAATTTTAAAATAGAAACATTAAGTACTACTTAACTTATCTTCATTATCACATTAGTAAACTTATTCCTTCTTCTTAGCTTATCATCTACTGCAACATTGTTCTTCTTCTTGCTAGAAATTACAACAAGTTCTTTCTTTTTTTTCATCTTAGAAGTCCAAATTTTTTTGCATTATCATTCCTTCACATTTCCCTAAAATTTCAGGAGAGGAAGAGTTTATTCCTTTTCTATATTCTCTTTCCAAGTTGGAATTTTGTATTCTATTTTAGAATTTTGGCTTTCTACACAATACTTTTATGAGAAATTTCACTTCTATCTATTTAATACCTTATTTGGGTTTTAATTTAATACTGAATTTAAGTTCCAAATCTTTGATCAAGTTGTCAATCAATTTAAATTATTTACCTTAGGGATCATTTTGACACTTAGTAGCTTCCTAAGTAATTTTTCGCTTCATGTGTCACAAAGGATTGTTAGATTTTTCTTTAACTTCTTTACTTGTTAGGAAATAAGTGTTCATAGTGTGAACATATCGTTCGGATAATTGTATTTTTAATATTGAAATAAATCATAAGTGTGCACAAATAGTTATCATGTAAAACACATGATAGGGTATGGGAGTAATACTTAAGGAATAGAGGAGATATTTGGGGATAAAAAGATAAGACTCGGTCTCCATGATTATAGAGTAGAAAATCGTATAAAATTCCCTTCCTATTCGATAGAAATTACTCAAATTTTTTTATATTTTATGTCTCTAGATTTTTCCTATTTTCATGCGTTGAGATCAAATTATTGTTGCTAAATTTTATCATCAAATCTAGAGTATTTTTATCATCTGGTATCAAAGCAGGTTTCCTTATTGTAGAAGAATAAGAATATGGTAGAAGGAGTTCCGTAGAAAATTTCCACCTTAAACCCATCACAAGAAAAAGAATGTAGTTTACTCATATAACATCCAATTGATGTCTCATTTTTTTTTTCTAGAAATATAAGAACAAGACACACAATATTGTAGTTTACATCAGCTTCAGATTCATCTTATATCTATGTGTAAAATTTTGTGTAAGTTGAGTGAAATTTTTGTTGTTTTTTTAAAACAAATGTTTTATAGATTGATTGTATCTAAAAACCCAAATTTGAAATATTACAAAATTTATTGGGTTTGTTTAGTTAATATCTGGAAAAAAAAATTTAAAATTTTAAAAACTTAGTTTCTAGTTTAAGAGAAACATGGAAATAAAAATAGGGATCTGAAAAAAAAGTGGTGCATAATACATTTATGTAATTTTTATTGGACACATTTTCACTTGTACGCGATGTCCATTTTATGGGGGGTATTTTTGAGCTTCATGATAAAATTTTATGAGTAAATAAAGAAAAATATAATGGAGGTTAGAGTCAAGGAAGGAAGGAGGTGTTTTAGCGACCTCTCATCAGGCACCATCGATGAGGCCACAATATTGCTTTGGTGGCCATGTTTTTTCAGTTGTGTTCAATGTGTTTAATTTCAGCATGTGTGGTAGTAAATAAAGAATAGATGGATATTTTGTTCTCTTTTATAAAATGTGGATGGGATGAAACATGTATGCTACTATGAAAGTGGTTGGAGGTATACTAGAAAACCAATTTGAGAGTTTGTGAATCTCTTAGAAAATCACATACAAATTGGTTAATGGTTCCACTAGAAAACTTGTTGGAGTTGATGGTACTCTTTGAAAACCATTGGATTGTAGAACATGAGCAGGTACTAGACAAAACTCACCCATGTTCACACTAAGGGGGTGAATGTTAGGAAATAAGTGTTCATAGTGTGAACATATGGTTCAAATAATTGTATTATTTAATATTTAAATAAATCATAAGTGTGCACAAATAGTTGTCATGTACAACTCATAGATAGGGGTGTGGGAGTAAGACTAGGGAATAGAGGAGAGATTTGGGGATAAAAAGATAAGACTTGTCTCCATGATTATAGGAGCAAGCAATTGTATAAAATTCCCTTCCTATTCAATAGAAATTACTCAATTATTTTCGATATTTTATTTGTCTCTGGATTTTTCCTATTTTCATGTGTTAATCTCAAATTTTTGTTGCTAAATTTTATCATCAAATCTTAAGTTTTTTATCATTTACCACCAAACCTAAAGCATAATAAGGCATGTTTTTCTCTCTATGGTTCATCCTTCATATACCCATTTTTTCAATTACAAAATTAATATATTCAGTTAGCATAAGGACCCAATTAGTCCAAGATTTGTAACCTTCAACTCTGATACCAGAATGTAACACCTCCATTTAATTCATCAAAAACTAAGGGAATTTTTTCATTTAACTCATTAGTTACATTTAATGCCTTTAATGAAGTTAACATGTAGGCATTAAATTCCATCATACAAGAGTTATAAATCCCTTAAATTATTTCACACTGATCCATTTAATTATCTTGATGCCTTCAATGATTAATAGATTACATTGATTAATCCAACATTAATTAATGTTTAGAATCCAACCAGACAACCTATGATAACCATGTGCAACTACAAGGGTTCGATCCTACCCAATATCCTTTTCAATTCTTCTCTCAAGCTGATATACCTATTATATCATTTGGTTAAACCTTTTAAGGAATGACAATGCTTATCTTCTTAGTTGAGCATCCTAGGCATAACACAATTTGAAAGAAGAAATGGTGATTAGACAATGCAATCAATCAATTTCAATACTATGGATATAGTTTTAGGTCATCAAGCTAGCTAGCCTAATTTCATGGCTGCAAAAAATTCACATGAAACATGTCCCTCCATTCACCGCACAATCATCTCAATCATAGTATCGATTCTTTTCCATTCTTAAGTTATTAAGTTCATTGTTTAACAACTTAAGCATTCATTAATGTCCATCTTTAGTTACTAGGTTGACTTAGTTTGCTAAGTTAGATAAGTGCATCTATACCCTTAAGTACACTTAATCTATTAATGATTAGGATATAACAATGAGATATCATTAGTTATGATTATCTCTCTCGTGTTATCACAACATTAGGTTGATGATATCATTAATATGATTAATCATTAACACATGATTAATCAATGTTCATAAATCTTTTAATGTATAATGAAACATGCTGTTATAATAAGTAATATGCAAATGCATCATAGCCATATTATTGTGGTTTTCATAATAATAATACCTCATCTTAACATATGACAATAATCAATCATAATGATAACAATAATCATCAAATGTCAATAATGCATTAATAATCTATCGATAATTATGAATAACACTTAATATAACACAAGTACACTACAAACAATGACATATATTTATATCATGGAGGTTAAAAACCTCATCAAAAGTACATATCATTATTACAACAATTATAAAATACATCCGAACTTTAATCGCCTTTCCGCATCATCATGCAAAGCACTTTATTTTGCTTTTAATAATACAAGTACAATTATGATATTCCTCAATCAATCAAATTCAATCAAACATAATACATTCATGATATTTCACAACTTAGAATAACATCAACAATTATGTTGTATCTACCCTTTTATTCTTTTCACATTGCTTTTTAACCTATAATCTGAAAAATTTGAAGTACAAAATTGTATCTTGTCAATTCTAATCGAATTGGCATGAAAGGATATCCTCGGCATCTTTAAATTTTATAAAGCTAAAATGCTCAAATCAATAAATTTCAGCATTATATATAACATTAGAGATTATGAATAAGAAATCATTAATTATTTCTTACTTCTTTCATTCATATTATTTCCACATGAGTAAGACAGATTTAATTTAATAATTTATCTTAAATAAAATCAACTAAAATTCATGAATGGCAATTGATACAATATCCAATAATTTACCAAAACCATATTCATGATAGAATAATATACCCAGACATATACAAATTCAACCAAACTTCTTAATTTTCCATTATTCATTGTATGTAAGGTAATTTGTATTATGATCATTCACTCGGAGTAAAAATTAGAATTGCCCGCATAAGGATAATGAAGAAGGAAAACTTATTAGCATAAAGATGTGGCTACCATGTCACATGTAAACAATAAGAAGCAATAACAGATCTTATATTATAACCTTTGAAGGGATAATGATTGAGCATTTAGGAATAGAAAATCACAAAGGTTTCTACTTCCTAAATCCAACATTCAATTCAATGCATATAGAAGGACCAAAACATCATATTACTTTTATTATTTCCTCGAGAATTATTCATTCCAAACGCAGATATACTAATTTATAAAAGAAATGTATCTTATTAATATTGGTTCATTAAGCCATACGTTTCACTTCCACAAGGTCCACTGGATTATATCTATAAAGAAACTAAATTCCTCAAACAACATGATATTATCAATTTCCTTAAGACGAAGACCCTCGGTCTATTTATGGTAACAATAAACCATTTACCAAACCCAAAACGATATTTCCTGAATGGTCTCACAATTTCCTTTTACCTTTGTATTTCATAACTTCGTCATCAATCAAGCTTATGCAATAGTAATAATAATAATACACTTTTGTAACTTGATATATTCTTCTCAAAATGATCATCAACAAGGAAATATATATGCTATCACTAGGTTCAAACTTATACAAGTCATATTGTAGTAAGGATTTCCTTAATTCCTTATAACAATTTTCAATATATTATTGGCTTATAATGATAATCATTTCAATAACAGAAATTAAAAGTCACCCTTTGGGAGAAAGGAAGAAAAATAACAAATCGGCTAAAATAAGGTACATATCTAAAATCTTAACAATAAAAAAAAAACTAATCTTCACAACCCATATAATATTATTCCTCCACTTAAATGAAGGTAATTGTTCATATCAGTAGATTATACAACTACAAAGTGAGTTACTATGTCTTCACATAATCAATCATGTTATCAAAAACCTATTTCATATAGGGTTACTCCACAAATCATATTAGTAAATCACGTACCATAGAAAGGCTCTCAAACAATAGATCAAAGATAAAACTTTTGTCCTTATTTGGAACCCCAATTAACATATATATAAATATATTGTCTTATTTACCCTAAACTGATTGTCACCCATAATCATCATGCATTCCAGGGAATAATAACATTAATATCAATATAGTATCTTTGGTTGGGTTTTCAAATCACATATCAAAAACCCATCATAGATTAAACAAAAATTTATATTGTACCCTTAATGGCTTTTGTGCCTATTAATCAAAGGAGAATATGAAAGTTCACATATAATGATTAAATTCCCAAATCATAGACTTATTCACATACCTCATATGGCAGCCATAGCCACATTTCAACCCACTCTCAGGTCCCCAAAAAAATATTATAAATATAAATATATATACATGTAGGTATTTATACATACAAGCATTGCATCCAATTAAACTACAAAGAGAAGGAGGAGAACATTCCATCCCTGGAACAAGGGAAGAGAAGTCTACAACTTCCTTATTTGTTTTCAGTTGGCCGAGTAACTATATCTTCTTCCTCCAGAGTACAGCCATAAGAATCCCAAGAAAAACCTTCGAAAAAAGAGTTCTTTAAACACTTCTCTAACCACTTAAATAAAGAAACTTTGCCATCTTAATAAAGTGTAGAATACATGTAATCCATCCTAAGGACTCTAATAGAGTATTTTTCCCTTTATTTCCCTTAATCCCATATTTAAAATTGGACTATAACAAAATTACCATGCAAGAGTTCTAGAGTTCAATATTGAATAGCAAAAAAATAGATTAACAAAAAAAAACCTCGATGGCTTCTTGGAGAATATTCAATTTCCGCATGTCCTTTTCATGAATTGAATGCATTACTATCTCCTTATGCCACGTTGTGGATATATTAAATTTACATCAATTTTCCCTCCATATTTGGTGGTGGAATTTTGAAATATCAACTCAAATTTAGTTTAATACGAGGTTAGTTTAATGGCCTCTTAACCATTATTTAAACTATAACTTTTCTTTACCATCTTCTCTATGGTTTGAGACTCTATTAACACTTAAAATAAACTCAACCAATCAACAATATTCTTAATTTTCTAATGCCATGGTCATTTAATCGAATTGCTAATAAACCCTCGCAAACCAATTAACATTATTTCATGGTTAATAGACAAATTAGAATAATCAAACAATCAATACCATTTAAGTTTGGTCAAAGATCAACCTCATCAAATAAAATGAGAAAAGAGTTTTGAGTTTGGTGAGTACCAAATCACCACTTTAATAAAATTGTATTTGACTTAACACCATGACATGTTATTGTTCGTATTAAACATTTACAACAAAAATGATATTAATAATGATAATATTGACATGATGTTTAGAATTTAGGAATTATAATGGCCTTTATAAGTTTAACAAGAATAATACCAACATATACTTCTTGATCATTTAAATAATCAAATGCCACTAAAGTATTGTTAATAACCATATCACCCTCAACAAAAAAAAAATTCAAGTGCCAAAGACAAATGACATTTTTTAATCTAATAAGCCCAAGTATTTTTATCTAATGACACTCAAATGTAAAAAAATTGTATTATACCATCAACTATAATGCCCGTAATCATTTCCTTTAATGATCTAAGGCTAGCATTAATAAAACAATCAATTATTTCCTAGCTTGGCATTACGATCGGTCCAAGACAATATGTAACCAATAAGAATGATCACTTGCATGATAATATTTCTGATTGTTGATTACACATTAACTATGTAACAGAAGGACATTAACAACCAAATAGAGGATGGGGCAAGAATTTTCAAAATTGGGAATGAGTGGGAAAAGGTAAGAGAGCCTATTGCAGGGATTCATGGGGAGAATCTGTAGGATGGCAGGAAGGATGCACAATTTACAATGGAAAGGGACAAGGTGGAGCTAGATATGAGACCCCAATCACGTAGGTGTAACGAGTGGTCGTAAATTCAACCAAACATGTATCTACTATCAATCTCATCTTTGTTTATAATGAAAAGGGCATTTTCTTGGAAATACCAAAACAAGTAACCAATCAAAGGCGAAGTCTTTAATGTGCAATACTTATTTAGCCAACATACTGTACTACATTGAATATTGAGGAGTTTAGGAAATGGGCTAAAATAAATTGATTCCCAAAGGTTCAATGAAAATATCAACATATGGTAATGCTATTAGGAAATAAGAGATAAAATATGTGGAATAATCCCTTACGTAATCACAACAATAGAAACTAATATGCGTAAATTATTACAGATCTCAACTAAAAGTGTAGATTAAATAACACAACACAGAGAGACAAGATTTAACATGGTTCACCCAATTTGGGCTACATCCACTAAGAATCACTTGCTCATTTTATTACAAGCCTCCACTCTATCAATACAATACCTAGATCCATTTGGAGCTATGCTCAAAAACTCTAAAGAATTCACACCCGAATTCAAAGCACATCTCAATACATTTGCTTTTCTATCTATCATATGCATAAGACCATATAAATAGACAATTGCTTAAGCAGCTTTGATACAAAACCGTGGGTATCAAAACCATGGGCAAAAATCATGGGTATCAAAAATGGGCAAGAACCGTAGGTGTCAAAACAATGGGTACCAAAAACCATGGGCCCAAAATAGCCCATAACGGTTACTCATTACCCATGGGTTAATAAACCACCCATGAAAATTTGCTTCGGGGCTTCACCCCCACCCCAGTCAACCCCCCGACCCACTCACCGGTGAGCGACCACCATAAAAATACCCGAGTGTAACACATAGAAGGTGTACCACACTCTAACATGAAAACAGTTCCAAAACATAACAATCTCCCACTTGGAGACTGATTTCCACCGAGAAATCTTCTCAACCCTTCACTGTCATCTATGAAGGCCAACCAAAGCTGAACATAGCTTTAGTTTATCCTTGTGATCACCTTGGTCATCATGTCTATAGGATTTTTATTGGTATGAATCTTCTCTAACTTTAACTTATCTTCTTCCAAAGTTGTCATGATGAAGTGATATCTCAATTATATGCTTTGTTCTAGAGTGGAAAGCGTGGAGTTCTTAGCTAGGTGTATAACACTCTAACTATCACTATGCAGCTTACATTCCTTACTTATGCCCAACTCCTCAAGCAATTGTTGTAACCAAATCATCTCTTTTACCTGCCTCTGTGGCAGCAACATACTCACCTCCATGGTTGATAAAGCCACCAACTTCTGTAGTCGTGAAATCCAACTCACTGTTGTCCCACCTATAGTGTAAATATAACCTTTCGTGCTCCTCCTGCTATCAACATATCTAGCCATGTCTCGAATCTACATAACCACGTAAAGTGGTGTCTCGATCCATCGTAGCATAAAATTGTCCCCATGGTCCCTCTCAAATACCGAAGGATCCACTTTACTTGCTTACCAATGCTCTTTACCTCGGATCACTCATAAATCTACTCACACTCCCCACCGCATGGGCAATATCAGGCCTAGTGCACACCATAGCATACATCAAACCGCCAATCATTGATGAGTAAGGTACCTTGACATCATCTGGTTTCTTTCTTGTTCTATCTTGGGACACTTTGCTCCTTTGATAACTTAAAATGCCTCGCCAAAGGAGTCCCAACCAGTTTAGCATCCTACATGTTAAACCTATCCAATACCTTCTTAATGTACTCTTCCTGAGATAAATTCAGCTTCCGTTCCTTCCTATCCCAAGTTATCCTCATACCAAGGATTTGTCTGACTACCCCCAAATCCTTCATATCAAAGGATTCACTTAGCTGTTTCTTGAGTACTTTTATTTCCTGCATGTTTTTACCTACAACCAACATGTCATCAACATACAAACATAGGATAATATAACTTCCATCCTCAAATTTATTTGTATACACGCAATGGTTAGAATGACATCTAATATAACCTTTCTCCATCATGAAGCTATCAAACTTCTTATACCATTGACGTGGAGCTTGTTTCAGGCCATACAAGCTCTTCTTCAGTTTGCACACCATCTCCTCTTTACCTTTGACTTCATATCCTTCTGGCTGCTACATATATAGCTCCTCCTCCAAATCACCATGGAGAAATGTAGTCTTTACATCTAACTGTTCTAAGTGCAAGTCTTCTGCTGCCACTATTCCAAGAATAGTTCTGATAGAAGTCATTTTTACTACAGGAGAAAAAATCTCATCAAAATCTATACCTTGTTTCTGTGCAAACCCCTTGACCACCAACCGGCCTTATATCTTTTCTTTCCTCCTTCTTCATCTTTAACTCTATACACCCACTTGTTCTGCAATGCTCTTTTTCCTTCCTAGTAGCTTCACCAAATCCCAAGTCTAGTTCTCCATGAGAGACTTATGCTCCTCATCCATGGCTTGCTCCCACTTCTTACTGGCATCTACCTACATTGCTTCATCAAAGCTCTCTAGCTCTCCACTATCAGTGAGTAATAAATAATAAAGAGAAGGAGAAAAATGTTCAGGTTCTTTTCTTACCCTAGAAGACCTCCTCACTGTAGGAGTTTGGGGTTCCTGTTGAGTAGGTTCCTGAACTGATTCATGGGTCACTTTCCCATCCGAAGATCCTCTACCACTGCATATTCTTTCTTGGATTCTTCCCTATTTTCCTACAACTATTTCTTATACATGACTTTCTCATTAAAGACCACATCCCTAGATCAAATGATTTTCTTATCCTTAATACTCCAACATTTAAATCCAAATTCATCACCACCATAACCAATAAAAGTGCATTTTTCTAATTTAGCCTCTAGCTTGGTCCTATCATCCTTGTCAATATGAACAAACACCTCACATCCAAAGACTCTAAGAAATGAGTAATCGACTTTCTTACCATACCAAGCCTCCTCAGGTATGCCTCCATCCAAGGCACTTGAGGGTCCTCTGTTTATCAAGTACACAATTGTGCTCACCGCTTCTACCCAAAAATAAAGAGGCAGTCCTGCATGTATCCTCATGCTCCTAGCACATTCCATTATTGTTTTGTTCATCCTTTCTGACACCCCATTCTACCATGGGTTCCTAGAACCATCTTTTTCCTACGGATTCCATTCTTAGAACAATAATCATCAAATTCATTGTTGCAATACTCCCCTCCATTATCTGACCTGAGACATTTTAACTTAAGACTTGTTTCATTCTCTACCAAGGATTTCCATTTAACAAAAGTATCAAATACATCAGATTTGTTTCTAATACAATAAACCCAAACTTTCCTTATTAGCATCATCAATAAAAGTAACATAATAACTTGAACCCCCAAGAGATGATACCTGAGCCGCCCCCACACATTAGAATGTACCATCTCTAACTTACTCTCTTTCTTCGTAGGTCCAACCTTGAGAAACCTTACTCGCTTCTATTTCCCATATATGCAGTTCTCACAGAAATCTAAACCTATTTTTGTATATCTAGGAAAATTCTTCTTTATGATGTCCATGCCCTTATGGCTCATATGACTGAGCCTATAGTTCCATAATGTTGTATATGTATCTGAAGCCACAAGATTACAATCATTAGTACTATCAGTGGTTAAATACAAGGTTCCAACCTTCTTACCTCTTGCCACCACAAGAGCACCCTTGGTAACCTTCCAAGAGTCAACTGTAAATATCACAGTACAACCATCACTTCCCAATTGCCCCACCAATATCAAATTTCTCCTTAATGTAGGCACATGTCTGACATCCTTCAATAGCCATGTATTCCCATTCTACATCTTAACCTGAACAGAACCTTTTCCAACTATACTGCAAGGCTCATCATCACCAAGAAAACATGCCCAAAATCCCCTTGAACATAATCAACAAAATAATGCCTATGTGGAGTAGCATGAAAAGAAGCCCCTGAATCTAAAACCCAAGATTCAATAATATTATGCAAAGAAAGAATCAAAGCATCCTGACATACATTACCCGATGCCACATTTGCCTCCTTGTTTTCTTCTTGTTGTTTCTTCTTGTCCCAAGCTCCCAACAGTCCTTCTTTGCATGCCTAGACTTTCCATAATGCCAACATACTATCTTGCTTTTAGATTTTGACCTTGCCCGATCCTTTGATTTTCCATATTCTTTTGTCTCCCTCTAGTTTCCACTATTAAGCATTCCCTCAAGTAGAATATTCACTGAGCTTTTTCTTCACATTTCCTCACTTAGAATCACCCCTACAACATCCTCAAACTTCAACTTTGAGTTAGTAGGAACCGAGTTGCTTACCGCCATTACTAGGCTATTCCAACTCTTAGGTAAAGAGCATAGAACTAATAAAGCCCTAACTTCTTCATCAAATTCTATTGTAACCAAAGCTAGCATATTTACAACCATATTAAAATCATTTAAATGATCTGCTACTGAACCATTCTCATACATCTTCATATTAAACAAATTTTTCATTAAAAATATCTTATTAGAGGCAGAGGGTTTTTCATATAACTTCCCTAATGCATCCATTAGTTCTTTTGTAGTCTTTTCCTTTGAAACATTAAATAATACCGAAGATGCAAGACACATAACGGATCATTCCAAGTGCCTTATGATCTAACAAATCCCATTCCACATCTGTCATACTTGAGGGTTTGTTCACCTTCTCAGACAACAGAGTATAAAGATCCTTCTGATAAAGGTAATCTTCCATCTGCATCTTCCAAAGACTAAAATTATGCCCGTTGAATTTATCAACCCTAGATCTTCCATCATCTGCCATAGCTCCCACTCAAGCTAAAAATTTCCATGTGATTCAACACTTTAAAAACCAAACCAGGCTCTGATACCAATTGTTAGGAAATAAGAGATAAAATATGTGGAATAATCCCTTACAGAATCGCAACAATAGAAACTAATATGCATAAAATATTATAGATCTCAAATAAAAGTGCAAAATAAATAACACAACATAGAGAGACAAGATTTAACGTGGTTCACCCAATTTGGGCTATGTCCACCAAAATCACTTTCTCGCATTTTATTACAAGCCTCCACTCTCTCAATAAAATACCTAGATCCATTTGGAGCTATGCTCAACAAACTCTACAGAATTCACACCCGAATTCAAAGCACATCTACAATACATTTTCTTGTCTATCTATCATATGCATAAGACCATATAAATAGACAATTTCTTAAGTAGTTTGATACAAAATTGTGGGTGTCAAAACCATGGGTATCAAAACAATGGGCAAGAACCGTGGGTATCAAAATAATGGGTACCAAAAACCATGGGCCCAAAAATAGCTTATAATGGTTACCCATTACCCATGGGTTAATAAACCACCCATGAAAATTTTCTTCGGGGGCTTTGCCCTTGAACCCCCATTGATCGGGGGGGCTTCACCCCCTCAAACCCCCTTGACCCACTCACCAGGAGCTGACCGCCGTAAAATACCCGAGTGTAACACATAGAAGGTGTACCACACTCTAACATAAAAACAGCTCCACAAACATAAAATATGCTTTCTTTGTGATTAATCTATCTTTGGAAGAGGATTTATTATGGATCCTTACTAGAGGACCATGGTTTATGGGTCGTGTTGTGGTTTTGGTGCAAAAATGGCAGCCTGACTTGAACCCCTTAGAAATAGTCATTAAAGAATACCCTATTTGGGTTAGGTTTTCAGGTTTACCCTTGGAATATTGGGATTTTGACATTTTGCAAGGGATTTCCAAATCCATTGGGGCTCTAGTCATCATAGATCTTGTTACTTGTGCTAAAAATAGACTTCTATTTGCACGGTTTTGTGTTAATGTGGTTCCTAAAACCTCTTTACCTAGAAGCATTGAGTTCAAGGCACTTGGGAGTTCATACCCAAAAGATTGACTATGATTTTGCACCGTTTATGTGCTTCTCATGTTTCAAGGCAAGTCACAATATTAAATCTTTTCCTAAAGCTAAAGATGAGGTCAGTATAAAACTCTTAGAACAAGAATAAAGGTACCAATTAGGAAGATCTCAAACATAAGGGAGTTATGTAACCAAATTGAAGTGGACCTTCAAGGTAAATTCTTAAAGCAAAATGATAAGAAAACCATTTGATATTAAAGATCATATTTTAGAAAGCCCAAAATAGCCTCTAAGAAGAAGAAATTGATGAAGTAGGCCAGAGGAGGTTAGCAATATGGCAAAGAGACCAAGACCCAAAAAAATATGAAGATGCGGTGGTTTTCAAAGATTTCCAGGAGGACAATATTGTAGGATCCATAGTTCCAGATACTATGGATGCAAGTTTTTTTTCCCAAAGACCAGTGGAATCACTACTGGTAAGTAATATGTTCAATATCCTAGACATTAATTTGGAGGAAATTCCAATAGTTGAAGAGGATCTCCAATGCACTCTTGAGACTTCTAGGAATGACCTAAATGAAACATCAGTTGAAGTCACTATGGATAAAGAAGTGGTAAAAGAAAGTCCCATTGAGGTATGTCATGTTGTCCATGTCCCTGAGGTGGCCAGCATATTGTCTCCAAAATGGAAAGTGACACCGAGAACCAAATCAAAGGTGGATGTTGGAGCCAATAAAGCATCTCTAGGAAGACCATCTAAAAAGAAAAAAGGGAGAGAGCCACAAAGAAGGATATTATGGAGGGGTGTTAAAAACCATTGTTGGTAGGTCAAAAATCTTCCCATTCTAAATAATTTGTTTATCTTCTAATAAAATCAGCCTAATCAAGCCCTTAAACATAGGATTTTGTTTGACTTCAAAAGTAAGGAAAAATTGGATGTCATTATGCTACAAGAGACCAAGATGAATCAGAAAAAATGAAAGACTTTTAGGATTTCTTTGGAAAGAAGTTGGATTTCACTATCAATCCTCTACAGGGGCATATGGGGGTCTATTTTACATGTCAAATAAGAACATTTTGGAAGGATTCCCCCTCATTAATAGCTAGTACCACTTAGCCATTTGTTTAACTGAAGTTAGTTCCAGGAAATAATTTATTCTCTCTAATATCTATGATTCTAATACTACAACTAGTAGAAGGACACTGGGAGGAGATTGCTATCTTCAGAAGGATTTTTAATGATTTAAACTAGATTATATGAGTTGATTTTAATACTCATCTCATCCCCTCATAAAATAAAGGGGAGTGAATGTGTTTAAACAAAGATGGAGGAGCTTGCAAATTTTTTGGGGTCGAATGGTTTGATGGATATAAACCTCAGTTGTTCAAAATTCATCTAGACTAATAAGAGGAAGGAGAAAATATTATTAAAATAAGACTAACGTGTTTTATTGTGAATATCTCGTTGGATTCAGGAGTAACAATAAACTCTTTCCACCCTAGCTCACATTGGATCAGACCACAATCCTCTTATTCTTAAATTTAGTGTTAGGGAGCAACCCATAGGAAGACCTTTTAGGTTTAAAAATTTGGACCACTCATCCAGAGCTGGAAACAAAGATAGAAGAATGGTAGAGAATGAAATTCAAAGGTAATAGTATGTTTAAGGTGGTTGCCAAACTTAAATATTAAGGTAAATCTTAAATTATGGAGAAAGGAAGTTTTGGCAAATTTTTTTCAAAAAATAGAATCTCTCGAAGACATCCATGCCATGGAAGAATTTATAGAATATGAAGGATGGAGCATGGAGGAAAAATAAAGGAAAAATATCTACTTGTTGAATAACACAATATTCTGCACAGAGAAGAGATATATTGGAAGCAGAAATCTAGAATTAATTGGCTTAAAGAAGGTGATCAGTAACACCAAATTCTTCCATATCTCTGCCACCATTAAAGCTAACAAAGGAAGAATCCAAGAAATAAATAAATATAATGGTGAATTGGCTATGGAGGATAAGGATATCTCTACCACCATTGTTTCCTTTTTAGGAACTTGTTTGTTGAAGGAAAAATTTCAGATGATATTTCTAGAGCATAAATTCTTAATCTTTTTGAACTGGTTATTAGCCAAGCTGAGAATAGTGAACTCATATTCATTCCTTATGAGGAAGAGATAAAATTATTTTTATGTTATGGAAGGTGAAAAAAAAATTCTAGGGTCGGATGGCTTCCCTACATTTTTTTAGATGTATTGGGATATTGTTAAGAAAGAAGTGGTTTTAGCTGTCCAAGATTTTTTTCCGATCTAGCATCCTTCTTAAACAAATCAACCACACCTTTATTTATCTCATACCTAAAAATCTAGGAGCTAAAGATCTTGGGGACTTCAGACCCATTAGTTTATGTAATATTATGTATAATCTAATCTCCAAAATTCAGGCTTTTAAAAATATGGGAGACACTAAGTAATGTTATTTACCAAAATCAAGGAGCCTTATGCCACGAAGACAAATTATGGACATCATAATCACTATTCATAATATGATACACTCTATGGAACTCTTAGGTAGGGAGGTTATGATTGTTAATCTAGACATGCAAAATCCTACGACAAGATATTTTGGGATTTCTTGTACTCCTTTTAATCTGACTTGGTTACCATTTCCCACTTCATGAAAATGATCCAAGCCTACACTAATGATCCGAGATATTCTATTATAATTAATAGAAGTCCCAATAGTTTATTCAAATATGAAAGGTGGTTGAGGCAATGAGATCCCTATCACTTTTCCTATATATTATAGTTGCTGAAACCTTGAGTAGGTTATGTGCCAGGGCCCAAAGTGATGGTATAATGGAGGATATTAAAGTGGCACATGGAGTGGAGAATCAATGTCTACAGCAGTTTGTGGATGATATGGTTCTTCTTGATCAATCATATTTTTAGGAGGCTCGAGCCTTAAAAGAATCACTAAACAATATGAAGAAGTTACCGGCAAAGGATTAACTTCATAAAGAGTTCCTACTTCTTCATTAATGTGGGGGAGGAGTAGTAGAATAGGCTTCTAGAGTGCAGCATCAAGGCCCTCCTAGATACATACCTTGGAATGCCTCTTTGTGGGAAAAATTAGAGGAAGGAGGTTGGAATAAATTAATAGAAAGATTTCATAAAAAAATTGCCTCTTGGAAAGGTTCATTACTTTCACAGGCTAGAAAAAATCAGCTCCTTCAAATATCTGTACAGGGTATTGTTATATTCATTATGTCCATATTTACCTTACCAGTTAGAGTCAAGAAAGATATTGAAGGCATACATAAAAGGTTTTTATGGACTGGATCAGAGGAAAATAATAGAATCCCTTTAGTTTCTTGGGATAAGGTCACCCAACCTAAGGATAGGGGTGGTCTTGGATTAAAAAATATACAACTCATGAATCAAGCACTAATAGCTAAGGTTGGCTGGAGATTGCATAGAGAGGAGGGCACCTAGGTCAAAATCCCGAAGAAAAAAAATATTTGCAGCCCTTTAGCTCTCTTCTCTAATTTAGAGCTTCCTAGAGGTTCTATTTTCTGGAATAATCTATGTCAAACTAGAAATTTGTTGATAAAAGGGAGAAAATGGAATCTTGGTGATGACACTAAGATAAAATTTTGGGAGGATCCATGGATCAAGGATAGAGCCCTAAAAACTGAAGAGCCATGGAGTGAGCTTTGGCCATTATTTAACTAGGAACAGGGAGAATTGGTTTGCAACTATTGGAATGAAGAGAGGAAGTGGATCCCCCTCCTTCCTCCCCCCCACTACCTTGGGGATTTACAACCCTTTCAAGACCTTAATAAGAGCCTTAAATACTATCATATACCCCATTATAGAGCTCAGGATGAGCTGATTTGGAGAACCATGGACACGAGGGAGTATGGAGTTAAGTCTAGCTATCTATTAAATTTTGAGCACATTGAACCCAATACTCTCTGGAGGAAGGTCTGGAATAAGAATATTATTCCCAAAATCAATATATTCTTCTAGGAATTTGTTAAAGGAAATATCCTAATTGTGGATAGGCTAAGAAAATTGGAATGATCATCACTAATAGATGTGGTCTTTGCAAATGTAATGAAGAGTCAATTCAACATCTCTTCCTAGAATGCTCTTTTCCTTTCAAGTCTTCTCTATTGTCCTTAGTCTTTTTAAGTTACACATGGTCCTTATTGGGGATGTGGCCCTTCTAGTGAGTTTCAATTTTCAGCATGGTTTAGTTAAATAAATCTAAAAATTTCCCTCCCTCACACGTTATGGGGTCTTTGGATTGAATGAAATAATCAGATTTTCAAGAACAAAGTTTCCAGTCTAGAGAAGGTTATTGAAAAGGTGAGACAATATCTCAAATAAAATGCTCAGATTTTAAAGCTCAAACAGTCTAAAATGTGTCTGGATTGGGAAAAAAACATTCTTAGTAACATGGACATCATTCCTATTAGTCATGTGAAGGAGAGGGTCACCCACAGTGTTAAATGGTCAAAACCTCCTAACGGTTGCTTCAAACTCAATTTTGATGGCTCAACCAAATAGAAGGAAAACATTTCTAGAGGAGGAGGTCTGATTTGTGATCACCTGGGAAGATGTATTAGATCCTATGTGGGTCCCATCGGTAATCATACCAATAATTATGTAGAAGCAAAGGCTATGCTCTAGGGCATCATGATGTGCAAATATTTGAGTTTAAAATCCATCATTATAGAAGGTGATTCCTTATGTGTAATTAATTATCTAAAGGATTAGAGTAAGTGTGGGATGGAAACTCATCAACATTATTAAGGAAGCTCGTGGGATTTTAGAATCATTTGATAAAGTGGTCATCCAACATACTTACAAAGTAGGTTACAGTTCATTTGATTTGGCATTTATTCAAATTTCTTGATATTGGTGATTGCATTTTGCTAGTGTTCAAAGAAAGAAAATTTGAGAAAACTATGGGATGCAACATGGTTCAAACCGAGCCTACTTATTTCCCTCACTTGAAAAATGACTCTATCTTGTGGAAATTGTTGCACAAAGGGGGCTTCACTAGGTATATTCAATGCCTTAAAGGTAATGACCTTGCACTTTCTGTTGATTTCAGAAATGATTGGATTGATGGGGGATTTAATTTTAGAGGGGTTCAAATTAGGGTCTCTGAGGATTCCATAGCTGAGATAACGAGACTTAAAATATAGGAGATCAAAATATATAAAGATAAAACTCATAAAAAAAATGAGATTGCTACTTTTTTAGGCCTCGTGAACATATTATTGCTTACGATGAGGTATAACTTGTACCCGACTTCTTGATTATTAGGCTGACTTCTGCCTAGTGCTCATGAAATACATGACTTTGGAAGGAAAATTTTGGAAGATTTTCTCTTATCATCTCTCCATTTTAAACTTCTTCCATAGAAACCAAGCCATGAGTTTGGATTTCTTCCTCTACAAGTCCCTGCTTTCCACCATTGATGACTTCAAAAATAATAAAATTTATGTCCCTCTTCATCAAGGCTTGATTCTTCTATTAGTTCAAAGGAGAAAACCCATTATTCTTACCCGCTTAGTGAAAAATAGTGATCTTGAGTCTGACCAAAAACCATAGTATTTGCCCTCAAAAGCATGAAGAAAAGGAAAGGGAAAGAAACTTCTCGAGGGTATTGTTAATGTTCTGTGAAACTTGAAATAGGGGTACGAATGTGGGTGAGATTTGGTAATAGGGAAAACAATTTGGTGGACTGGGAGACTAGGTTGATGTGAGATAAGTTAGCTTCCGATACCATTATCACTATTATTAAGTATTTTATACAAGAAATGAAGGAGTGCCACCATATAATTGAGGTCCATAACAAGACAATTAGGACGTATTCAGGAAGACTTAGTCATCCATGAACAAATGGTATCTATCCTTCAAGATTTAGTGGACAAGGTAGACAACAAGCATAATATGAAGTTGATGCTTAATAGTTCTGACAGTGAAGATTCTGAGACTGATGAGGGTTCTAATATGGAGGTCATGAATACCTAGATTAAGGACAAGGAGGAGGAAATCCTAAAATATCCTACGAGTGCGAAAAACCCAAATCAGAAAAGGAGGAGAAAAGACCTAAGTGGGTGATTATTAAATTTGCAAGAAGGAAGGATGGCGGGCCGAGTATCGATCCCATAGAAGGCTATGTAGAATTAATATCCAGCCTTTGACTACCCTTTTGTTGGTCTTGTTCCTTTGTTCTATTGGTTTCTCTTTTTAGTTTTTTTGTCAAACATGTAATGTTTAATATGCATACTTTGGTCAGTCTAGCTTTTTTATGTGGTGGTTTCTTTGTCAAGTATTTTTCACTAAGCCTCTCTCGGCTTTGTGTTGGTGTTTATGCTAAAAAAAGCTTCTTTTTGTATGGAATTTTTTTCCCTTAAAACAAAAATTATTTTATCTTATCTAAAAAATAACCAAATAAGCTATCAAGATTTAAATGCTTAATTTAATATTTCTTTGTAACATAAAGTGTTACATTTTACTAATTTGTAAGACTATCATTATAACAACCTTCATTTTAGCTTGATGAAAACAAGCTTAACTTTGACTTACTCCCTACTTTAAGCCACTATTGTGTTTTAGGTTCTTTGACCATCATGCCAACAGAAGATAGTTAGAATTTAACAATAAAATTTTTCTTTCATACTTGAAATGGTATTATTTCCACCATGTTAGATCCTTCACCTTATAAAAATCATTACTTCCAACAAGAATATGAAATAATATATTTCAATATATAGAACAAAATTCCAAGAAAAGTATCCAATTATTGAAATCATCACATTTTTTTAGCGAAGGAAGTAACTCATAAAATAACATAGAAAGGTGAAAAGACATATCATACTCGAAAAAAATCAAACAATACATCATGTACCAAAATCATCACACACATATTGATAGGAAAATTCAAACATCAAAGAAAAATAAAATAATTCATAAGTGCTAAGTGATTTATGAATTCTTAGCATATATGCACTATGTTGTGGTTGCACATAAAACTACGCATAAGTGGGTATATACTTTTCAAGGTACACAAATGTAAGTGTAAGTACACACCATTGTTTTTTACCCTACCTTCATAAATCATTCACCATTTAATAACTTATCCTTTCAATAACAGGCAAAAATTGTGGGAAGTGACATAGGTCATGATCTACTTGTGTGTATTTAATGATGCAAAGTGTGTTGGTATACATACGAGGTCATCAAAAGTTGTGAAGTCATTTCAAGGTCTATATAGTTTTTGTATAGAAGTTGATGGTCTCTTGTTCAAAGTAATATGTGACATAAGAAATTTATATTGCGCTGATTTGTGTCATGTGTTTTCATTAGGAGTGATGATCTTTAAGGTTTTATCATTGTCTATATGTATTATCAAGGATGAATTCTCAAGTCAAAGTAATATGTTCTTTTTCAGTAATATGAGCTCCATGGTCTTTTAATCCAAGATAAAAATTATCTCAAGTAGTTGTTAATCTTGATCATGTTATTATTTAAGATAGGAAGTATATTCTAAACATGTCCACAAGGTTGAAGATAGTACAATGTGATTTGTCCTTGAATCATAATATTGTTGAAGCACTTAAAGAAAGCATAAAGGATTGAGAACATGGTTTGAAGGTTAGTTACATACGTAAAGCCTCAAAGGATGAAGTGTTATCCATGACAAGTGTATGTTGATCTTAGAATGAGATATGATGCATTGCTTATGATATTCAAGAAACCAATATGTATCAAGATAGAAATCTTGAGTAAAAATGAAAAATGGAATATCACGGCCTAAAGGTGCTCAGAGGTATGATTTCAAAGCTTCAAGAACTGAAATTAGTATCTTAGATCATGAAGACAAACAATTAAGTCTAGGATGTGGAGAAGAAAATTCCATCAGTATGTTAAGTGTCAAGTCTATGTTTACGAGGTGACAAGGATGTTCATAACCCTATGTGAGATCAAGGAGATCAATGGTAGTGTCTTATGTAGGAATGTGGGATGAATTCAATTTTATAAGGTTCAATTTATCTTAATGTTGGTTCATAGATTGTGTCGGGGATAAGTAGGATTCAAGTGATCTGTATAAGTGAATATAACTCTACAAATATGAGATTGTTATTTTGAGGACTATAGTGGGTTTTCGAGGGAAGAATTGAATGTAACATGTCTAAAGGAGTTGAAATGAGGAAAAATCATAGTCTAAAATGTTGAACAATGTACATAATAAGTCTAATAATATGAAGGAATAGATGGTATGTTGCTCCAAGAAGATGTAAGCATGTGAGATGATGATTTGGATGTTTGTATCATTGTCTCAATTAGAATTTTTGAGTGATACAAGTTTGTAAGGGTCACGTATGGTCAACTAAGTTTTCTTTGTAATAGGAATTATCTTGGGGATCTGTAATTTTTATTTGGGGTACAAGTCGTGAAATGATAAGAATTAAGGAGCTACATGCTTATACATGAGGATTGTGTATTACAAAGGAACACAAAATGTGAGAGGCTATAATAGTGAGCCACAAGTATCGATGATCCATAAAGATAAGAAAGGTCTAATTTACTTCTTAAACAAGTATAATAGTTTTTAAAGGCTATGTGTAGATGTCTGGATATTTAAAGTGAGATTAAGATGCTAGAGAATGCCACAAATCAGATTTTTGGATTCTTTGAAATAATTTCATGACCTAATTATCTATGACAAAGGTATGTGTTAATTCTCTATATCATAAGGTTAGATGGCATGTCTTAGATTTCGAGGGTATTGAGTAAATCTACAAATGATACAAAGAGTTAATAGAACTAAGGATGTTATTAGAGGAGTTTGTAGGGTGTAAAATTGGACCAAAGATTCAAAGAGTGTACGGTGACTATATTAAGAGGAAAATGAATACCTACAGGTATGTATGAGATCTCAGGATAGGGGATCTTAATTTACTTCTCTATTAAGTGTCTCAAATGAATAAAGTTGTCTAGGATCTTGTAAGCATGAATAAATTATTGGTTAGCTAAGTACTATTAAATGATAACTAAGTTGGTGACTCAAACAAGTATGTTAATATGCAAAGAAGGTTGAATCTACTTGAAATATGCTTCATGATACTAAAGATGTTCTTGATCCATCTCCAATGTAAGAAATCAAGGTAAGAATATCAATTTCTATGTTTTGAGCTAGAGTTGGGTGCTAGGATCTCAAGGAAGCCATAAGGAGATGACTCGTGTTGCGTTTGAGCTCTTAGAGCTAGAGGGAAGTTGGTTATTTTACACTAAGAATTTTATTAAGGGACTATAGTCTTAAGAGGTGAAAATGTTGAATTTGGAGCCAAATTGTGCTTTTTAGCTAGATCAATACCTAGAAGAGTGATGGATGGAAAAGATGAAGGCAAAATGAAGAGTATTATTTCAAGAGGAACTATTTTGGGGTTCATTATAAGTGCATATATCTTCATATGTTGTTTTATAAGACAAGGAAGAGAGGTTTTAGTCCTGGGGGAGTTTTCTCGAGTCAAGTAAGTTCTTTTGAGCATTATTGTCATTGTGTTTAGTCATGTGTTATCATTTTACATGTCTAGTGGTCATTGTATCCTTTTTTATAGATGTTAAATGGGGATGACGGATCATAAATATGGGAATAAGGTTATGTATAAGTGATGGTTTTGTTGATTTCCATCAATCTTTTTTAGAAGGTAGTTGCCACCAATGAAAAAAGGGGAGATTGTTTACCATCGTGGGTTTATGTTGTCACTAATGTAAAATTAATTGATGGAAAATGTTCTCATTGTTTTGTATGAGACTTCATGAGGTGTCATTCATATCTCAAAGATTAAGGAGGATTGGTAATGTCTATGTTTGGTGACTTCTATGAGGTCCTGGAGAAGCGATTAAGTGTGTATAGTAATGGTTTGATCTCTCCTAAGTTGTTTGAATATTTTCATAAGGTCACACATTGTCATATAGGTTTTTTTCCGGGTGTTAATGAGTCTATAATGATTCATCATGGTCATTTCATGAGGTTGTATGGTTGAGTAGGATTATTCCAAGGACCTATTACTAGTCCTGAAGCATGCAAAATGAGATGGAGGTATGAAATTTGGTGCAATAATTATTATTGGAGCATGGTATTAGGATGGTGATAGTGTACATGAGTTATATGATGTGTTTTAGGTCAGTTTTCAATAATAAAATGTAGTTATGAGGTCATTGGGAAGAAAACTCGAGAAATAGGCCACTAAGCACAAGTAAATGAGATTTGTTGGAGAGTTTAAGAGCTATTTGGTATATATGGTGAGTACTAAAATTTAGAGGATGTTTTATGATTCTTCATGAAAATTTTCAGACATTTTGAAGAAGGAATTGCAAGATATGTCAAATTTGGCAAAACAAGGTGAGTTACAATGTGTTTTAAAGCAAACATGGAATTTATAATGCTTTGGTTGTGAATTATATGATTTGTATGGAGAAAAGATATATTTTTCATATATTAGTAGCTCAGTTATGAAGGTTTCACAAAAAAATGAGGTAGTTTGATTGTCACATTTTTATGAATGATCGTTAACAAGGTAAGTTATTTTCAAACCCTAGAAAACCCTAACTCAAAGGGACTTGGAGAAAAATATGTGTAATAAACTAGTTTTTATTCCATTTTCAAATTTTATGACTGTATTCTATATAGGACTCTTCCAGATTTCAAAAAGTATATTAGAGCACGTGATTATATGTGGGTCCTACTGAAAATGCTTGTTTCTAAGGAACTTTAGTTTAAGGTAAGAGTTTCTAAAGGAATTGAAAAATAAATTGACATTGTTTTTATCCATTTATATGTACTAAATTTTTAGGACATTTTCAGATCATGGTTGATCTTATACATATAAAATTACACCCATTTTATTAAGACTAGTTCTTGGGGTAGTTTAGAGCATCTTGTGATAAAATTGAGATTACGGGAGCTACAGGAAGAGTCAAGACTCCATTCTGAGTTTCGTTTTAATCATGGTTTATATATATTTCTAATGGGATATCAAAATTTAATTTTTTATATGGTATAAATTTGTTATGAAATATTCTTTGAGGGTAAAATATGGAAGATGCTTCATCTAGCAGGTATCAAAGGGCTTCGTTGGGTAAAGTGATATTTCGAGTTCTTATTGATTATTGAAGGTTTTTGAGTGATTAGAATTTTTTTAATGGTGATATGATTTGGTTAAGTTTTAACTGAGTTTTGAAGGTGATGGAGAAAGTTGATCTCGAGGCCATTTCTTGAGTCCTAGAAGGCTTAAGAAGTAGTTTGCAAAGATGGTCTTTCGTGAAGGCCTTCCCCTTGGAGTTTGGAAGGAAATAAAATTTATTATGGAAAAATTATTATGAGTGATTTAAAATAGTGTATGGAATGTTTCTTGATGATGATGTTGGATGGAGTTTTCAAGCCGGTTTGTGAAGAAGAAGGATTGCTTATTTTTAGGAAAGACTTGTTCGAGGATAAAATATTTAGGTGACTAAGGTATGAAATGATTGATTTTATGATTTATATCAATTAAAGAGTGAAGAGGGAATGAATTTTATTCATATTTAATGTATTTATAGGTCTTGTAAGTTGAAGAAAGGGTGCAAAATAGTTGAGTTTGTAAACAATTTTTTGGGTAACTTTATTTGGTGATTAGGAAAGTAGGTGTGGTTTACACATATGGGTGTGTGATGATATATAAAATGCACATATGTGTTATATAAGTCATATGGATTCCATTTATTGGTTACATGCCATAATTGAGTTGTTCTTGGGTGGCTTGTAGGCCGAATGGTGAAGATAGGGTGTTGAAACAATTGTTTGTGAAGGATATGAGTTTTTTTAGTTGTCTTATGAATTATTTTATTGGTGAAAGATAATTAAAGACTATTGATGATGTTTTTATGATATATTACACATTTTTGAATAATTTTTTTATTGAATAATCAAGTTTTTAGTGTTAGTAGATTTTACTCATCCTAACTATAGGGTTTAGTGCTTGTTTTGTGCAAGTTGAATTGTTTTTGGCATGGCTGACCTATATGGGTCAAATGTGAATGTTGTAATAAATATATTGGTATGTTTTTAAGTTTTTTTGTTTGAATTATTCATGAATTACTGACCTCTCTTATTTTTTTAATGAAGATAAGGGTATAAAATTAAAGTTTGAATGCAAATTTGAACTAGTATTTATATAGGGAAAATATGACCTACATTAGAGTGTAAAGGTTGATCAAATACATGAATTAAGAGATTAATAAGAGTTTTAAAATATAAAGATTGATGAGTACAATGTTTAAAATATTTTATAGCAAATACATGCCCATGAAGAAAATGATATAGAAAGTTAGAGGAATGAGAGTTTAAAGAAGATTATGTGAGCTCAAATTGAGATTTCCATGAGTTGTGCACAAAAATTATTAAGAGATCATCATATTAACGTGGTTGAGTTAGTGCTTAGTCATCTTAGTGGTTGTATTATTCTCCTTTGGAGTGGGTGATTCACTAAATTAGGGGTTGGTCCTCTTTATAGGGTTGATGCTTTGTACTAAACTAGGGGTCGGGTGCTCCTTATGAAGTTGGTTCTTCACTAAATCTATTTAATTTGAGTACTATAAGAAGATTTTCCATGTGTTTTATTCTCCATGATGGATTCCCAATATTATATGGTATTCATATGTCTTCTTCTTTGTTTCATGATGTTGTGACTAGGTTAAAACATACTTGATGTGCACATATGGTTATGGATGTTAAATGAATGATGTATGGACAACTTAAATGGTGAATGTATGTTTTAGTAAATTAAGTAAAATTTATTATTGGAACTTTTCACCCCCTCTCAGTTGATTTTGCTTCTAACACATCATGTTTTAAGTAGAAAATATTAATGACTTCACAACACACACACACACACACACACACACACACACACACACACACACACACACACACACACACACACACACACACACACACACACACACACACACACACAACACACACACACACACACACACACACATAACTCATTTCCTCTTAGTGGTCTATACATAGGATGCCACTAAGTATTTTGAGTCTTTTATTTTAAAAATGCATGCTTGAATTATATATACTTAGTTTTGAATTCATAATATCCCAAATGTTTTTCCAATTTCAAGAGATATCGAGCCCTAAATACTTGGTAGTATTTTCACCCTTTTATTTGCCATTTGTTATTGCATAACACCCTGCACTTCTAAAAATGGTAGCATTTTAAAGGAAGGGACCCTCTTTAGGTTAAAAGAAGTTGTTGGCATTCAAATATCTATATTTTATTCTAATAATAGTATTTTATCAGATTACCTTATTTTATAGTTTCTAGTGTTGGAAATAAATTAGATTAAGTCTTTACTTAGCTAAGTATTTAAACAATCACACTTCAAAAAAATTGGCACTCACACCTCCTATGTGAGAGGAATTTCCCTTCATTATTTCTTATTCCTTGCACTCACACATCGAGATTTTTTCTCCTTCATACTCTACAAGTATCTAACGTTTCAATGTTTTAAATTCAAATAACTAAATATTTGACTTTTCATCACATGTAAAAGAGAGAGAGTTAACACTTACCAAGTGTGAGAATTTTAAAGCACTAGTTTGTAGTGTCGGTGTGTGGATTAATTTTAGCCATTTATTAGTTTATTTGGTTATTTCTACCTCACACATGGTGAGTCATCTTACTTAGGTAAGTTGTAGGTATTTTAATAGTTATAAGACATGGCTGATTTTGTCATAGGATTTGTCATACTTTTCATGTGTCATATTTATCCTATGTTATACACAAGTTACATTCTATTTCTTGATTATAATTCCTTTCTCCATTGTGGAGGTATGATAATTCTAGACATGGGAGTTACACAACACTCCCATTATGTACTCTCCATTTTTATCTATGAGAATGAGTAGATTATTTTTATGAATTCAAAAGCTCTTTGATCGTGACATGCTTTACTTGCTAATTACTTAGAGAAATTTTAGATTATCATTTGAGTGCAACTCCTTAGATGTTCACACCATTATGAGAGATCTGCATGTCCTATTTCACGGTATTAAATCTTTGTCTTGGTAATTTTTTCACTCACATATCTAGTGTAGACACAAAATCATGCACTTACTACTATTTACTACATTGCCAAGTATGTTGTTTTATGTATGGATATTGAGTAAGAAAAGTATTCACCGGTGAATAATTCCTAGTCCATCTACTTTATTTGATTTCTTCTATTATTTTATCTCTCACATCCTGTCACTCATACACCCAGTTCTAGTCAATTCATAGGGATCCATGTCTATTATTATTATCATGTTTGTTATTTGTTGTCTCTGGACACTAGTGCTCGTGGATCGGAAACTAGCACCCAGTGTGCTATTGTTTAACTTGGGAACTTTTGTTCCCTTTGTTTTTATTCACATTTTAACATTTTAGGTTGTCCTTTTTGTTTTTATTACTCTTGTCCCGAGACCCCGGTCATAATGTCAAGTCATTAGTATCGAAATTCAATAAATTGATCCCTATATAAAAATAACATACATACTGTTATAATGGCGGAGATAATTTCTATCAAGGTCTATCTATCTACATATAAAAGGGATTGTATCTTGGGCTTATTATTTTACATACACTCGCATAGGAAGGGGAAGTTTGTTTTTCCATCCACATATTTGCATTCTATTTAGCTATAACATGCTATCTTGGCATCATTGGTATGAGGGAAACCTAAGAGCACTATTACACACACAAACACATAGAACTACATTGGGTTTGAGATGTAGTGCAATGCTCATTCATATGTTCACTTGTTTGATAGACAAGGATAATCTAACCCATCATTTTACATCTTTCATTTTTAGGATTTAATGTAGTTTGAGGGTTTTGTAATAGATTATTTGTGTTGCATGTTTATAGGTTCCTTGAAATCCAAGTGTGACATACATGTGATCATCGGAGAATAAGTGTGAAACCCTAGAAATAGTGAAAAAATCATATTTTTATCATTTCGGTAGACTCTAGCACCCCATAGAGGTCTAGGGTTCCCCCAAGTGTCCTCAGTCCCTACTCTAGGTGCCTACGTGTCCCGACACTCTTGAAACTTATGCATTTTTCTAGGTGTGATTATGAGACTCGAGTTGTTGTTTTATCGCCTTCTTCAAGTTCGTAGACACACTACAGATAAGAACAATCAAGGTAAGTGCATTATCCCTATCATTTTATTTCATATTCACATTATTAAAAGTTTATTATCATTTGTTTCTTGTTGTACATTATCATAATAGTTTTATAAATTTAGGTTTCAATAAAATATTTCAGATTTTATTGAATCATCAGTGGTGAACTCATACCTTAGAACTCCTTTCCCTACTATCCACTAATTGATTAAAGTATATATTCATCTCCTTGGTAATTTATTCATCATGAGAGTGTTAATCCATCCTCGATGATGCTATTAAGGTTGTACTTAATATTTTTTGTCATAATCCTCAAATTGATAGTGAGATTCAAAGATGGATTTTGGCCAATGAATTAAAAATTCCTACTATTTTAACCCATTCTTCTTACAACATTATTTCTCCATAAAAAAACATTTTTTGTTATACTCCTTTTATTACATTGGCAATCAAAATACTCCACCTTTGTCTGCTTATGTTAAAACTCTTGATGATGTTATTATCAATTATATGTTTGCTCTTTCATGCGATAATGTAGATAAAAATAATTATGAAAATGTACATGTGCATGATGTTATTTCTCATACTAATAAGGATTATTGTAATGTCATATCTAATACTCATTTCATTTCTACAAATATTTCTAATTATTGTAAAGATAGATCTAATGATAGTTCTTCTCCTACTTCATTATATTTTAATGATACGCTTGATAAAATTATTACATTATAAAATTTGTCTCGATACTAATAATATTTTTGATCATGAACATGTTAGTAATGATCCTTCTCGCATACCACAGTAATGTGAATTCTCTAATCCCCTTTCCTCTTCTTCTTTAGTTGTATCTAGTAGCATATATGATGATTCCCCTCCTATTGTTTTGTCTTCCATCAATTATTTTGATGTTATTCCCAATTCTTCTTCCGATATTCCATGTTCTTAACTACATAATACTTGTTCTACACCTACATCTAGTATTCCTATAGCATCGCAATCCTCCAATTCTTGTCATGACATTCCTATGATCACTTCTAATGCCAAAATTCAACCACTGAATGTAATTCTCACATCTTTGACCATTCCTCCATATGATGTTTTATTATTGATGCATATTGTTGGGAAATTATAATCTCATGTCCAATCTCTCACTCTTGAAAGAAAATCCTATTATGCTTCTATTGATAACAATTCTTTACATGGAAATCCCATTCCAAAAAGATTCACAATTCAACATTCCCTAAATATTTTATCATGCCTACATTTTCATATTCTAATGGTACTTACAATTCATATCATCATCTCAAGCATTATAATTTAGCTATGGATTCTTACTCAAATGATCGATTATTTCTTAAATATTTCCACCATAGTCTTACCGATGATTCTCTCCAATGGTACATGTACCTACCTTTTGGATCTATTACTACTGTTGTGAAATGGAAGAGGCCTTTTTAAATGCTTCATGTTTAACAACGTTCCTAGAGTCACACATCATTTCTTACCTAGATTAAATCATGGAAAGCCATAACCTATTATTTATTATATTATGTGTTTCAAAGATTGCATGCATCAGCTAGTCTTTCCTTGCGATTTATAAAATAAATTCATCTTTTGATATGGATTGAGTCCTTTTTATAAGAATGATTGTAATATGACACATGCAAATCATTCACACTATAATGCTATAAGGTCATTTATCTATAACAATATATAATTTCTACACATATTATAGATTCTCCTCGTTATTTCTATTACTTCCACATCATCTTCTAGTTCTTCTCCTCTTCCATCTATTAATCTTCCTCTAAGGTGTCCATCTCCTCCACCCGTAACCAATTTCTCAGTTACCTCCATTACATAAGTGTCTTTCATCTCCTCCACCACATTCGTCTTTGCCTAAGTCTTCTACATCTCCTAATAAGGATCCATTACACTTTTCACATGATGTTAAGAATCGTGATGTGATGCTTAGTTTTATTAATGAGATCTTGATTTTCTTTCCTTCCAATCAACATCATCCTCCTCATCACTTTTAATGCCAACATGGTCATATTTGTTGAAATTATCATCACATCAATTGTCATCGTGATGATGATTGTTGTGCCTTTCATGAAAAAATATAACAATAAGAAGACAAGGGTGTCATTACATTTGGTTCTCACTCCCGTGAGTGGTCTATGTCTCTTATTCCATGCAAATGTGATATTACTCCACTTCACTTATCTCATTTTCCTTCTTCTAAGGTTTGTATTCATCCATCACCTCAGGTCATTATTCATACATGACCTCCATGTATCTCATCCACCACCGCATCATCAAATTCATCGTATAGTGCTCTTACTTCACAAAGGATTCCTAATTCATCAACATTCATGATCCCCACCACTACATCTCCTATCATTGGAACCATCTCATCGGAAATTCAGTTCGTTTCATAAAATCATCTTGCTTCCATTTCACATGCTTCCACCAATTTGCATCCACTTAGTATTTGGTAGTTTATTCTTATCACTTCACTACCCGATGACACACTTATGTTCTCATGGTCATTACATGAATGTTGAGGGATATATTAAAATAAGAACCTCATTCCATATTTACACTATGCACTTCATTGATTTATCTATCTAACACATACTTTCATGCCACTTCCCGATGACACACTCATGTTCTATAGTTCATTTGTGATCGTTGTTGTCATTTTACTACTACTATATGGTGGGGGACATCCTTCTTCTTCCCCCTCTTCATCTTACACATTATTTCATAAATCATTAGGCATATTTTTCATTCTATTCTTAATCACATATTGTTATACTATTTCCTTCGATCTTATGATTCATTTATTTATCTATGATACCATACATCTATAACTATCAATCACATACTATATATATCATCATTCACACCATCGTATATTTATGTATTACAAATCAAACATCACAAATCAATATCAGAACAAAAATCATTACATCACATCTTAATGAGCATAAATAAACATAAACATAATCGTCCATCTATATAGATCGACACAAACTATAGTTTCAAAAATAAAATTGATCAAGGGAATCCTCCAAACATCGAGACATTGATACATGTCATACATCATCATCACTTTCACTATACAAAACTATGGGAGCTCTAGAACTAGATGCTTGTCCACTCAAGATATTTCGCTAGTCGTGGACCCTATATCTCACCATCTTTCTATGTAATAAGGCCTACTCTACTCCGAGATTCTCTGATAATTACCTCTAAAATCAACATACTAGGTAAAAATATCCTTTCTTAGGGATCTTCTACCTACAACATTCCTTTGGTGCACCCTTTGGAGTGTTAACACAACAATTATTACTGCCTCCCCATGATGTGCCTTTCTTTGCTTGTTGCACCAAGGCGCATGCGTCTACTGTCAACAACAAAAATGTTGCACCCTTAAGTGGTGCGCCAAAGCTCAAAATCCCATGTTGATAGTCCTGAATTTGCACCAAAGGCGCAGATAATTTCTTGCTGACAGATGCATAACCATGCCAAAGGGCACAAATATTTTCATGTCGACATACTTTTTTGGTGCGCCCTTTGAAAAAGTTGGTGGCACATTTATTATGCCTTTTTCTATATATAGGCACATCCGCCCTGTCATTTTCACGATTGAAAAACACGTGAAAATTTATTCCTCTGCACCTGTCAGTGCTCCTGTCATCCTCGTGTCATTCATGGGCCCCACTTCATTTCTCTCATTCTATATATTCCGGGTAAGTGGTCCTTGCTTTTCTTATGGTTTTTGTTTTGGTTTGGTTGTTTGTGGGATAATACTAAAATGAATCTGAAGAAACCATAAACCCCTCCAACCCATTTTGCAATCTTCCCTCCCAAGCCAATTTCACCCTCCTTCCAGATCTGCTAGCCTGGAGGGCTTTGTCTCAAAAATGAACCCAAGATCTTCTTCGCTCTGTCCCCCTTCACTATCAAAATCCATGTCAAAAGAGGCCTAAAACCGCAAACCAATCAAGAAGAAAGAAAACCTAAAAGTTATCAGTTCTGGGCCATAGTTTTCTTTTGGCACAATCACCATCCTTGTTGCATAAAACACAGTCACGCCAAGAGGGCACACTATCCTTGCCTACAACACGCATCCTTCCTGCACCGAAAAAAACTAAGAAAATCCTTACACCGGCGCAGGCACAATCCTACTTACACCAACAAAGTTTGTTATGCAATCTCTTCTGCTGCGCTCGCAAAAAGGCCCCTTGGCACATATAAAGTTCAGTGATACACCCTTTAATGTTGCACCCCTTGGCACACCAAAATGTTATGTAACACATGTTCCATCTCTGTGCCATTGGCGCATTCTGCTGCCATGTAACACAAAAATTATTTGCGCCCAATTTAAACTTTACACAATGGCGTAGCACAAAATTTGTCTGCATCAACACATAGTGTTGTATGTAATTTTCCTACACCCATGCACCCTTTGGCACTACTTTCTTCCTTGCAACACTCCACCTCAATGTGCACCATACTTTTGACCCTGCAACCTACAATATTCCTATGCCTGCGCCCAGAAGCTTTTAAATTGCTAACTCCTCATTCTGTAAAGCTTTGATGGATGATCTAATAGCTAACATGGCTCTTCTACGTTGGACTTCACTCCTTCTTCTTGCAAGATCAGCAACTAAACTCAGATTCACATATGTCTACATCAAGCAAAAGGCCAACCAAGTCAAAGGGTAAGGCCAAACTCATGGAGGAAGAAATGAAATACAAGTATCAAAGGGTCAGAATGCCCGAGTCCCATGCAGAATGTGACTTAGACATCAGAGATTCCAAACTTGGCCATATAGACATGGAAGATTTTTGGGCTAGAACCAGAAGGGTCACAGTAGTCCTTGGATGGAAAACTAGTGGGCAGTGGTCTGCATTTTGCTGGGGGAATCCCCGTTAGTGCGGTAAATAATGAGTTCATGATGGTGGTGGCCCGCTGCTATAACAAAGACACAAGGTGTGTCGAGAATGAAAAGGGTGAGGTCATAATCAACCTCACTTCCCGAACTTTCGAGATCATGTTGGGTATTCCCCACCACCAAGCATTTTGTGGCTATAAGCCAGGAAGACTGTAAAGGCATGGGAAGAAAATGAAGACAAATGCATGCAGTTAATGAATGAAGTGTATTTGAAAAATAAGAAGGTAATAACCAGGTGGCCGCAGGTTATTCACCGCAGTGACTTCTCTGAGGAACTAAGCGACACCATTACCTTCCTGAGTAGGGTGTTTGGGCTTTCTGATGCCCATTACTTCCACAAATGGATGCTCGGTACTTGGAAACAATGAACAAGAATGTGCCTGATCAGCATTTTGAGTGGGCAGAAATCATCAAGCACACCATCTCTCGAGTAGCTTCTTCAACAACTCACAACAACGGGAGGTTCTACATGAACTCCTACATGGTCTACGCTGCTACTTCTGAGAGAGATTATCCAGTGTTGAGCCGATGCGGGTATGGCCCCAGGTAAAAATATTTGAATATTATCCAGAATTAAGACTGAAAACAACATTCCACAGTTCACCAAGATCAACGATGCCTTCTTCTACGGCATCGTCTACCTTTTGAGGCCCAATATGACTCACGGATCGGATGACCAAGAGCATAGTAACTACAACGGAGAAGTGGGGGTGTTGTTTACGCAATTCCCCACTTTTACCTATCTCAGAGCAGCCAACTTCTTGGGGAGCCCACCAAGTTACCAAGGTATGCAGGCCCTAAGTTGATCTTGTTGGAGCTATCCAGACATAGCTCATAACATATCACGAGAAGTGCCTAAAAGGAAGAAGGGTGGAACTCCTTTCCCCCTCACAGTGGGTAGGTACACCTGCACTTCTCACACCAAGGCCCGGGAAATGTTCACGGAGCTGGAACTGCTCAACCTGAAAGCACAATTTCTTGCAAGGCCAACCTTTGATCCACGAAATTTCCTCCCAAAGGAAAAACTCGATCCGATCCATGTTCCATAGATCGAGGACATCTACATCGACCTGTATCACGAGGTCAAACTCAGGAGAAAGGATCACTCCCACCTGGCCCTAGCAGAAATTATTCAATATGGCGTGGCCATTGTTCCAAAGGTTTCCAAACAACTGATCAAGAAGTTGATCAGGTATATCTAGATACGAATGGGGACAACTGGCCATTTTCCGAGATTGACAGACAAGGCACCTCAGACCATTGAGGAGAGGGTTAAGGGCACATTGCAGTGCATAGAGCATTGGTGCAGAATGAACGGCCTCATCTACCTTGGGGTAGATTTCACCACGTCCCCTTTGGGCAATGCACTGCCGCTGACCAAAGCATTTTCCAAGGGAAAAGGTAAAGATAAAGAGGGAGAATCAAGCACCACTCAAGAAGAAGCTCCTGAGAGCCCTCCCTCCACCACACAAGAACAGGTTGTAACCCTGGTATCTCCGGAGAAAGAAGCGGTAGAGAGTGTTCCAACAGGCACATCCACTCAGGATGTTGCCACTGCTACAACCATTGAGGTTCCCACCATCCCTTCTCCCTCCTCCTTCCCCTCCTCCCATCACCCAAGCAACCATTCCTTTGGTTGTGTCTTCTCCCCCATCTTCTATTGTTCCCCTTTCCTCTTCTTCTATCTTCTCTTCCCTCGCGGAGCTATCCCCCAGTATTTCTTCCCTCATCTCTCAGCTCCCTTCCACCCCCACAGTTTCCTCTCCTATAGTAGCTCCTACCCCTGTGAGCATTGGGAGTTCAACTTCTTTATCAATGCCACCACCAAGCGTCTCAACCCATTTCCCTGAGTACACTGTAGTTGCTCCTTCTTCTTCCACCATTCCTTCTTCTCCCTTAAGTCCAGCATGGATCTCCCAGCACCTGAGTCAGCATAAAAGGAAAGTCCCCATTGCACCTATGGACTTCTCCATCATCCCAACGAAAGGGGCTAAGAAGCAGAAGCCAATAACCCGCTTCTCTCAGAGCACCTCAGGTGAAAGAGTAATGGAGATCGCGTATCCCGATCCCACAAAGGATAAAAAGGATCTGTCCCCTATAGATTATACAGTGATGCGTAGTCATAATGGGAACATCATCCGAGAGCCTTCAAGGAGAGGCCCTATCCATCGGTGGATGCCCTTTGCAAGAAGCTTCAAGAAGCAAAGGAAGAGAAGAGGCTACTAGAAAGAGCAGAATAAACATCTTCTCCATGCCCTGCAAAAAATGGGCAGTGCACCTCCTACAACTACCACTGAGACTCCTGAGGCCCTTAGTCAGGATAAGATAAATGAATACGCCAAGATTGGTGAACAAGGCATGGCAGTATCCACCTGGAGAGACCAGATCCTCAAAGATAGTGAGGAAGTAATCGTCAAGTTCACCGAGTTATATCAAAACATTGGTCGGGTGAACAAGGAACTCCAGGTGATTGCAGGACCTATCTCCGAAGAGTTGGACCATGCTAGGTTGCAACATGAGACATTCCAGAAGATGCTCACTACTCATTCGATGATTTAATTAAATTCGGCATCTTTGATCACCCCAGAGCACCCAACAAAGTCCTTGCTTGCTTTGGACTACCGGGTCGATCAGATGGAATTTGTCCTAGAGAAGATAGATAAGGTCAAGGAGGAAGCCCTAGATGCAATGCATCAAATGGAGAAAATTGTCCTAAGGATGTCTCCGGGCTTGCTCACTCCATCATTCACCTTGAGGAAGGTAGATGAAACTATTCAAATCTTCAAAGAGATCGTCTCGCAAGGGTTAGAGCCAGAAGCCACTTTTGACACTGAATCCATCAACAACCTTCTAGCCTACTGCGACTTTGTGGGATACCTGATGGAGGTAGGTAATGAGTACTTCAAGCTCCCAAAAACTTAGAGATGAATGGGAGACTTGTGAAGTCATCGGCGATCACACCAAGGGTCCTACCCAGGATCAACTCCAAGCCGATGATCAAAATTCATGGAGTACTGGGCCCAATTCCATATTGCCTCTCCTGAGAAGAAGCAGGATACTCCCTTCCAGCCACGAGATGATGATGAATAGCTCCCTCCTCTTGGCTTTCCTTTTGTAATATTTAAAAGTATGTTGGCACAAATGATGACATCATCCATGTTGCACCATGGGATGTTGTCATCCACCAAGTTGCCCAAAGTCAACAGTTGACTTTTAGATATTTTGTAAATTTTGTAATTAGTTGTTGGTTTCTTTTTTCCTTCTCTCTTCTCCTCCTTCTATAAATACTTGAATATTTGTTGTATTCAGGGGGGACACTTTTTAGATGAAAAATAGAAGTGAGAAGAAAAGGCTTTGTACTTTTTGTAATAGAAGAAACATTAATACAAATATTAAGACTTTGTGTTGAATATGTGTGTTATGGGCATCTGATCTTTCTTATGTCAGATCTGTATGTGTTTATTCTGTTGGATCTATCTCTACTTTCTTGTCATTTGTTCATCAGTATTGCTTTGTTTGTTTATGCAAGTAGGTTTGGCTCCATTTATTACCAATCCCAAAACATAAACCCTCTGACCTTTCTGCTTTGGAATTCATTTCTTTTCTCCCTTCGGACCCATTCTTTCTCTCTTTTCCCTCCATTCCTTTCTTTTCACGGTTGGAAGCACCTCTACTGGGATGAGATCCCAAACCCCCAAGGTAGAATATTGTGAGACTTGCATAGATTCCTACTGGTAGAATAGCAATAAACCAGTTTCACTTTGCTTGTCTCAAAGAGGGGCTATGCCCTCGCACACTGTTGGCTCATCTATCCATAGATCTGCTCTCATGATAGATTTTGGACCAACAGTTTTTGGCGACTCTACTGGGATCAAACAGATCTATGTGAACGTTGTGTCGGTTAAAGGACACTAACGGCTTGTAAAGTTGCTAAAGTAACTAAGAAGATTGATAAAACTACAAGAAATCACTACCTGTTTGCAAATCATAACTTTTTGCTTAAAATCCAAAGTTTTTGCAAAAGTGATCCAAACTAAAATTTTCTTCAGAGATCCATAGATCTGGGCTAGTTAGAGATCTTTAGTTCACTGAGTTTTTACAAAAACCCGTATATTTTCGTAGATCTGAGATTCTGACAGTTTACAAAAATTTCAAAACCCTTGCAAAAAGTCAAATCTAAGATCCAAAATCAGCTTACTAAGTTGACCATCATTTTATCCTCGCTAATCTTTGTCATTAAACCACAATCGGTTTTCAAAAGAGGGATAAAATTAAATATTTAGAAAAGGTACATGCTGCTGATTTTTATCAAAAAAATCAGAAAATCAGCAAGTACAACCAAAAAGAGTTTTTAAATCTACTCCAAAAACATTGCAGATCTGAAAGATACACTGGCGGGTGAACCATTTACTCATAGCAGGAGAGCTCATGGAGAAGTTGATCCTACTTTCGATCTACTTCAAAGGCACAACTTCAGTATTACACCGACACGCTTCTCATCGCTAAGTACAGTTGACCGGTCATCCAGAAGTGTCTCACCTCCACGAAGGAATCATTTTTCACAGGGAGCATCCACATCCCTTTGCAGTGCTTTGTTGCTCAGTGGAACCGTCCTCCTAGCTCGCATCCTTTTTCCAGCTTTTCAAATGGCAGTACCATGGGGAAATGCCATGGGCCCTCTTGCTTTGCCACATCCTGTTCACGCGCTCCCTCATGGAAACCGAAAGAATTTCCCAAATTTGATGGGAGTGGAAACCAAAGTATGGATTCACATATATCCACTTTCATCATGTCATGTAGCATCCTGGATGTGACTCATGAAGATGTGTCAGTTCACCTCTTTCTAGAGACCTTGCAAGGACCCGTGCGGAATGGTTTCAGCATTTGCCGGCCGGATCTATCACTAGTTGGGCCACATTACGGACTACATTTGAAGAAAGGTATAAGCCTTCAGAGGATGCGTTCACATTACTTTGTCAAAGATCACTCACCTAAGAAGGAAGTCAATGAAACCATGCATGATTTCATCACTCATTTCAACTCACTCATTAACCGTGTGCCCACTTGCCATGCTGCCAATGCTAGAAAATCAGAAGTGTTTCTTTGTGAATGCCATGAGCTCGAAAGTAAGTTTTTTACTCTTACAAGAACAAGTCACTACTCTTGTTCTCACCCAAGCTGCTGCCATTCGAATTGAAGATAACTTACTCATATCTGGTGAATTAAAATGAGAACCATCCAAGCCTAAAGCTTCAACTCCTTCTCCCACCACTTCATCAGATCCGGCATTCCAAAAGATGGCGAATGACTTGCTCGCGTTAAAGAAGCAGCTAGCTCAAGCTTCCCCCAGCTCTTCATACCAGGATATCCCGAAGAAATTTCACTTCCAACAACGTCCCACAAAGGCCATGCGTTTACCTACAACTACTCCACGGTTGGCGCTCGAGGCCCCTCCGGTCAATGCTCTAGCCAAAATCAAGAAGAGGAGAAAAATTATGAAGAACCTTCATCTCAAGGTGAAGATGACCAAGATGTCGGTGAACCGACTGGCGACTCTACTATCGGGTATATGGAATTTGATGAGGAGGAATCTGATGAAGAAGAGGGTACCCAAGGATATGCAAGCGGGCAGTCATATGTTGTTTTCACCCGCTCTCAAGGAAAAGAAGCAGAAGTTGCTGCCAGGATACAAAAAGAGAAGGTGTGTCAACACGCCTCCAACCATTGCTAAAAGAGGTAATCCTCTTCCTGCTCAACCTCCTATTAAGTCTTTTACGAAGAGATATTTTTCCCCTATTTCCCCTCGAATCAGCCTTCTTCTATTCCCATAAAGACCGGTAATCCTACCCTACCATCGTGAAATGAGGGACTCATTCCTTCATCAACGCAACCCTTGGCCGCATTCGACATAATCGATCATGCTAAAAAGACCAAGATTCAAATGTCTGAAGCCAAATATCTTCAGTCTAACCCCGAGCAGCTTGTAAGATTGACCGAATATATCCAAAATCAAGTTGTCGTAAATTCCCAGGTTTCCCAAAGGAATCCTTTCCACTCCTCCTGCATCTCGCATAAACATTGCCTCGACTTCTGTGTCAGGAAAAATAGAACCTTTCTATCTCTCCCTCCTAATCAATGGTCACAAGCTAAGCAATTGTATAATTGATTCTGGGGCTTCCGATAATGTCATGCCGCAAAAAAGTCACCCATGCTTTGGGCCTCACTCTTACCAAACCTTTTGGCAGATGTTACTCCTTGGAAACCAAACAGGTTCCATTGATTGGTCAAATCAAAGACACGCAGTTCATGTTTGCGGCATTCCCAGAGAAAAGAGTAAAGATGACCATCCTCGTTGCCGATATTCCAGCAACATATGGAATTCTACTAGGAAGGAGCTTTTGCAGTGAAGTTGGTGGAGAGATTCATATGGACTGGTCTAAGGCCAGAATCCCCGTCAAGGGTGTAATGCAGACATTGGAGCCTGAATCACAAAAGAAGTACTTGGTCACCAACTCCGATGACCCCAAAGCCCAAATTCTCTTCGAATCATCAGGGATGGGGAATTATTTCTTATCTACTGAGTCTGACAAAATGGACGTTCTCATCCGGGAAGAGGACCTTAACAAGGTTTGGACATGCTGCAGTTTGATGGCAGTTGTGCAACTAGCGGATGCGGTGCTGGAGCTGTGTTAATATCCCTAAAGAGGAGATTTTTTCTCTCTCTTTCAAGTTGTAGTTTTTCAACACAAATAATACTGCTGAGTATGAATCTTTGCTACTTGGCATGCAAGCCACAAAAGAAAGGGGAATCAAAAACCTAAAAGTACAAGGTGATGTTGAGCTGGTCGTAAATCAAGTAAAGAGGATATACCAAGTAAAAAATGAAAGGCTCAGGCATTACCGCAATGCAGTATGGGACAACATTGAGGAATTTGACACCTTCTCAATAAAATCCATTCCAAGAGCTTAGAATGACATGGCCGATTCATTGGCCATCTCAGCATCCCTCATGCTCCCCACCCAGGGTTGAAAATAGACACATATACCATTGAGGTAGTTTTCCACCCAAGCGTGCCAGAAAACTCTCAACACTGGTAGGTATTCAACAATGACAATCAACTTATTGCCTTCCTGGAAAAGGTAAAAAATTTTAGTGAGCTTCATTTTGAAGGATCTACTTCTACATGTCGTGAATCTATTACGGATCAAGATGATGAATCAAAAGGAAGTGATGGCATATGTCAGCTCAAAGGAAATAAAATTCCAAAAGGTTTGGTCTCTCTGGAACATTTGTTTGATAGACATGATCATTTTGTCAGGAAGAAAAGGTAGGATAATCCTAACTCCTCTCCAGAGACCGAGCCGAGTCAATCTAGGTTCTGTGGAGCATCCGCAGTTTGTGAACATCGAAAATGTTGCACACCCGAAGAAAAGTGGAAGTTTGTCAAATTGCTGAAGAAATATATGGATGTATTGGCATGGTCTTATGCCGATCTAAAGTCTTTCAAGCCAAAGGACATCCGACATGACATCCCATTGAAGGAAGATGTCAAACCCTTTCACCAAAAATAGAGGCACTATAATCCCAAGATCTCAGGTACCATCCAGATGAAATACAAAAGATGTTGGATGCAAGGATCATTTTTCCTATCCATCACAGTACTTGGGTCGCAAACATTGTGCCAGTACAAAGAAAAATGGTGAGATACACATATGCGTAGATTTTCACAACTTGAATCAGGCATCCTTGAAGGACAACTACCCACTTCCCATAATGGATCAGGTTCTACGCAGGTAGTAACTGGTTCAGAAATGTTGTCCATGCTTGATGGTTTTTCGGCTATAATCAGATTGAAGTCTCACCTAAAGACCAATTCAAAACAACATTCACTACCCCTGGGGCACATTCACCTATAGTAGAATGCCTTTTGGTTTGACCAACTAGTGCCACCTTTCAACGAGCAATGGACTTCGCATTCAAAGGTATGATGGGAAAGGTTATCGTAGTTTATTTGGATGACTTAACTGTGTTCTCTAAATAATGAAGTGATCATTGTAATCATTTGGAGTGAGTATTGAATAGATGTCAGAACACGGGATCTCCCTAAATCCAAAAAAGTCTATTTTCGGGGTCACTGAAGGAAAGTTGTTGGGACATGTTGTTAGCAAGGAAGGAACAAAGATAGATGCCAAAAGGGTTAGGGCTATTCAGAGCCTTACTCTACCCACAAGCAAGACCGGCGTTCACTCCTTCTTTGAAAAGTGAATTTTCTCAGGCGCTTTGTTCCCAACTTTGCTGAAAAGACTCATCACATATTAAATATGATGAAAGAGTCACAAAATTTCCGATGGAGTGAAGAAGGGAAGACATCATTCGATGATATAAAAGCCTCCGTCACTCATGCACCAGTCCTGGTATGTCCCGATTTTTCCAAGGATTTTATCATGTATAGTTATGCATCTGAGCATACTGTATCGGCCATCTTAATGCAAAAGAATTCTGAAAATGTTGAATCTCCAATCGCGTTCATGAGCTCTCCCCTCAAGCCTCATGAGTTGAAGATGTCTCAGTTGGAAAAGCATGCCTTCACCATTGTCAAAGCAGTTAAGAACTTCCGGTATTACATCCTAAACTCTCATACAGTAGTGTTGGTCCCTGACATGGTAGTCAAGTCAATCTTAACTCAACAGGAGTTAGGGAGCTTGCGGGAATTGGATCGCAAAGGTCCAAGAGTATGATCTAGACATAAAACCAACCAAGCTGGTAAGAGGCAAGGGCCTATGCCAGCTTATGGCTGAAAAAAAAGATTCAAAAACCTTGAAGAAAAGGATGATTGCATTAATGGGACACAAGGCCAGCTGGAGAAAGTTGATTCTCTACCCATGGTTCTATTTGTTGCAACTAGCGATGAGTGGTATTCTGATATCACTTTCTTTCTCACTTACGGTGAGTGCCCAGCTCATCTAACTTCAAAGGAGAAGCATACTATAAAGCTCGAGTGCGCCGATATGTCATCTGGGATGACGGTTTATACAAACATGGAATTGATGGCATCTTCTTGCGATGTGTTGACAAGCCACAATAGGTAAGGTTACTTGAGAGTTTTCATGATTCAGCCTGTGGTGGTCATTTTTCCTCTTCCGTGACAGCACACAAGATCATCCGGGCCAGGTACTATTGGCCAATGCTATTTCGGGATACAACCACCTGGGTAGCAAAATGTGAGCTCTGCCAACAGTTTGTTGGCAAACCAAAATTGGTTGCTTTTCCCTTAGGCCGGTCGTTATCGATGAACCATTCATGCAATGGGGGATCGACTTTATTGGAGCACTACACCCACAATCAAGTGCCGGACATAGTTATGTCCTACAACAATAGATTACTTCACCAAATGGGTGGAGGCCATACCTGTTAAGAATGCCACTTCTGAAGTTGTTTGCAACTTCATCAAGGAAAATATCATCATGAGATTTGGCATTCCACACAAAATCATTGCTGATAATGCTTCCAACTTCTCCTCATGGGAAGTTATTGGTTTTTTCTACGGATACGGAATAACTTTGGCTCATGCCTCTGATTACTACCCCCAGGGAAATGGTCAGGCAGAATCCAGTAATAAAAACTTAGTGACCATCATACGGAAGCTAGTTGATGAGAATCAGCGGTCGTGGCACAAGTCATTGTATGACGCTTTGTGGGTAGACCACATTACTCCAAAGAGGTCTCTCGGTATGTCACCTTTTCAAGTATTATATGGAATCGACGCTGAGCTCCCCATTTCTATGGAACTTCCTACTCTACGCTTGGCACGAGCAATTGAAGATGAAACTTTCCAAAATTCTCTTGAAAAGAGGATCATGTATCTAGCAGAGCTTGAAGAAAAGAGAGTAAGAGTGGTCGACAGGATCACCAAACATCAAAATCAAGTCAAGAGGTTGTTCGATAAAAAGGCCAAGCAGAGGGATTTCTAGGTGGGAGATCTCATCCTTCTATGGGACAAGCGAAGAGAGCCAAAAGGCATGCATGGAAAATTTGATTCTCTATGGAGAGGGCCTTTCAAGATCAAGCGGCTCAATGGAGAGTATAGCTTCTATCTCTCATATCTAGATGGAACCGAGCTCCCGCTTCCCTATAGTAGGGAAACATCTCAAAATATTCAGGAAGTAGAGCTTGCTCTCTTCTTTGTACACTTTGCTTTGGTTGTGTGTTTATTTTTGTCGTGTGTTTGCTTTCTGTTTGTTGTGTGTTCCCTTTCTTCCCTTTTGGTCACCCTTGTTTTTGACTCTCTTATAACCCAATGGATAGGCACATGTTGATATGGGATTCTCTACCCTTAAGCTTCACTTAAAGATAGTCCCTAGAAAGAGCCAAATTGTTATCCTATAAAATTGACAAGGGCAATTTTGTAGGTAACCATACCAAAATTTTGTTCTGGTTCCTCGTTAAGGTCCCTCAACGTTCGGAAGGGCATAAAATCCCTTTCCGAAAATCTGGTTTTTCGACTTAGTCATTTTGGTCCTTTTTGGTCTGGGCGCAAATTTTGTTCATGCAACACAAACATTATTTGTGCCCCCTTCTATTCCTTTGGCACACCCTTTGGAGTGTTAACACAACAATTGTTGTGCCTCCCCATGATGCACCTTTCTTGCTTGCACCAAGGCGCATGCATGCATGCGCTGGCCTATCAACAAAAAAATGTTGCACCCTTAAGCGGTGCGCCAAAGCACTCAAAATCCCATGTTGACAGTCCTGAATTTGCGCCAAAGGCACAGATAATTTCTTGTTGACAGATGCATAACCATGCGCCAAAAGGGCACAAATATTTTCATGTCGACATACTTTTTGGTGCGCCCTTTGAAAAATTTGGTGGCACATTTATTACACCTTTTGCTATATATAGGCGCATCCGCCCTGTCATTTTCACGATTGAAAAACACATGAAAATTTATTCCTCTGCACCTGTCATCCTCCTCATGTCACGTTTGTGGGCCCCACTTCATTTCTCTCATTCTATATATTCCGGGTAAGTGGTCCTTGCTTTTCTTATGGTTTTTGTTTTGGTTTGGTTGTTTGTGGGATAATACTAAAATGAATCTGAAGAAACCATAAACCCCTCCAACCCATTTTTTTGCAATCTTCCCTCCCAAGCCAGTTTCACCCTCCTTCCGATCTGCTGCTCTGAGGGCTTTGTCTCAAAAATGAACCCAAGATCTTCTTTTCTCTGTCCCCTTCACACTATCAAAATCCACGTCGAAAGAGGCCTAAAACCGCAAACCAATCAGGAAGAAAGAAAACCTAAAAGTTATCAGTTCTGGGCATGGTTTTCTTTTGGCGCAATCGCCATCCTTGTTGCATAAAACACAGTCATGCCAAGAGGGTGCACTGTCCTTTCCTGCAACACGCATCCTTCCTGCGCCGAAAAACTAAGAAAATCCTTACACCGCGCAGGTGCAATCCTGACTTACACCAACAAAGTTTGTTATGCAATCTCTTCTGTGCCATGCCAAAAGGCCCTTGGCACATATAAAGTTAGTGATACACCCTTTAATGTTGCGCCCCTTGGCACACCAAAATGTTATGCAACACATTCCATCTCTGCGCCATTGGCGCATTCTGCTGCCATGTAACACAAAAATTATTTGTGCCCAGTTTAAACTTTACACAATGGCGCAGGCGCAAATTTGTCTACATCAACACATAGTGTTGTATGTAATTTTCTACACCCCGCGCCCTTTGGCACTGCTTTCTTCCTTGCAACACTCCACCTCAATGCACCATACTTTTGACCTCGCACCTGCAATATTCTGCGCCCTGCGCCTTAAGCTTTTAAATTGCTAACTCCTCATTCTGTAAAGCTTTGATGGATGATCTAACAGCTAACATGGCTCTTCTACGTTGGACTTCACTCCTTCTTGTAGATCAGCAACTAAACTCAGATTCACATATGTCTACATCAAGCAAAAGGCCAACCAAGTCAAAGGGTAAGGCCAAACTCACGGAGGAAGAAATGAAATACAAGTATCAAAGGGTCAAATGCCCGAGTCCCATGCAGAATGTGACTTAGACATCAGAGATTCCAACTTGGCCATATAGACATGGAATATTTTTGGGCTAGAACTAGAAGGGTCACAGGAAGTCCTTGGATGGAAAAACTGGTGGGCAGTGGTCTGACATTTCACTGGGGGAATCCCCGTTAGTGCAGTAAATAATGAGTTCATGATGGTGGTGGCCCACTGCTATAACAAAGACACAAGGTGTGTCGAGAATGAAAAGGGCGAGGTCATAATCAACCTCACTACCCAACACTTTGAGATCATGTTGGGTATTCCCCACCACCGGCATTTTGTGGCTATAAGCCAGAAGACTGCATAAAGGCATGGGAAGAAAATGAAGACAAATGCATGCAGTTAATGAACGAAGTGTATTTGAAAAATAAGAAGGTAATAACCAGGTGGCCACAGGTTATTCACCGCAACGACTTCTCTAAGGAACTGAGCGACACCATTACCTTCCTGAGTAGGGTGTTTGGGCTTTCTGATGCCCATTACTTCCACAAATGGATGCTCAGGTACCTGGAAACAATGAACAAGAACGTGCCTGATCAATGTTTTGAGTGGGTAAAATCATCATCAAGCACCATCTCTGAGCAGCTTCAACAACTCACAACAACGGGAGGTTCTACATGAACTCCTACGTGGTCTACGCTACTTGCTTTTGAGAGAGATTATCCAACGCTTGAGCGATGTGGGGTATGGCCCCAGGTAAAAATATTTGAATATTATCCAGAATTAAGACTGGAAAACAACATTCCATAGTTCACCAAGATCAACGATGCCTTCTTCTATGGCATCATCTGCCTTTTGAGGCCCAATATGACTCACGGTCGGATGACCAAGAGCATAGTAACTGCAACAGAGAAGTGGGGGTGTTGTTTACGTAATTCCCCACTTTTACCTATCTCAGAGCAACCAACTTCTTGGGGAGCCCACCAAGTTACCAAGGTATGCAGCCCTAAGTTGATCTTGTTGGAGCTATCCAGATAGCTCATAACATATCACGAGAAGTGCCTGAAAAGGAAGAAGGGTGGAACTCCTTTCCCCCTCACAGTGGGTAGGTACACCTACACTTCTCACACCAAGGCCCGAGAAATGTTCTGGAGCTGAACTACTCAACTGAAGCACAATTTCCTAGCAAGGCCAACCTTTGATCCACGGAATTGCCTCCCAAAGGAAAAACTCGATCCGATCCACATTCCATAGATCGAGGACATCTACATCGACCTATATCACGAGGTCAAACTCGGAGAAAGGATCACTCCCACCTGGCCCTAGCAGAAATTATTCAATATGGCGTGGCCATTGTTCCAAAAGGTTTCCAAACAACTCGATCAAGAAGTTGATCAGGTATATCTAGATACGAATGGGGACAACTAGCCATTTTCCGAGATTGACAGGACAAGGGCACCTCAGACCATTGAGGAGAGGGTTAAGGGCACATTACAGCAGCACACAGAGCATTGGTGCAGAATGAATGGCCTCATCTACCTTGGGGTAGATTTCACCACGTCCCCTTTGGGCAATGCACCTGCTGAATCAAGCATTTTCCAAGGGAAAAGGTAAAGATAAAGAGGGAGAATCAAGTGCCACTCAAGAAGAAGCTCCTGAGAGCCCTCCCTCCACCACACAAGAACAGGTTGTAACCCTGGTATCTCCAGAGAAAGAAGTGGCAGAGAGTGTTCCAACAGCACATCCACTCAGGATGTTGCCACTACTACAACCATTGAGGTTCCCACCATCCCTTCTCCCACTCCTCCTTCCCCTCCTCCCATCACCCAAGCAACCATTCCTTTGGTTGTGTCTTCTCCCCCATCTTCTATTGTTCCCCTTTCCTCTTCTTCTATCTTCTCTTCCCTCGTGAGCTGTCCCCTAGTATTTCTTCCCTCATCTCTCAGCTCCCTTCCACCCCCACAGTTTCCTCTCCTACAGTAGCTCCTACCCCTATGAGCATTGGGAGTTTGGCTTCTTTATCAATGCCACCGCCAAGCATCTCAACCCATTTCCCCGAGTACACTGTAGTTGCTCCTTCTTCTTCTTCGCATTCCTTCTTCTCCCTTAAGTCCAACATGGATCTCCCAGCACCTGAGTCAACATAAAAGGAAAGTCCCCATTACACCTATGGACTTCTCCATCATCCCAATGAAAGGGGCTAAGAAGCAGAAGCCAATAACCCACTTCTCTCAAAGCACCTCAGGTGAAAGAGTAATGGAGATCACGTATCCCGATCCCACAAAGGATAAAAAGGATCTGTCCCTACATATTATACAGTGATGTAGGTCACAATGGGAACATCATCCGAGAGCCTTCAAGGAGAGGCCCTATCTACGGGTGGATGCCCTTTGCAAGAAGCTTCAAGAAGAAAAGGAAGAGAAGAGGCTACTAAAGAGTAGAATAAACATCTTCTCCATGCCCTGCAGAAAATGGGCAGTGCACCTCCTACAACTGCCACTGAAACTCCTAAGGCCCTTAGTCAGGATAAGATAAATGAATATGCCAAGATTGGTGAACAAGGCATGGCAGTATCCACCTGGAGAGACCAGATCCTCAAAGATAGTGAGGAAGTAATCGTCAAGTTCACCGAGTTATATCAGAACATTGGTCGGGTGAACAAGGAACTCCAGGCGATTGCAGGACCTATCTCCGAAGAGTTGGACCATGCTAGGTTACAACATGAGACATTCCAGAAGATGCTCGACTACTCAGTCGATGATTTAGTTAAATTCAACATCTTCGATCACCCCAGAGCACCCAACAAAGTCCTTGCTTGCTTTGGACTACCGGGTCGATCAGATGGAATTTGTCCTGGAGAAGATAGATAAGGTCAAGGAGGAAGCCCTGATGCAATGCATCAAATGGAGAAAATTGTTCCTAAGGATGTCTCCGGGATTGCTCACTCCATCATTCACCTTGAGGAAGGTAGATGAAACTATTCAATCTTCAAAGAGATCATCTCGCAAGGGTTAGAGCCAGAAGCCACTTTTGACGCTGAATCCATCAACAACCTTCTGGCCTACCGTGACTTTGTGGGATACCTGATGGAGGTAGGTAATGAGTACTTCAAGCTCCCAAAAACTCAGAGATGAATGGGAGACTTGTGAAGTCATCGGCGATCACACCAAGGGTCCTGCCCAGGATCAACTCCAGCCGATGATCAACAAATTCATGGAGTACCGGCCCAATTCCATATTGCCTCTCCTAGCGTAGAGCAGGATACTCCCTTCCAGCCACGAGATGATGACGAATAGCTCCTCCTCTTGGCTTTCCTTTTGTAATATTTAAAAGTATGTTGGCACAAATGATGACATCATCCATGTTGCACCATGGGATGTTGTCATCCACCAAGTTTCCCAAAGTCAACAGTTGACTTTTAGATATTTTGTAAATTTTTGTAATTAGTTGTTGGTTTCTTTTTGCCTTCTCTCTTCTCCTCCTATAAATACTTGAATATTTGTTGTATTCAGGGGGGACACTTTTTAGATGAAAAATAGAAGTGAGAAGAAAAGGCTTTGTACTTTTTGTAACAGAAGAAACATTAATACAAATATTAAGACTTTGTGCTTGAATATGTGTGTTATGGGCATCTGATCTTTCTTATGTTCTCATGTGTTTATTCTGTTGGATCTATCTCTACTTTCTTGTCATTTGTTCATCGGTATTGCTTTGTTCTCGTTTATGCAAGTAGGTTTGGCTCCATTTATTACCTTGCTTAAAATCCAAAGTTTTTGCAAAAGTAATCCAAACTGAAAATTTTCTTCGAGATCCATAGATCTAGGCTAGTTAGAGATCTTTAGTTTGCTTGAGTTTTACAAAACCCGTATATTTTCGTAGATCTAAGATTCTTAGCTTTATAGGAATTTCAAAACCCTTGCAAAAAAATAAATCTAAGATCCAAAATCAGCTTACTAAGTTGACCATCATTTTATCCTCACTAATCTTTGTCATTAAACCATAATCGGTTTTCAAAAGAGGAATAAAATTAAATATTTAGAAAAGGTACATGCTACTGATTTTTATCGAAAAATCAGAAAATCAATAAGTACAACCAAAAAGAGTTTTTAAATCTACTCTGAAATATTGCGATCCGAGACGATACACTAAGTTGGCGGGTGAACCATTTACTTGTAGTAGGAGAGATCGTGGAGAATTTGATCCTACTTCTTCTCATAAATAAGTACAAATTGACCGGTCATCCAAAAGTGTCTCATCGCTAAGGCATTTCCCACCATGCACCATACACCTTGGGCATCCAATATCATCCACTTGTATCGACTTTATAGCCACATCCATCTCATCTACACCTAGGGTCACTATCTATGCTCCTATGATTTATGATCTCTCTCTAAGTCTCCTCGATGCTCGTTCACTCGTATCCACACATATTTCTCTATGGGAACATCTTGAGCCATTCTAAATGGCCATAATACATACTTTTCCTTAAATAGATCTATCATCCCTAGAAATTGGTCCTATAACCACATAGTACAATGGATAGACCATAACTCCACTCCATCCTATGGCCACCCTCCATAGACTTGGTAGGGGCTCCATATAGTGGCCCCTAGCCCCATCTAATTTAGCATCAATATGTAAGTATCAATATCCATCATCTTATTATGGAAACCTATCCATCTCACAACCAATATATCTTGTCTCTCCCAATCCTCATGTGGCCCACCAAGTTTCATCAATATCACAATGTTCTCATAAGCCTATACACGTAGTAATGTGGTGGCTCTCACCAATTTTCATGCTCCTCCTATGTGAACCGAGATAGGTCACTATATAAATGTGCCAATAAAAATCATTCCCGCACATATCTAATCCCATCCTCCTCTCATACATCAACAAAAATCATGCATCTTATACAAGATTCCTACACCACCACCCTTCGTTATCATTGATGAAGAAATCACAACTACAATAAACATCTACAATCGCGGAACACCTAATTTTTAATATGGCATCAAAGATAATATGGGTCTCGGTCTATACCGTGTCCCTATAAAATAATACCTAGCTTCTCTCATCTATCTCTCGAGTGTCCTATACTATCATCACCCGAACTCTCTCACCCACAACTAAGCAGTCATAATATGTGATAAACATCCTCTAGGGTAACAATCATCTCCCTAGTAGGTAACTAGATAGTAAAAGTGTATGCACACAATCCCTAGCATAATGCAATAATCATCAGCATATTATGAGGTACCTCCCCATTATCTCTATGTGCTACAAGCCAACATGGTCTAATATATCACACTCCTCATCGATAAACCCAACCATAACAATGTACTCAAATGAAGAACACAATGAGACTTCCTTGAATGAATATACTTCTATATAACAAAAAATAATAAAAAACAAATGACATTAGAACCTCATAAATGCACAAAAATACTATTCACAAAATCAAAATAAATCAAATTTCAAATTTATCACATTCTCGGCTAAAAACAGCCTTCTAGGTCACAAGCACTTAGGAGCATGATGCGGGTGCCAAGGAGTGGGTCACTAATGCTTATATCTAGGTGTTGACATCCTAGATATAGTCCCATCAATGTAGTCCCATCTTGTCCCCAAAACCTACCATATCATGGTATGGGCTATCCACCATGTTTTTGTGGTCAAAGAGGCAATTACCTAATTTGGCACTGTAAAAATTGACATTGCCATCCATTTGGCTTCCTTGATAGCCCCGGTCCAAGATTTAGTACTCCCCTCCCATAGGGGACGATCTACTTGTAAACCCTTCTCATGACCAATGTGCGGTGACTTAAAGACTACACTTGTAACCCGATAATCTAATATAGGTCATGATAGGCACTTCCAAGGATAGATCCCTAATAGGCATAGATATGGCCATGAGCTTAAATATGTTTAATAATGGATGCCAAAAAATATAGTAATTTGTCTCCTCCCTTATTGCCTATCAACCACGAAGACAAAATAACCATGATGGCCTTACAAATAGTGAGGATGTGAGTAGTGGCAATAGATCAAGCCTTCATCCCTTTGTTCAAACCAACTAACACCATGACATCTCCCATATAAGTAGCCCACATAGTCATCGTGGCTCTAGATCATGTTGTCTCAAGATTCACCTCCTCCCAAGTATCGTAACTCCAAGTATCTGATACATGTCCTCTAGGGTGATCGCCCCTCACCCCTAAAGACCCAAAGAATCGGAAGGTATTCTATTTTTCATCCCAATAAGAAAACAAGTCACATAGTATGTGACTGGCAGGAGTGATATGGGGCTCCCGTGTAATCCTCCAAATGCCTCGCTCTATGTAAAATTTTGGTCTCACTGGGTCAAATGATCTAAGATATCCGAGAGCCGGTCCACACTCCCTCTCATGACTCCAACAGATGTACTCCTCCTTCTACATCCACCAAAACATAGAAAAAGAGCAATTTAGTGACATATTTCAAGAAACAAGCTCATCAAAAACATAACAAAACATTAAAAATCCAAAAAAAAAAGTTAGCATGAGTTTTGGTCATTCTCGTTTAAAACCGCCTCTTGACGTAGGGTGTTGGTTTCAAGATTACCTTATAGGTTGGTGGTTCTCACGACCACTACTCGCTTAGGCAGAGATCTTGGACATATTGTCCATATGACTTTATAGCCCTAATAATGCTCAAAAATGCAAAAAAATGACCATTTTGAAAGAAACAGTAAGACTACCCCGTGGGCGCTCCCTAGAGACTCATTTAAAACAAGAAATTTCAAATATAATCCCCCATAAGCAACAATTTTGAAATTTTTATATTTTAGGTTCAAAATAAACAAATGAGGAAAACTAACCCGAGACAACATGTGTCGATCTCTCACTCATGAGGCATGATAATAATCTCTCAATGGTTGTTTTGATTGTACTTTGTCAAAAAACAGTCACCATGGGCCCAAAGCTCAAAAAATAATCAAGTAGATATGTGTAAATGAATTGGAAAATGGGTTTTTTGATATATATATGATGCTATAACTTCATTTTGAGTGCATGTGTTCACAAGAAAGGAGCGTGGCATACATAAGTTTTTCTCCTCACAAAAATGGTAAGTCCACTTGTCATTTTAACTTAGAGTTTAATTTCTGATAATTTATCTATCCGAACATGATTCTTCTTTTCATTTTACATGTACCGGGAGTTTATAATTTCAACACATGGGCATGTCAGGTATAGCTTCTAACTCCCCATTTTAGGAATGCCATACTCAGACTTTATGTTTTAAACATTTTCATGGCTAAGATGCTTCTTCAAGGGGGAAATATATATGCACCCAAAATTACATGTGCTACATTGTTGGAAAATGGTTATAAAATTCCCAATGATGATTCATGTCCTTTCAAAATGTGTTTGAGTTCCTAAGCTCATTCAAGTATATATTTGTGGCCTAGATGTTTTACTTAACTTTTCCACAGCTTTCTTCTAGGTTCATGCTCATTTTTTTGCATGTTTTTTCCTTTTTAGTGTCGTGGACCGACGCCTTCCTAGTGTGGCGAGCTTCCGAGATGTTTTTACTTAACTTTTCCACACTTTCTTCCAGTTCATGCTCATTTTTGTGCATGTTTTGACCTTTAGTGTCACGACTAATGCCTTGGTTGGGGGCGCTTTGAAACCGCCACCCTAGGCAAGGCGTCGTTCTCGCGTGATTTTTCCAAAACTCTTCATGTGTGGTTTTAACACGTGATTTCACTTAACTTGACTTCTAGGGGCACATTTGTGAACCAAATTGCCTAAAAATAGTCTTTTTTCCTTCCCTCTTCTCTTTTTAAATAGATTGAATTAGTTTGAACTTCCTCTTCACCCAATGATTTGGCAATCCAAGGCTTCCTTGTGCATGAAGGCACATCCTAGCCAATTCCTATATAATCAATTCTTGTATTCGAGCAAATTGCTTGATAATTTTGTGTATCTTGCATAGTATTGTTATTAGAATCTTGTTAAAAACCGCATATCCAAGCTCACATTTTTGATTTCCCTCTTACGCTTGCATCGCAACCATACTTCCTTCAAGTTTCCATTTCTCAAGTACCTTCTCTTACTTCTACCTTTGCATTCCCAATTCCTTGGACTGATATGGACACATAGAGAATGAAGGGATAAACCGAGGGGTCAAGTCATCACAAAACTAGATTTATCTCTATTCTCGTAAATTCTAAGTTGGGGTTGTTGTTTGATTTTCCTTCATTCCTACATTTTATTATTGTTATATCATATCAACTAGAGTAGAAATCCAATATTCTTTAATTTGTGAGTAATTGGTTAATTTTGAAGAGGTTTTAAATCATTAATATCAGCTCCCGATGACAGATCTTCTTCTTCCTATCCCCGCAGATTTACAGGGAGAAAATAGTTGTAGGAAGTTGTCAGATATCATAGATTATTGGGAAAATTTCTTGTTAGAATTATTTAGAATACACTCAACACAGTGAATAACCACACCAGGTTATTTTGCTTGTTTAGTTTTAGTGTAGAAGTAGATTTGATTATTTAGAATAAAAGAAAATTATTGTTTGTAATTATGATGTTTCAGTTTTGTTGTTTTATTTAGGTTAGTTTCCTTTCAATAGTAGCATAGATTGTTAGTTTCATCTTAGTTAATTTGGACACTTAAAATTAGTTCAACATTGAGATTCAATTAGACAAACCATAGGGAATTTACGCTACCTGTTCATAGCCTCTAAATCTCCCCTTTTCCAACTCAACTACTAGGAGATCAAAGTACAAGATCTTAGTCACTGATCCTCCTATAGTTAGCCACACATTTCCACATTGGTTTCCTTAGTACTACCTCGTGGGGTCGAGTATAGTTGAATTTTTACATGTAAATTTTCATCCGTACGATACCTCCCCCCAACTCATCCTTGACTCAACTCAAAGAGTTGAGATCTCTGCAGTACTAAAACCTTGTACTCGTGGACTCTCCTCATAACCTACTAGCTCATTTCCTCTATTAACAACTTTCCCACAATCTCCCCTTACATGATTTCCATGTCTTCTTAAAATTTCACAACATCAAATACTCCTTCCATCCTTTTCATGCTCTCTTTTTCCTTACGGGATTAGGATCACTCCGACAAGTTACATCCTTGACTCACCCCTTGTTTCCTTTTCCTTTCACTCCACCCTGCATTACTCTATGGATATCATAGTTTTATTTTTCCAAGTACCTCTTTTATAAATATGTTGAGAATATCACCTTATCTCCTACCCTATGTAACCATTTTATTTTCCTAGGGTTCTTACCGATATCATTTAATATCTTTCCTGTGGTCATTTTGTGCTTTGATAGCTCGTGAGAAAATTAGTGCCCTTTACAACTTGCCACTTGGAGAATTCAACTTGACCCCAACTCGACGTAAATCATCTCATCTCTATCATTGCAGACACATGTGTACAACAATAGAAAAATCACTAGCTTGGCTCTGTAGTGCTTCTCATCCTGAAGCCAATGTTTTTTGTCTATAATTAGCATTTTTCTTTGGGATATGAATTGTTTTTAGTCTAGAGTTAGCCTTACATTTTTTCAAAAGATATTTTTATTTGGTCTAAAGCAATCCATTCATTTGGGCTGGAGTGTTTGTATTTTGTCTATCGTTAGCCATACAATTCATCTAAAGCTTCTTATATTAGGTTTGGAGATGTTTTGAACTAGTTTTTGAAGCTCTTATAATCAAATCCTATTATTAAAATTATATGAGTGTGTCCAAAAAAATCTTCTAGAAAGGGAGCAATTTTTTCAACATGAGATGTTTTTTCTCATACCATGCTGTCTTTTTTTCCTTCTTGCTTGTTTACACATTGTTTTTTCTACTTGTTACATTTGTTGCCTCAAAGTTGCAAACACTTTAAATGTATTGTGGTATCCACACTTATGTGAATTTTTACAATTTCAAGGTTAGTGGGAAACTATTTCATGATACAAAATCACACTAAATTATAAAAAACACACTCAATTATAAAGTATTAAAAATAAGGGGTAAAAACATTGTTATGCGATGGGTGTGCATTTTATTTCTTTCCACATTATTTCTTTCTATCTCCTCACCAAGGATGCTAGTAATGTTCCTCATTTCAGACACATTTAAATTTTATGAATGGAAATAAAAATGATAATCAAACCGTGGTTGTAAAGGGTTGACCGCATCACTATGGGAATGAAGAAAGAACCAACACCTGAACCTAAGAAATCTAAGTGGTTCACTCAAAGTGATGAAGACTTAGGTCTTATTTGTATGTTTATTTATCCCACCATTATCTTTGACATTTACTATTCCAAAACACCCGATAGAGCCAAGAAAATTTTGATGGCATGTTTTGAAAACAAGATGATATGAGAGATCATGAGTTAGATAATGTACTTCTAGGTTTGAATCTTGGTAAGTTTGATAGCCTACATGCCTTCTTCCCCAAATTTTTTGACACTATATTTTTATTGAAATAATGTGGAGTTGATATGAATGATTCCCAAATTATATTATCCATTCTCTCTAATATTTTCTTCAAATACTCTATATTTGTTTCTACCTTTTGTCGCTAATTTTTTTCAAGACTACTTAGAAGATTCCCTCATTTGACATTTTTTCATCCAAAATCATTTGAGAAAATGAAAATTTGATTCAAATGGGAGCGATCAATTCAAATTCACATGCCCTAATAATAAGTAATGGTAAAGTAAAGGAGAAGAAATGAGATAAGATATCTAATAACAACATAGTACTAAGAGAGAAATAAAGTACACCCAACAAGAACACTTCTTCGTCTAATTATTAGCCTAAACTAAATAATTAGAAATATAATTCTTCCTATTTTAGGAAGATAGGACATAAATATAATCAATGCATTATATAACAAATTAACCACATTACTCATTTCCTTGAAAAACATAATATAGGTGTTTCTTAGTCTATCAATAAAAATGATCCAAAACATTAGTCTTCTAAGGAAAAGGAAACCAAATATGAGAAGAACAAAGGTGAATTCCTCATATTAAAAGTTTTTAATTCATCAAAATGAGTTATAGATTCAGTGCCTTCCATCATATGGGTTCTTCACATGTCATGTTTTATGACATTTAACCATGTGGTATGTCCCGGTCACTTTAGGTAATGAAAATATGTGTTGGTTACTGGTAGTAGATCAATAAAAGTAGATGGTGGAACCATTGAAAATGTTATAATTTTTCCTAAAGTCTATACCAATCTTCTATTCATTTACCATTGACTTAGTGATCATTATAAAAATTCATAGTGAAACTACAATGGTTGAGGGAAAGGTGGAGCACCAAGACTAGTTGTACACCTTTTCCCACTTTTTTCCCAAATATTCTCCCACTTACTTTCTTACTCATGCATATAAGGTTATGAAATGAGAATTTTGGACTTTTAAAATATCATTTCCATAAACGACTAAGCCAATATGATATGGTTAATAGATTACCTCTAGTCACTTTTTCAAGGGCCTTTGTGAGGGTTGAACCTCGAAGTACCCCAAAGAAAAATTTGGTAAGGAATAATCCCAAAGAGCCTCTCATCCCTTGGATCTTATTCATAGTTAAATTTTAGGAACCTTTCTATCTCTTTCATTTAATACAAATCTTGTTATAGATACCTTTATTCAAAAAAATTCAAGTTATATGTGGGTTTAATTTCTCAAACAAAATTTGAAGTTTTCGGTCACTTTTAAGACTTCGAGGATCTTAGTGAGAAATAATATGAAAGGTATATCAAGGATATTGGAACTAATAATGGAGGTAAGTATGTGTGTAATAGGTTCAATTATTCTTGCATCTCCGAAGTGATTAATTTGTAGAATATAGTTGCTTCCAAACCTTCCCAAAATGGAGTTACAAAAAGGTAAAAAACTCTTAATGAGATGGCCACTTTCATGGTTCATTCTACATACATTCCTCAACACTATTGGGTTGAAACATTGAATTTTTATTTTTACATTTAGAACCACATTCAACATAAATTAGTAAAAGTTATGAAACCCTTTGAAGCTTGGCATGGATGCAAACTTGATGTTGTACACTTTCATGTCTCGTAGTTCAAATGTCATGGCTCGAATACCTAAATTAAATAAAAGGACTTGAAACACAATCCAAAACGTGTATCATTTTTAGGTATCCCGATGGTGTTAAGGGTTATATATTTTTTAACCTCACCACTCATTATATTTATATCAATATAAGTGTGAAATTCCAAGAGATATCTATTACTTCCACTTCTCTACCCATAGAGGTCACTCACGGACCTATGTGACCATGATTCAATTTTTTTTTATGATCTTATTAAGCATCATGTTCCAACTCCTCTTGCTCGTCCTTATCTAGCATCTAATAATTATGGTAGTATTGAACAAAAGGACTATTTCCCCTTTCACTTGAGTTATGGTTTGATAGTTTATGATCCTTACTCTCGTCCCGGTCCTCGTTGGGATAAAAAAACTTGGTAGAGTGATGGGGATTGGACAGGGACTCTTCAAATGATAAAAATTCATTCAAGGTTGATTGGGCCCCATTAATTCTTCACTACTAATTTTCACCCTCGTGTTTTCATGAGGTTAATGGGATTCTGAAGTAGATTATTCTAAGGAAGAGGAATATCCCTCTCTCATGAAGAATCATACTTTTATCTCACCCCTCTTCCTAAGGAAATAAATATGGTTTAGTTTATGTTGATATATAAAACCACATATGATGTTGATGGGAACATGGGAAAGTATAAGGTGTGACTCAAAGCTAAGGGTTTATCCTAGGTTTATGGGATTGACTATTCGTGAGACCTTTTCTTCTATTACAAAGATGAATTCTATTCAACTAATCATAGCCATAACTAACACTAATAGATGGTATATTAATCAAATGGACATGAATAATGACTTCCTTCATGGGGACTTAAAGGAAGAAATATATTTGGAACAATCTTTGGGTTATGTCCAAGATTCCTCCCTCATTTACACAATTAAGAAGTCTATCTACAAGAAAAACTAAGACACATGTACTTAGATTCCAAGATGGAATCCTTTCTTATTGAATTAGGTTTCCTTAGGTATCACTATGACATAAATATTTATATATTTTGGAAAAATGATTTCATTCTTATCTTACTTTATACATCGCTGACGTGTTTATTACGCTTATATTTTCCTTGATTATTGATTTAGGAATGTGATAACCATGTTGTCCTTGAGTGATCCTTGTGAAAAATTGATGATTGATCATGTTTAACCATGTAAATCCTCATGTATATCATCCCTGTGATCTTCACCGAGTGAAAATTGCATATTTTCCAATGTCAAAGACATGTGGTGTATTTCCATTGGTGGCTATTATAATGGATTTATTTACAAATTACACAATTCACATGATAACTAAAAAGTGCAAACCTAGCCTAAAGCCCGACAAATATTCCCATGAATATTTGAGTCAAATAATGCAAAAGGAGAAGTTGACCCTACTCCCAAAAAGGAATACATGTCAGAATGGGATATGAGCGGGGAATCAGGTTAATAATGCACTTTTGCATCAAAATGATCCGATGGAGTGCGCAAAATGCAAAAAACTCTGAGGCCCACTCAGGACACGTGTCATCTTTTTAAAAAAAGTCAATCGGTAGGGTTTTGGTCAAATTACAAACTTACACTCATTTAAAAAGTAATGCAAAAATGTGAAAAGACTCCCTAATCCCATGGCCCCGATCAAGCCACGTGGATGACTTCACATTCAAATAAAAACAAGTTGGATGGATAGGATTTGACACATTTATGGCTACTACCATTAATGCCCTTTTTACATGAATTAAGGTCAGATATTTTCAAAAGCTTTCAAACATTTTTAATTGTTACCATTACATGTAGAGATATTGATGCCTTAGCAATTTGATTCATGAGAAAGTAAAGAAAAATTGACTGTAAGGTGTTAACATTGAGCTAGAGAATTTAGAGTTAAAGAAGTAGGGGAGAATTTCACAAAGTTTGCACAAGAAATGGGTAAGTTCTTGCATTACATTTGTGTTCTTCTCATTTGATTTATGATTTTTAAGAAATTAAAAGGGGAAATTAAAGCATATAAAATGAATCCCATGGCAGTCGGGATTCCATGTTACCTCCAGTATTACTAGTAATTTGGATAAAATCACAGACATAAATTTGTTAAATTCAATTTGGATGATTTTCTGCAAAGGCTCCATGATCCCAACAAAATGAATTTATGGTAGCCATTGAGGAGAGCCATATTTCCCTAGCCATTGTTTTTCCTCCTTGAATGCATTTTCCCGAGAGCTTGTAAGAATTTGTGTTGAGAATTATGATCCGAAAAAAGGGAAGTCTTGGATGGAAGTGGTGAAGGAGTATTAACCCTAACACCCAAAGCATTTAGATTAATGTTAGGGATACCAAAAATTATGAGAACTAGTAACCATAAGCATAAAATCAACCCTTAATGATTATGAGGCTAAAAATAAATACTATGCTAGAATCATGAATACTAAATGGTTATTGGATAGAAAGGATACCACAAGAATTCCTAAGAAATTGGTCAGGTCACAATTTGTGGAGGAAGTGGAAGACATAATTGTGTTATTAAGTAGAATGGATGGCATGGACATGGATTATGAATTCAAAGAATGGATGTGTCCATTCATATGGGTTATCTTGGAGAATAAAGGAAGTATTTGTTGGGCAACACTTATAGCTACATCAATCCACACACAACTCTTTGAATTAGCCACAAAAATTAACATGGGTACCACTGATAATATTGAATTTTATATGATGTCATACTTAATCTACAATATTGCAGGTCATAATATTTTCCCGGCCTCCCACAAAAGGCACACTTCAAAGATAGTAAAGTATATGAGGTTTATCCCCAACTATGTTTGAACAACTAGAAAGGAAATGTGAGGCAAGTAAATGATGCATTTTTTTGCACCTATAATATGTCTTTTCAAACCTAAATGGGAGTAGTATAAAATATCTAAAGAGGCTAGAATGCAATATTAGAGTATGGTTGCTTCTTTATTCAACACAAGTTTTTCACTTATATTAGAGCTAGTGGATTTGATGGGAAACCATGTAAATTTCCTAGATATGTAGATGAAAAGTGGGCCCTATGTGAGATTTCAAGGAAATTAGCACTAATGCACAAATTAATTATAGGAAAGCATAAGACCAATATTAAATTTCCTATCAAGATTGGGAGGTATTCCTTCCCCTCCATTGCAAAAGCTAGATTACTAGAAGAAGATATGGAAATATTTGAAATGGAAAATTTGAACCAAGGTCCCAATATGACATCAGATGGGTTGTTAGCTCAGCTTTGGGAGTTCATATGAACATGAACCTCACTTTTGAGATTACTAGATGAATTGCAGAGATGAAGAAGAAGTCAGACTTAGAGATTTCTCAAGGATGACTCTTAGGAAAATTATTGACTTCAAGATTGTTGTAGTACCTCAAGGAGTAGAAGATGATCAATAAATAGTGAGTTCAATACTATATTGATCAAAATATTGAGGCACAACCAATTTCTCCCATATCCAGGATGAAAAGAATCAGACAATCCATATGAAAGAATTGCTAATGTAATGAGAAGGACCTTGAATTGGTTGCGAAAGTAAGGGTATGGATTTGTCCATCCAAAATACAAAAGTATTGAATGATTTCAAATATTTGGGAATCTTGAAGGAAGATATTCCTCTTTTAAAAGAAGGATCAATAAGATTGATCCATTAGGAGGAAGAGATCCTCAACTACCTACCAAGAAACTCACTTCAGGTACTATTGATGAATGGACTGCTACTACTAGTGGAACTGGAACTTCTATGTCTTTCCTTGAAACAAAAGACAAAAGAAATGCTTTTGAAATATATGCAAAATGCCCCTATTACCCAAGTAGTGCCTATACAAGCTAAAGGGGTAGGTCTAACCAAACTTAGGACTCCCTCAAAATACTACTAGGATCATCTAGCACTAGAAAGATGATGAGGGAGCCTTAGTACAGTGTTGATCTTCAATCCAAATCATAGAGTGCCAAAGAAAGAGAGGCACCAAACCTCAAGCACTTTGAGAGAGCTAAGAATAAAATAAGATAATACTACCTTTGGTAAGGGACACTAGTATTTCAATGAAGGAAAGTGGCCATGTATCAAAAAATCATAGACATAGAGAGCTTAAGTTATAGATCCAATCCCACTCACCAAGGATCAAGATAAATTGGTTGCCTCATTTGAAAGTAGGCAATTCCATCACCAAATCAAGGAGTAATTCAAGTTGATCCACCTATACAACCAAAAGTTTGTAGCTACTATTTTGAATCCAAAGGAGATAGTGATATAATTAGTTCAAGAACAAATAACTCATAGTATTCCCATGTCCAATCAACCTATGATAGAAAAGGGGCTAGAGGAATCTAGTGCAATGCAATCCAAGGGTCAGGATTTACCTCAATATAGTCAATCACATGAACAAGTGAGAAGTACCAATTGAAGATAATGGACACAATATACTTGGGGAGATGCCCTTACTTGAACCTTTTGATGTAACAATTGAAAAATATATGGTAAAAGGTGAGAATGTTTCTCAAGTTGATGAACAAATGAAGGAAGTTTCCCAGCCATCAACTAATGAAAGAGAGGTTCAAGTGCAAAAGGTCCATACTAAAAGTTCAATAATTACATGAGCAGATGAATCAATGATTCAAGGACTTACAGAAGCTAACATCTATAGAGAGAACATTGTATTTACTAAGGATCACTCTCAAAAGGAAGTAGAAATATAAAGGTGATGAGATCACTTCACAACAAATCTTGTTAAAGAAGTTATGGTGGGGACCACAAAAGAATCCACTAAAACAATGGAGACTAGTGACAAAAAAAATGTGCAAATTGATGACAAAGATAAAAAATCAGTCAATGTGTCCCAGGTCTATATAACAACAAGAGGAATTATTGATGAAAAATATCACTAATGTGTAAACTCAAGAAAGATATCCCTACCGAACATCAACTTTAAAAAGGTAGATAACAAAAGAAAGAGGAATTACCCAAGGTGATAATTCCAACTAGAGAAACCCCAAGAGAAACTACAGAAATGATTGTTACTCCAAGTAGAGGGTAAAGATAAGGGAAAACACTAGTTGATAGTGTAACTCAAGAAGTAACTAGTTAGTCCCCTAAAATCAAGGACAGGAAAAATAGCAATTGTAAATGGAAATAGTGCATGGTGAATCTAAAGAGCCAACATCAAAAGTGGAAAAGATGTAAGAGGAAGTACCATTATTATAAGACCCTCAAGAAGAATCTAAACAGTTGGTGGTTTTCTCTGAAAAGTCCCAACCTATATCACAAGGAGAAAAAGTGGGAAACACTCTCACAACTGGTTGGCTGGTTGGGAGGATTGTTTTAGATGCAGAAAAATAATTTACTTCTAGAAGAGGTTATAGATATCACAAGTATAGATTTTCCAAAGCCCAAAAAAACCTCAAAAAAGGAAAAAATCCTTACTAAGACCCATGTAGACCGAAAAGGGTTCAAAACTCTGGAAATTACAACCCCTCACCAAGGTAAATCAAAGCATGAAATTACAATGAATGATTATGATGTTCAACACATTCATTTGGGGAAACCTACCAGAGAAACATTAAAACAAGATATTACATTAGTTGTTGAGGGTTTGTTGCATAAATTTGATGATGATAAGGTGTCTAAAAGGATATTAAAGAACAAGTTAGAACATTATCCTCATACATATAAATGGGTACAACCTATAGATGAAGGAAAGAAATTATTACTAGTATAACACTCATATTCTAGAAGAGGCTGATAAGGCTAGAGAAATGGATAGTGTTGTGGATAAATGGAAAGAGGAGTTGATTGAAAGAGGAAATAAGATTATTGAAGAGGTAGTAGAATGTTATAAAAAATGACTAAATTTTTAAATGATACAAATCAACTTAACAAATGTGAAGATGAGTTGTACTTCTGGGAAGGAATTATTCCTAAAATGGAAGCATTAGCTCAACTAGATGATCAATTAGTGGAAGATGAATAGATTATTCCCCTAAAGAAAGGGGAATACAACATACTTATGAAGGATCTATCAAGTTAAGGGTGAAAACTCTCAAGCAGATTGATGAAAGTTATTCTTTCTGAAAGGGAAAAGATAACAGAGCATAGATAGACTTGATGTGTGGTTAGGAAAACTTATGATAGAGAAAAAATCACCTATGGTGATTGGGGCATTGAGAATCTGTTACAATCCTTTGATCAAAATGTTAATGGAAAACCTGATGTAGTGAATCCAATGTTTAGTTATGATATTATCCAGAAGTTTGTTGGTTTGGAGCAACACATGACCAAGTTGTCAAAGAAAATAAGAAAAGTAATGTTGCAAGGCCAAAATTTGAAGGAATAATTAGAGAGAAAGCATTGATATTCATGTTCCAGGTCAGGATTGATGAAGATGACCTTATCCCAATATTTTAGAGGTTTGATGCATATAATGAAAGAATACTAGAAACAAATAAGAAGAAGATCAAGAGATGAAGATAATAAACCATGAGAAAGCAAGCTTATAGCTTATTTTTTCTTAAAAATTCTTTCTTTTCATAATTGATACTTTTTTTATAAAATTTAAACACTATTTTTAATTGTTAATTTCAAGCATGAATGTAACATGATACAATACAATAGAATTTTATGTTTCTTTAATAGAATTCTAAATCTATTATGAAGCATGTGAGTTATTGTAATAAGTTTGAATTTTTTATTGATGAAAAAGAAAAATGGGGTTCTATAGGGCCCCAACCCATGGAAAATGTTACATACATTCTTGTGAATTACATCAAAAATAAACTAGAGAAAAAGACACCTAATCATCTTCCACTACCACAAAATCCTCACTAAAAGGAGGAATTTTTTTCAAAAGCCTATTTCTTCCTTGGAACAAACTCCTCTGACCCAACAACCATTTGTAAAACAAAACTTCCCCTGCCAAGGTGTGAGACATCCCCATAGCCATGAGCTCCTCAATATTCATCCTAGGGCCATCCAAGATACTCATCAATTCCATCTTCTTTTAATAAGAAGAGACCCAATTTAGGAGATCCAAGCCACCTATGGGAAATGCTTTCCTCCCTTTTGCTTTGTATAGATAGAGGGCTGAGTAGGAACAATTGATGTGGTTGGAAGTGCAAGTACAGTGGTCCTTGAAGTTTTCTGAGTGGGAGACTTTGGAGTCTAGATTCACCTTTACACTTTTGCATAAAAATGGTGACACTTTAGGAGGTTGAGAAGGTGGATATTTTGTGGGCCTTTTCTCCAAAGAAGAAACACATTGTTCCAACTCATTCACCTTGTGAAAAAGAGTAGGAATAGTGTCTATAAAAACCCCTTCACCAAGCTCATAATATTTGAAGGAATCTCCTTCATAGTGAACTCTTCATTACGTAGATGAAAGGGCATATGTTGTCAATTGCACCTTTCATAGATGGCCTACTCTTGAGCCAAATTTCTTCAGTACCTCGGAGAGTCTTTTGATGCTCCCACCTAAAAGATGAAAGTACATCATTTGGAAGGAGGAAAAAATATGGGATTTATTCTAATGAGCCTTTGAATCAATGCTACATAAACATCTTGGGTGTTTAATGGCCCATTATAGTCCTTTGGTCTACAATATCAAATAACATCCTCACAAATGCCTCATCGGGGCCTGTCAAGTCAAAGATTTGATTCAAATATTCAGAGGATACCTCCTTCAAGTTGGATGCTAATGTCATTCCCACCATGTTGTAGATAGAGAAATCCACCAAGATTTTTCACACTTAAAAGAAAGGATGTAAATTTTTAGGAGAAATGATGGGAATTTATAGCAAAATAAAGCTGGTGAGTTAAGTATGACACAATAATGATGAGGTTATCATTGAGATTGTCTATGATACCCACAATGAAGGAGATAAGATGAAATAGACTAATATCATACAAAAAGGAGAAATTTTCTTGATATGATACAACACATGCAAAACACTTCAGCTCAAAAATATATGACAATGAGTGTGTGTGTTTTGAGGTAGATTCTCAAAAATGGGGAAATGATTAAATATCAAATCAAACCATTTAGAGGCACTAAAAAATCATTAAAAATATCTCAACTTACATAAAAATAAATAATTAAAAAATGATACTAAAAGATGACATGGCATCCTAGTCATTCTAAGAGAATGAAAAATACAAATCATTTGTAATCCCTCCACATGGCATCAATAAAGTAAAGTATTTTCAAAGGAATAATAAGTGGTTAGGTTGTGCCCCAAAAAGAGAATATTATTTTGAAGATTCACATTTTTGGGGAAAAAGGAAAAGGTAAGAGAGAGAGAGAGAGAGAGAGAGAGAGAGAGTGTATATATATACGAGAGGAATGTTCTCATATGAAGGGGGTTAAATTTTTCTAAATTCTTAGAGAAAACAAGAAAAAAAACCGATTGTAATTTTCTTGAAAACTTGAATCAAACCGAGAGACCATGAGTTATTTTATTTTGTCCAAACCTTCTCATGCCAAGATGATTGCAAGTGTACAAGTCATTGGAAAGCATTGAGGCCATAGGATTTATGGCCCCTTGTTGAGAAATTTTAATTTCTTGAAATTAACTATGTGTTTTCTCCTAAGAAATGTTGTCTTTGTTCTTAAGGTAAAATACTTTGAATCAACTATTTTCCTTCCTTGTTGCAATCTTATGTTGATAGTTTCTTTGAACTACACTAGATCTTATCTTAATTAGTGGCATTTTGGAAACTACAATTACACTATAGATAGAGCTTTCTTTCTATGGTGTGATAAAAAAATTTAAATTCATATTTCCTTTGTTTGGTTGAAAATATCTTAGTAAGATTTTGAGTGTATCTTGAGCATAGTTGAACAAGAATTGTTATTATTTTATTGAGAGTTTAGTATGAGCTTTTGTGTTTAAATTCTCAAAGGTTGTGTGAAATCTTGTACTCTTGGGCTTCCATGAGTGCATACCTTCTGGTTAAAGGGTTGTTATTGGTTGTGTGATGTGTTCCTCTTGCCTTGATGGTAATTTCAAACATTTGTAAGGTTTTCTTGAGAAACTTGTATAATCAACTTTATCCTTCTTTAATCTCCCATTCATACACAAAAATTACAACCTACAACTATTAAATCCTTCTGAATTATCCATGTTTCCTTACTTATAACCATTTTCTAAGGGAATTTACCATTATACCCTCCCTTTCCATAAATATGTAAGAAAGCTAAGATTTACACTATCTAGAGTGACCTAAGTCCTATTTTGAAATACATCTACATTATTTAGTGTGATAACTCGTGAGAGTTAAATGATGTTTACATTGACCATGTCTATTCAGGACTATCCTTCATATTTCTAAGAGAAATCTTAGAAACTACAAATTCATCCATCTTTCTCATAATCATAGGTTACAAATGGGTCCTCTCACCTTGGTTAAAGGAAAAACCTAAAGTAGGAGGGAAGGTCATCCCCATTATGAGTGCAATCCAATATCTCTCAAGTCAAGTCTCCAAGAGTCGGTTAGATATATCCCTGGCTACAAATGACTAAATCTTCAATCTGACTTTCTCTAAGCATCCAAATCAGTTTTTTAATGTTGCTTGGATCTCAAGGTAGTGTAGATTTGGTTACCAACATAATGGAAAGAAGATAAGTTGATCCTTGACTATGTTAGAGGTACTTTCATATCGGTGGCATTCATTAAATGGGAGAGAAAAATATTTATTTAGTTAGATTCCATATAATTATTGGGTTTGAAATCTTGATCATCGAAGTCTACCTATAAATACAAATTTTCTCTTGGTCTTATTCATGTCATTTGGGTAAGATAGAAGCATAACACAATTTTTATATCATCTACAAAGTTAGAATACATGGGAGTAGTTAATACTACCATGGAAGCTATTTGGTTACATGGGATTCTAAAAGAGTTTGGTATTCAATTCGGTGTCCTACCATCATCTATTTTGATAATCTTAAGCACTATCACTATCTTCATAAATCTAATTTAGCATAAGTAAATGATGCATATTGAGATACATATACAATTTATTTTGTATTTGATTCATGGAGACATCATTGATTTGTATTACTTTTATACTTCAAATAAAGTTATAGGCATCTTTGCAAACCCTTGGCTTATTCCAAGTTTCTTCACTTTTGTTATCTTCTTGGGGCAAGGTCTACTGCAGCCACACATATTCTTTATAATTTCTAGTCCTCTCTCCTCCTCTTCCTCTTCTAGAAATAATGTGGTTTTTACATGGGTACCTCGTCAGCCTTAGTTTTAGGACCCATATGAAACATATTACTTATTTTGTCTATGGGAGTTTTTTTTTTTTTTTTTGGTGTACGTGTTTATTTTAGAAATTTATCAGCTTATTTAGATATTTCCACTTGACACATGGTGCTTCATCTCACTTAGGTGAGTCACATGTATGTTAGGAGTTATATGACATATTGCAAATTATTTCATTGATTTTTTCATACTATGTCATACGTGTTAAGTTTTCAAATGTCATACAAGAGTTACATTCTACTTCTAAAATATAAATACTTTATCCCTTGTGGAGGTATGAAGATTCCGGGAATGTGAGTTAAACAACAATCCCATTATGTGCTCTCCTTTTTATCTATGAGAATGAGTAGAAATTTTTTTATGCATTCACATTCTATGAGCTCATATTTTTCTTGCTAATTACTAGGAAAATTTTGTGTTATCGTTCAAGTACAAATCCATCATTTTACACGTTATTACGATATATATTCATGTTTTATTTCACATAGATGTAGGTATTAAAATATCACACTTCCCAAGTGTGATTATTCAAAAAAAATTCTTACCAAGATGTAAGTACTTAAATTTCCAAGCTTGTACCTTACACTTAATGTTCAAATCAACTCGCACTTCCAAATGTAAGAAAAGTGAGAAGGTCAAAAAAATTAAAAGGTACATCACTAGTTGAGAAAGGAAATCTAATCCCAATGTTACATGTGGAATCCCATATGTCATATACATTGATTTCATGATCGAAAAGGGTAAATGTTAGTTAAAACTTATAGATATGATCCATCTTCTCTATACATGCTATAAAACTCACATTCGAAAGGATAATTATTTAAAAAGCATCGTTCCTTGAGGAAAAAACATCAATTCAAACATTATTTCCATTAATATGGACCACATCATTTTATATGAAATATTTCCCAAATTTTAAGGAAATTATTTTAACCAAGACAATTCATTTGATTTTTCAAGTTCCAATATTACTTGTAAAATATTAATATATCTCTAGCTCATTATCAACAAAATTTATTTTGATAAGTGTAAAATAAATTTAGGAGTTGATTATCCTAAACAATGTAGGTTGAACTAGTTTATTTGAATATTGAAACATTGATATATTATTACTCAAACATAATAATACTAACAGATGTCATGTTTGATATAAAAATACTTGACCATGAGTTCTAGCACTATTCATCCATCCTTTCGACCATTTAGAGGAGAGGTTTAATGTAGATGCCATGGATGAAGAAGTAATTTCCACCATCAATGTACAAAGATCCAAAACCTTAGGGTATTAAAAATGTTCAGTCTCCATAAAATTACAACCAAACATAAGGTATTCCCCTTCTTGAAATTGATATTTTTCTTCTCATTCATACTAATGAAAAAAATTCATCTTTGTATTCTTAAACTGAAATAAATAGGATATATTTCTTTTTAAAAATTCTTTTACTTGAGTCCGAAATAGTATACAACTTAATTTTCATTTATACATGGATGGCCACATGGCAAATAACAATTATTTTACGTAAATGGCCTAAGGACCCAATTGATAATATGGATGACCCACATTTAAATGATGTTTTTATTCAAAGATTCAGACCTAGATTATGTATGCATATGGTATTGATGAACAAACTATATGGAACCCCTTCTATCAAAAATATTGGTGTAGTTTAGATTCCCTACTTTCCATGAATATTGATGTAGAAAAATTCCTTCTTTGTTAGATCTATTCACATCTAATTTGGTTTCCCAACCGACATCTTTTATTAATCAAAATGAATAATTTATCATGACATATTACCTACTAGATGTAGTCTCTAGAGTCCTAAATTTTCATGAATTATTTGATCTTTGGATCCCCTCATCTCCATTAGATGTAAATTAAGTATATGCATATCTATATGTTGATACATTCGAGTTCATATTGAGACATATATACTTCCTTCTACCCTCCACTCTACAAATAAATGTATAAAGCACCAATTTTAAGGATGTATGCATTCGTTTCTCCAATCAATTATATATATATATATATATATATATATATACAAGTTGTTTTATTTTAACCTATATATCTTGTGATAATGGTTGAGGTATTATTCCCACCATGAATTCAATTACGTTACTATATGCTTGATAAGATAGTTGATAAAAAATTCTTATAAATTTTTTTAATGGCATAGAAGGAAAGTGTATGGAGAAGAATAATAGGAATCGCCCTCCTTTTTCATAACATGGGATGTAGGGAGTTAAAGAGATGTCCATGACTTAAAGATATGTATTACCAATTCATTTTTTTATACTTACACCAACACCCTTTGATAAAATATGATTCAAGGAGAAGAGTTGCAAAGCATCTAAATCCACTTAAGGGAAACATTAATTTAAAATATGCCCATGAGGTTGGTGTCAATGAATAGGTATGTATCACCTAACTAGATGACAACCTAATAAGAGAAAATATGAAGAATACAAGATAAATTCCTCCCCTAAGAGGATTAATTCAAAGGGAATTTACAAGATGGGGTATACCTTTTTATATAGAACCACCAATGCATTCTCAAGAAACCATTTCTCTAAGTCATTCTATAGGACCAAGAGAAATCAAGAATATCCTTGAAATTGAGTAATTTATTATTGAGCCACATGAAAGAAAGTATTTGTTAGGATATGTATTATCTTCTTTAGATGATGAAGACATCTAGGAAAATTCTAAATAATATGTTATAGCACAAACATTTGAACAATGATGCAATCTCAAGTAGATCTAAGTCGGTAGCCCTTACAAATGTCACTACACTTGAGCCTCAATGAAAATGGGTTGAGTAGGACATAATCACCCATAAGGGAACAACTGAATTTTGTAGCTCAAGTGTAAACTCTAATCAACATAGATTTCAATCCGAGGACAGGGACTTTAAGATGAGTGACGAGAAAAATAATTTCCACTCGACAAGCCATTATATGGAATGAAACATTTGATGACCTTTTCTCTGTATAACTAAAAAGAAAGCTAAAGGATATCAAGTGTCATAGTAAAATGAGGATCTTGTATCATATATCAATTCCTAATTAGAAATAGTAGTGGAAATGGTAAGGGGAATGCGGACCAAGAATAAGGAACTTGAGGCACAAGTAAGGCCACAATTCTAGAAAATGTTACCCCGATGTGGAATATGCATTAATTAGTCTATAAATGATTATTTCACTAAATTGGGACTTATTATAGTCCCATCAACTAAAAATTATAGCCAATATTGGAATCCAATTTTACTATTTTTGGATTCCAAAATGTCAAATATTGGAATTATTTACACTCCAAAATCGCACATATTGGATTCCAAAATCACATATATTGACTCCGAATCACATATATTGAATCCAAAATCACATATATTGGAATCCATTAATTCTCCTTCTAAAGTCCAATATATCTAGTTACGATTTAAATTTATAAATCTATGAAAAAATGTTTAACGATTTTAAGGAATAGAACATTAATCTAAGAAATAATGTCTACGACAAATTTCAGCTTGTATAAAATAGATACATGTTCTATTTTATAAGGGCTAGCAGATGCTAGGTGTAATGATTGCTTTTCAATAATTCTCTTATCGCTTTTAAGATTTTTAAGATTAGAGAATGAAAAATTTAACATTTCAAATGCCATTGATCAAATGGTCGCTAGGATAATGAAATTCATGAGATGTTAGACACTTCCAGCATTTAATTATTATGGTTTGATTGAACCTTGGGGCAACCAGAGAATTACCAAAGATGTTATGAAGAAACTTAAAGAGGGAGATGATTTAATTTAGGGAATTTAATTAACTCTAAAACCATTTCAAATATATTTTCATATTTAAAGTTAGATCTGATATTTACTTCATTTATTATAGTGTGGTTGAACCTCAAGCACAACCAGAGAATTTTTGAAGATGTTATGAAGAAATTAGTAGAGGGAAACGATCCAATGTAGGAGAATGTAATTAATTGTAAAATGATACCAGATATATTTTCATATTTGAATTTAGATATAAAATCAACTGAAAGAGACATGGCATAAATTTTTTCATATTCAAATATGGATATGAACTTATTTAAAATTAACTCGTAAAACTATCTTGTATATATTTTAGTATTTAAATATAGCTATGAGATAAATTTAAATTCCTTTACTAAATGTAGGTAGAATTATAGTAAAACATTTGATGAAGAATTTGAATTTATAATGTAACATTATTCCTGAAGATGGGCTTCCAAATCAACAATAGAAATCATAGTAAAGCTCCAATAAAAAGTTACCTATAATTATTTTTTGTGATATAATAGAATATTGAACATCTTCAACATCATTCAATGGTTAAAACAAAGGTAAAAACACATCTAGAAAGTATGTGTCTTCTAACTTAAAATCTATGTTAAATGTTTAAGCAATTATGTAGTTCGCAACAACATTGGAATTTTTTCTCTCTAAAGAGTCATCTACAAGCATTATATTTTTACAATTGTACGATGCATTAAACCAACAAAATGGAGTTAAGATTCTCTATATATAATTTGGGATTCCCGGAACCTTCATAATCGGATTGTTTGGTCTCAACACAATATTCATGTGTAAATATGAACTCGAAGCTTGCAACCTCAAAGATGGTGTTTTAAAGTAATGAAGGCATAATGTCATCAATATTTGAATTTCTCACCAATGTCCATCTTACTATTTTGATATTTTCTTTGCACCATTGCAATAACTATTTCACATTAGGTCCGAGAATTTTTTTCAAGCTCAATGTTGCTAATTTTTTTAACTATTTAAATGTCGAAGATTCCTTATGGAGGGTGTGTTACAAAACACTGTTTATATCAAATATGATCAGTTTCATGTTACATGTGTTCATATCTACAAATGAAAAAAATTAAATTAAATAGTTGAGGTGGTGAATCAATGAAAAATAAAAAAAAGTCCCTTTTGATATTGTTATATCAAAAATCAAATGGTTGTAGGTGGTGACAAAGGTAAAATCTAAGGGCGTTCCTCATTTCTTATTGTTATACTAGGAATATTTTTTGTGAAGAATTTATTTGAATAAAATGTAATGTTTCAGCACGACAAGTCTTTACATACCATATTGTAGTTATTTCATTACATTGGAAAGTGGTATACATTTTCTAATATCAAAGAAAAACTAGTATTTAAGCATGCTCGCAATTAATTTAGGAATACATATTTCATTAATAAAATCTCCTCAAAGATTCGTTACATTAAATATTTTCTGTTAATTCACATTTGCAACTTATACACTCACACTCTGAACTTATAATCTGGGAATATTTAAATTCTCCCAACTTATAATCATACAATCATAATTTAAATAGTTATACAGAACCATCACTAAAACATATGAATGTATTTTATTTACAATGTTAAGATGTATCATCACAATAACATTTTGAAATGCTAACTTTTTATTTAGCATTTACTCACTCCAAATATTTTATGCCCTCTACCATATTCAATCCCTTTAACACTATTAGTGATAACAATTTGTGCAAATCATTCATCAACCACATATCTTTTGAGAAAGTTTCTCCTTAGCTTTTAATCCTAACCATAAAATTTTCTTGGAGGGTTTCCCTTTGCATCGAATGTAATATACATTATCTCTTTAGAATTTTAGGGGACATCATTTATGCTCCCAACCTTTTCTATATATTTTATTTCAATTCCATCAATCATTTTGTAATGTTCTTTTCCATAGGTGATTAATGGATTCAAGTAAGTCGATAATTTTTATTAAAAGTCTTTTTCATATTTTCAACATCATCTGAAGTGAGTTTTTTCACAAAACCCCATTTCAAATTTTATTGATAATGAATTTATAAACTCTTTCAATCCACCTCACATGTTGATTCTCTCCCTTCTTAGCTTGAATGTGATGTCCTCGAGGGAAATTAGTTTTTTCATATAGCAAGCCCTCCAAATCAAAAATAAGAAATTAATTCTTATGGATAACTACAGGAAGTAAATAATTTTTTTAAACTGGTCTCATATCAATTCTAACAAATGGAAAAAATAAACATTTTAGCTTGGGCTACCACTTACCGATGGGTCTTACATGTAATATTGCATATTCTTTTCCCATAGTTGGATCCTTCGATGAAATATCTATTTCAAACAATATTAATATTATTAATATAGTAATTGCTATGGTAAATGAAAGCGTATTTGAAAAATCCATACTAAACTATGGTAAAATGGTAAATTTAATATTATCACTTTAGGTAGCTTCCACTTACCAACCGAGCTTCTAGTTTGGCTTACATAAACCCTACTAGCTACTTTTTTTTATGCAATATGCATTACCAAAAAAGTAATCAATTTCATGTTATCGTAAATAAAATAAGAATTAAAAAGCATATTAGTCTCCGCATGGTAATATGGTAAGTACAGGATCAAAATTTTCCATATATTTTGAATGAATTGTAGCACCTACCGGGGTTCATTTATATCCATTTAACCACCCATTGGTAGACAAAACTTTTGAGATATGTATGTGGATTAGCGGCCGCTAGGCTATGCCATCATTGGTTGGAATAAGCATAGATTCTAATGCCTATATCATAATGTTGATACTAATGGTTTATACGTAGAAAACCAACAATGTAGAAACTATAAAATATGTAGCATTAGATGTAACCATGAACTTTTGAAATAGGTTATTTGGTAGTTCCTTCTTTGAAATGGTTCCACTTATAGAATTATCCAATATATTTATCTATAACTATGTGAGCCTTAGAAATGATTATGTTTAAAAATATGCATGGCTAACATACATGGTTTTGTCTACATATCCGTACTTTCAGCTACCATCACACACTCCACTCGTTACTTTATCTAGGTGTTGGTGGTCTGCATAAACCATTATTTTTATAAATTTTTGGGGCTTAATAATGGTTCTTATTTATAAATGCACATGACTAACATATCACAATTTTATTTCATATTCGTGGATGATGTGGATGAGTTATCCTCATTTGTGGTTAGAGCTAGTGAGCATAGAGTATTGTCAAATAAACGGAACTATAGAAATTGAAACCAAAGATCACTAAACATATTTATAAAGTGATCAAGGTCTATCACCATAATAAGTTGGTTGTGTATCATCAAGTTGAGAGGTTTTTACTTTGATTCCTATTGTTCTTGGGTTATCTCGCATAAATAATAAATGTGTAAGTAGCTTTTTTTGGTTCAAAGATTTATTATCCAATTTTTTCCCTTAGGACAAAAATTGGACAATGTGGGTCAATTGGACCCTAGGAAGAAGAAACCCTTTCAGGGGACATTAGAGGAAATTTTTGCATGGAAACACATCTATGGCATTGCAAGAAATTTTGGGACCATTTCAGAGTGTTCTCTTATTTTGGGTCTTAGAGATTAATGAGTTTACTCATAAAGTTGAGGTTGGCTCTCAAGGGCTCACTTTGTGCTAAGGACTAGAAAATTATTAAAATTATAAAATCATGTTTTAGAGGTCCTATTGTGCTTTTATTACCCTCGATTTCAATAAAACATAATGAAATTTACTAATAAGAGAAAATCATATCATGTGAGTTAGAGATGGGGTGTCAAGTTCAAAAAAACTCGCCAAGAAATTTAGTGAGTTGTTAAGAATTTCATTAAGGAAAAATCCAAGATAAACAAGTTAGGTGAACTTGGCGAGTCATCCCGCCAACCGCATTTATCCAAGATAGAAGCAATGAAGAAATATGGTGGTGTAATTTAATTTGACATTACTAAATTAAGTGAGAATGAGGAATAGGATTAGAGATTGCTTGGTTGAGTCAACTCGAGTCATCAATTGATAAGGCGAGTGTATCAACTCAACTAGGGGCATTTGAGCTTTATACAACCCCGAGATAAGCTAAGAGATAGCTCGATGAAACAAGCTAGGGGTGTGTTGGTCTAAAAGCTGTCGTGTAGGGCACGTCGTGGGCAAATAGGCCAATAGTGTGTAGGGCATAGCCCTGTTTGAAATAGCAAAGTGAAACTGGTTTATTGCTAATCTATCAAGTAGGAATCTATGTAAATATACACTATTCTAACTTCAGGGGGTTTGGGATCTCATCCCAGTAGAGGTAGTTCCAACAACGAATAGAAAGGTAGGAGGGAAGGAATGGAGGAGGGTAGATCTAAAGGAAGAAAAGAAATGAATTCCAAGATGGAAAGGTCAGAAGGTTTATGCTTTGGGATGGTAGTAAAAAAATCTAAACTTACTTACATAAATAATTAAAGCAATACTGATGAACATATGACAATAGTAGGAATGAATCCAACAAAATAAAAACATAGATCTAACTTAAGAAATATCTGATGCAAATAACACATACATTAAGCACAAAGTCTAAACATATGTATTAATATTTCTTCTGTTACAAGAAAACACAAATTCTTTCTCTCCTCACTTCTCTTTTCATACAAAAAATGTCCACCCCTTTGAATACAACAAGTATTCAAGTATTTATAGAAGGAGAAGAAGAAAGAAGACAAAAGAAAACCAACCACTACTTACAAAATATCTTACAAGATATTTACAAAATATCTAAAAAGTCAAAAGTTGACTTTGGGCAAGTTTTTGGATGACAACATCCCATGATGCAACATGGACGAGGTCATCATATATGTTAATAGGATTTTTCAATATTTTACAAAATGATCAACACATACATGAGAGGAGAAACTACTCCTCATCATCTCTTTGTTCAAACTTGGTGTCTTGCTTTTGATCAGGAGAGTCGATGTGACACTGTGCTCAATATTCCATAAACTTGCTGATCATCACTTGAAGTTGATCATGATCTGGACCTTTGAAATGGTCGCCAATGACTTCACAAGTTTATTTTTCATTCTTGAGCTTGTTAGGTAGCTTTGCGAAGGTTTCACATGCATCGATTAAAAAGCCAATGAAGTTACGACAAGCCAAGAGGTTATTGATTGAATCTTGGTTGAAAGTGACCTCTGGTGCCAAACCTTGAGTGACAATAGTCTTAAATTGTTGGAATCTATCATCCGATTCCCTCAAGTTATACGATTCATTGAGAATCCTTGGAGACATTTTTGCTTTAATCGTCTACTTAATGTTGTATCGTGCATCCAGGGATTCATCTTTGATTTTATCTATTCTCTCCAGGATATATTCCATTTGATCAACCTGGTAATCTAAAGCGATGAGAGATTTGTTATGTGCACGTGGGTGATCGATAACGCCGACCTTTAATAGGTCATTATCTGAGTAGTCAACCATGGTTTGGAATGTTTCATGTTGTAACTTGGCATTATCCAACTCTTTAGAGAGGGAACTTGCTACTGCTTGTAGCTCCTTATTTGCTTGGGTTATATCCTGATAGAGCACTATGAATTTCCCAATCATTTCTTGACCATCTCTGAGGATCTGCTTGATCCAGGATGATATTGTTGCGCCTTGTTCACCAATCTTAACATATTCATTTATCTTCTCTTAACTAGGAACTTGAATGGGTTCAGCGGCAATCATAGGAGGAGCGTTTCCCATTTTCTACAATGCTTCAATGATAGGAGGAGGAGAAGAAATGGAAGAAGGAACGTTAGGTACCTCTGTAGTTGTAGTTGTGATAACATCCTAGGTGGATGTATTCGTTGAAATATCTATTGTTTCTTCTTTACCTAGAGACACCAGGTCAACTACTTTCTTTTCAGAAGTAGAAGGAAGGCCTTCAGGAGTTTCTTCTTGTCTACTTGATTCACGCTCCTTATCTTTTCCTGTTCCTTTCGACACATGGGCCGGTCTTGGAGGTGCTCTACCTGAAGGAGAAGTAGTGAAATCAACTCCAAGGTAGGTGAGACCATTATGTTTGCACCAATGTTTGGTGCGCTGCAATGTGGGCTTAACCCTTTCCCCGAATGGTTTTCGATGCTTTGGCTTTGTCGATCTCCATGAATGGCCAATCATCCCCATCTCAGTGTCAAGCTAAATCCTAATCAATTTCTTGATTAGTCTCTTGGAATTCCTTTGGGACAGTGGTAATGCCATAGTGGATGATTTTCTCTAGAGTCGGTCCAGAGTGTCCTTTCACTTGATGTCTATCTCATGTGTCGAGGTTGATCCAAATTTCCTCGATCTCGGGAACATGGATGGGATCAATTTTTCCTCCTGGGAGGTAACTCCAGGTAGTCAAAGGTCACCTTGCTAGGAAGTTGTGCTTTAAATTTATCATCTCTAGATCAGCATACATCTCCCGTGCTTTAGCTAGTGTAGGAAGGTGTATCACCCAAATGTAAGGGGAATGGAGTTCCTCCTTTCTTTCTCTTCATGCACTTTTCATGATAAGTGATTAGCTGCCTTGACAATTCTAGCAGGATCAGCTTCGGCCCGTAAACCTTGGCCACTTCGTTGGTTCTCCCTCAAAATTCAAAGCTCGAGGTATGTGAATGTGGGGAATTGCATGAACAACACTCCCCATTTCTTTGTAGAAGTAATCACACTCGAGCTGGTCTCGACCGTGTCTCATGTTTGGCCTCAAAGAAATAGATTACCTCATAGAAGAAGGCATCATTAATTTTAGAGAACTCGAGATGTTTTCCTGAGCCTCACTGGGTAGAACTCATATATCTTGACTTGGGGCCATACCCCATTTCAAGCTAACCCTACAAAATCCCTTCATTTGACGCAACAACATATACAATTTCAGAATTCATGTATAACTTCCCATTGTTAGAATTTGTTGAAACTATTGGGAGATGGTGTCACTAATGATCTTGCCCCAACCGAAGCACCGATCAGGTGCATTCTTTCTCATATTCTCCACATACCTTAGCATCCACTTTTGGAAATAATGGGCATTAGGGAGTCCAAATACTTTGTTTAAGAAGGTGATTGTATCACTCAACTCCTTGTTGAAGTCACTACGATGGATGGTTTGTGGCCATCTACTCACCGACTTCTTGTTCTTTAGATAAAACTCATTCATCATCTACATGCATTTATCCTCAATATCATCCTAGGTCTTCTTACAGGTCTTCGATACTTATTTCTATATATTTCCTGTGATGAGGAATGCCCAGATCGGTTAAAGTGATGAGCATGCGAGGTTGATGATCATCTTGTGTTCTTTGTCTTTGACACATTTAGTGTCTTTGTTGTAGCATCGAGCAACCAACATAATAAACTCATTATTTACAACACTCACTAGAATACCAGCTACAAAGTACAATCCACTGCCCACTAATTTTTTCATCCACGGGCCACTACTTTCCTAAGTGGTCCTTACCCAGAAATCATCCATGTCAATATGACCTAGCTCGAGTCTCGATGTCAAGACCGCACTCTACATATGAGTTCGGCATTATGACTCTCGATACTTACACTTCATCTCTTGTTCTAACCGCTTAGCTTTATCTTTAGATTTAGTTGGTTTCTTGCTTGATGAAGACATGTATGAGCTCAAGGATGGATGTTGTTGTTCTCGTAATAAGAATCAAGGAGGTCCACCATAGAAGAGCTATGTCAACTGTCATACTATTCACAATGAAATCTTGTAGAATGAAGAATGAGAAATTATAAGCCTTAGGGCAAGTTGTAGGTTTGATGAGGCTGCTGAGGGCTTAAAATTGCTGGGTGCACTTTCTGGGGTGTCAGCATACAAATTTTTGCACCAAGTTAGAAGGGGCGTAGTCAGGCAAGTGTCAACATAAAGAAAATTGTGCTTGGTGTTGACCTGGGAAAAGTTGTGCCAAGTTGGAAAGGGCACAATTTGGAGAGGTGTTACATGACAAAATGCAAGTACCAAAGGGTAAAGCACGTGGCATGGAAAAGTTTGTGTTGCATGTGTTTAAAGTGCGCCAAAGCACAACTTCAAAATATGTTGCAAGGAAAATCAGTGCACTAAGGGAAAAAGCATGTGGTGCAGATCAATGACACACAACATCTTATGTTGATGTTGTGCAAGTGGCACCGTGCCCCACAAAAACTGCTAAGTGTTCTTTTAACTGGGTGTGGAAAAGGTTGTGTTACATTGGCACAACTTTGGGAGGTGTAACACAAAAATAAAGACGCTTGATGGTTTTAATAGTTGGATAATTTTGGCAACTTATCCTTTATTTCTCTTCCTCTCTCTTTTGGATTGTATGATGGAAAAGAGAGGGTTTGTTTGGCAAGGAAGTAGGTAGGGAAATATGGGATTTTTGGTTTCTTCAGAGGTAGGGGTCTTCCAGATTTGCAAATCTAGAAGGAGAGGCAAAAGGCTTCAGCTGGTTTGATAATTTTGTGTTAGGTGTGTTTCTTTAGATTTTATCTTTTATACCAACCCTAATACCTAATACAAAAAAAAAAAAAAGAAAACCAAGAGAGGAGCCACTTACCCAAATTTATAAAAGATGAAGAACGACGTGGGGTCCACAAGCTTGAAAAATGGCATGCGGGGTGACAAGGATGGCTAACAGGTGTAGAGAAAATACTTTTCACAATTTTCAATTTGTGAAAATGATAGGTGTCGGGTGCATATTTATAGAAAAATTGGCATTTATTATCTCACCAACCACCTTTGGCGTGCTTTTGGGAGTGTCGACACAAAGAAAAATGTGCCTTAGTGCAACCTTACCGATGTTGACACAACATTTTCAGTGCTTTAGAAAAATGCTTAGCACACATTTTATGATGTTGACATGATATTTTTAGTGCCAAAGGACCAAAGGGGCACAAATTTAGTGATGTTGACATGATATTGAGTGTGTTGAAGGATTAAGAGGGGGCACAGGTTTTGGTATGTCGACACTCTAAAAATTGCACCCAGTGTAAAAAGGGCACAACTTCAGTCATGTCGACATGAAGATGGGTGCACCGAACAATTAGTAAAAAGTGACTAAGTCTCACAACATCTTGATTTTTGAAAGGAAGTTTTGGGCTTCCTCAAACGTTGTCAAACTCCCTTGGGGGCCAAAACAAAATTTTTGGTATGGTTACCTATAAATTGCCCTGTCAATTTCACAGGATAATAGGGTGGATGGTTATGATGAGCGAGATCAAAAATATTCGATTGTAATTGAGGTGATCTCGACTCAATTTTGTGAAATCACCAAAGTATAGCTCATGAATGTAGCGAGCCATGAGCTTAAAGGTAGTGCTTGAGCCAATGAAGAGCTCGGGTGTTCAAGCAGGAGCTCATGTATTAATCATTTGATCAAGCTTTAACCTAATGGTACAACTTGCACGATCGAGCCCATAAGTGGGAGCTCATTGAGCTTGTTTTGAAACACCTCGACGATCTCTTGTAAGGGTGACTTGAAAAATGAAATTCTAGTATAACTTGAGGAATGTAGGAATGATGGTGAGTACACATGAAAAATCCATGTTTAGGGAATTTTGAGAACCGACAAGCAATTGGAGATTCGAGTGATATTTTCCAAGTTTAGCACAAATACAACAATCGGATCCCGTGGATCAAATTTATAAAGATGTAGAGATTTATAAGGATCAATCCAATAAATTTGAAACTTTTTCCTCCAGAGGAATGTGCCAACAAGTGGGAATTTGGGGGCAGCTCACCGTCAGGAATGTTCTTGTGGAACATGACTGAGTCGTTAGGTAATTGTTTTGTCTCCCATGATAAGTTCTCCCGGTAACTTAGCAGAGTTTTAGGTAGATATGGGGCAATGAAGACCTATTCGGTTACCGAGTCAACATGGTGATAATTGGCTTCCAATTTTGATGTGAATAGTGTGTAACATAGAGTGGCCTAATTATACGGGCTTGGCTAATCGCTTGATGCAAGGTGTTCGAAGAACTCGACATGATGGCATAACATGCAAAACATTTGATGAAGGGTTTGAGTTTTGATAAACTTGTTAGAGACCAACAAGAAACATCACGACATATGATGGAGTTGAGATCATTGAAGCTTGATGAGCTATGAAGCTAGGTCACAACATATGGAAGGATTGATGAGCTCACGTATGGAATATGCAACTCGGTCATGGCATGACGTAGAGAGTATATCGAGTGAGGCCACGAAAGATAACTCAAACAACAAGGAAATACATTTGGTGAATTAGGCACAAGCCATGAATAAATGGATCATGAACGCCTCTGTTGATAAGGCACATAGAGGAATTCAATCTTAGTTTAAGTTCAATGATCAAGACGGTGTGAGCATCGAAGGGGTAGAGTCAACATACACATGGCCGAAACATGTTTAAGGGAGGATACCAGTGGCTTGGCCATGGAGGAGCTTGGTCAAGCTTGGAAAACTAACTCGGTGGCCAAAAATGAAATAATTTGAATTAGCTATGTAGAATATCAATTAGGGTGTGATTCCCATGAGATCGATGCATTCAATCTTCATGTGGGAGAAACTCAATGCACGAGAAAAAGGGGTAACTCACTTAAGTAGACTCGGTTTAGTGAGAAGGAAATTCTCGCCAAAAGGGAATCAAGTTCTAGTTTATCACCTTGGTGTTGAGTTGAGAGGTCTCACTTAGAATAATAGCTCATATTTGAGATCGAAACATTTGGAATAACATGCACAAAGTGCCAAAACGTTGTTAAAAAGATGATTTTGAACTCAAAAGGACAAAAAAATCTCACCATAGTCGAGAAAAGAAATCCATTTGCACGAGCTTATAAATAAGCTCGTTGATATTTTACATGGTCATGTGATGAGTTCAAGCTTATGTGAATGCATCATTGTTGGGAAAGGTTAAGGATCTTACAAGTAAAGGGGGAGGTTACAAGATGGCGAGTCCATAGATTTTAAAGTAGAGCTCAGTGATGGAAGCATTTCGGGCTCATAGAGCCGAGTCGCGAGCTGTCATAAAGAGCCATGCAAAGCTGGTGAGCTCATTTTAGAGTTGGAATATCGAGCTCGGCTTAGGCCCATCAAAATAGCTCGCACGGACGAGCTATGAGGTGTCAAGGAAATGTTTATGTCTTAAGGACTAGATGTTGAACCAAGTTGAGCCTGAGAGTGGGGAAGCTGAGTCAAGTTAATCCTAGCTTGAAGAATAACTTAGAAAGGACTCAATGAAAGAAAAATTTAGAAGTGGGGTTTTTCGATTCTTGAACCCAATTTTCCATGTATGTAGGGATGAAAGGATATCACCCAGGGATACTTTGGGGATAATCAATGATAATGGAGATGGGTCATGGGAAAATTATTTGAGGTTAAGCCGAGTCGGAAGTTTTGGGGATTTGCATCCATTAGAAGATTAGAGATGTTGGGCCAAGTCGATGTCGAGCACACCGAGGAATAGTGACATGGTGAGCACTCCTCAATAAGGTGCGACATGTTGATGCAAACCCAATGTGGTAAAGGTGGATACCGAGTCAACATGTCAATAAATTTAACATGTGGAATGCCAAGTGTGATAAGTATCCTAAGGAAGTGTGAGGTTCAATGCATAAATATAATGTTGAAGGAAGATACAACTTGAGGTGGAGTAAAGTGTGTGGGGGAACGAATTTGATGGGATTACTTGATTCAAAAGCCTCATGGAGAATGGAAATGTGGAGGTAAGGTACCCAAAGTATTTTGATAGTAAACACTTGGAAGTTTGATCGATGGTATGGAAGGAGGATCTCAACAAACTCGGTGAGTTGGCTTGGTGAGCCAACCACCGAGTTGGTCTTTTTTTTTTGACCATTTCTCATGGACCCCTACCTTTCTCAATGCAAACTAGTCCTCAAGGGGTCCCACTTAAACAATAATTAAATTAATATTTTAATAATAATATTTATTATTATTATTAAAATATTTTAATTAATTATTCCTTTAATTAATTGAGAAGATTAGGTCAATGGGCCATTAATGACACATGATTGAAGCTTCTCATGTGGTTCAACCAACTCTTTAGTGGTTCAAGATTTGGTGATAACAAGACTTTTAACATAATCACATCTTTGAGCTATATTAAAGTACCAACCTTTCTTCATATGAGAATAATAAAGTTTTAAATACATTTCTTGACTATGTGTGTCAACAATAAAAATAACACATTGATTAGATTCAAGTAATGCACATAGTACGACACTTACACTGCCACCGTATAACACTAATACTATAGAATACTTGGAACAAAATCGAGTGAACATCTCAAACCGTAACTCATATGATCACTCACAAGGAAAATAATGTTTGTATCCTTTTAGGCCAATTTCAGCTTACATTTATCAATTGAATTGGAAATTTTTCCATCTAATCCCTAATGACTTAAACATTATTTTTGCGGTTGTACACTCTAGTTATTGTGAACATAAGACGTAAATTTTTAAATTACCCACCGCTATCATAGAGTCTATAGAATCCATCCAAAATTAATTCTTCACTCTCTTTAACCTTTTCCATGTATTTTTTATTATTTCTCTCAACATTTTTAATATTAAATTGGTATGAGAACAATAATAATAATTTATAGCAAATTGGTTCCAATAATTGTTAGCAGCTCCATTATTTCTTCAAAATAAACATCTTTGAGCAAATTACAAAAACAACAAAAGTGAGCAATAACACATTCTCGCATTAAAAGTATTGGTGGCAGCAATAAATGATAGAGTTGAAGAAATTAGTAACAAGTATGCACATTTACAAGTAAATTATTCAATCTCCTCCATCCTTGTCAATATATTGTCTTCCATTGACACCACATAGTTGTCTAAAATTTTCTCGAGCCTCAACGGATGATCTTCTTCTACCACCTATTCCTTTTTTCGTTTAGCTTTTTTTCCCTATGTGGGAATCAAAATTTATCTTTCCTTCCCTCTCTTTACCCAATAGTAGAAACAATGGTGGTAGTGTGATTCATGTAATTTAACTTTTCAATTACATTAGATTCATTACAGGTGTCAATAGATCAATTTATGGATGTTTGTCTTTAAAATATTGTAGAACTTTTACCCTCATTTTTTTGTCTCCTTTTATTCTCCAGCAATAAGAATTAAATTTGTATGCTATTTTTCCTTCGTAAATAGGGCCAATTAACAAGACCTCCTGAGATTTTAATTTATCTGCTAGTACTGATAGTTCTTCTTTGTTCATTCCTCTAAGAGCTCTAAATGAATTGGTTTTGAATCTTGCTAATGAATTTCACCTTGAAATTTATCCCGATTATCTTTAATAGGTGAACAAGAAAGGCCACTAGATCTAAAACACTCAAATTTTGTAGTCTATTTATTCCATATATCATCCAACAATAATATTAAATTACATTTGTCATATAGATTGATGGTTGTGTCTATTTTGAAAATCAAAAGGCATTGACTCTTCAAGTTATACATTCAAAGGACAATTAAATGTTTTATATTTTTATATAAGGAAGACAAAACTTAATAACAAATGATATAAAATTAAAATACATTGCCTTTCATTCCTCTCGTTTTTTGTTTTTCCAATCCAAGACGCATCCAAGAGATTTCAAAACCAATCTAGCTTTGTACAAAAATCAATAAACTTGGTTTCTATCCACTTTCTTTTCACTTCATTCTGCTTTTTGAAAATATATTTTTTTAATTATTGGCAAATAGTTTTTTGAAAGGGACTATACCCTTGAAAACAAAAGAGGCCTGAGAGCCGGAATAGGAGTGAGAAACAGAGTTAATGGATCAAAATCCAAGTGTTACAGTGAAGCTCAACGTAGCTCAGAAACAGCTACACAGACGAGACATAACAGCAAAACAACAGCAGAAAAACAGTAAAACGACCGCCGAGAAACAACAAAAGCGTTACCCAGCAGAAGCGTTACCCATCAGAGTGGTAGAATTCTTCTTTTTGCTGACCGTTACCCACCCTGATGGAGTCTTCGCAGTTCAGAAGCAGGAAAAAACCTGCACATAATAAAACTCAAGACGAACAGCTGCAAATCAGCAGAAAAACAACTGGTTTACAGCGATCAAACAGCTGCTGCTCGACAAAGAAAGTGAAACATTGATGACCAGCCTAGCAGCACCGAGAAACTAGAGAGGCGGAGAAGCCGTATATCTGGAGAATTTTTTTATTTTTACGCACCGTAATCCAGCCTGTAGCCTCCTCCGTCATTAGGGTATTGAAACAAGGAGGCGTATTTTCCTTATCCTCCATAGATCCAACTGGGACAGCGGATTCATTATCATCTTTTGTATCTTTCATAATGCCACCAACAAAATGAGATTCTTTGGCGCATTCAACAACTGGAATTTCTGAAAGAGGGGTTTCCAAGACAAAATCATCTTCAGTATCTGTACTTGACTCCTCTTTGGCTTCGAAAATTAGGTGTTCAGGAAGAGCATTTTTCCACCAGTTGTTTTTTCCATTCTTTCGCTTTTCTACTCCGCAAACATCAGCGGTATGCCCGGTAGCAAAACACTTTCTGCATCTAAAGGGCAAGCCTTCATAATCTAATGATTGTGTCCAAGTTCTGTTTTGGACTATAAGCTCTATATTTGCAGGTAAATTTTTGGATGTGTCCAGCTCAACAAGGATTCTAGCAAAGGTTGTGTGCGTGAAACCAGTGGTTTGGGGGTCAATGAAAAGGGTATGACCCAAAGTATTTCCAATAGCAGTTAGACAAGTACGGTCCCAAAATTGGAGCGGTAAATGGGGCATTCTAATCCAGACTGGTTTGCAGGCAAATGATTCAGTGATTGGGTTAAAAGCTGGGAACCAGGGTTTCAAAACCAAGTAGTGGGATTGCAAAGCCCAGAGTTTTTTATCTATGACTTCCTTATCCCGAATTGAGGAAAAAACAACAATAAAAGTACCTTTCGCACATGGATAAAGATCTAACTTACCAGATAGAATCGGGATCCAGTGCTTTGTAATCCAGTCATGAAGGGTAGCTAGGTTTGGCCAGAGCCCGCTGAATCTCCCGATCAGGGCATGCTCTAGGTAGAAACGTTCTGAATCAAGGACTTCATTCCCAAATGCAACGCTGGGGTTTGTAACCGCAGGGGTCAAAGGTGTGATGGGGCTCATCCCTTGCGCGATGCTCCTGCCCTGTAAAATATCTTTAAATGTAGTCGATTTGTGTGGGTTATTATTCAGGACATGAACCCTGGTATCAGGACAGTCTGTCTTAGTGAGCTTCGTGTGTAAATCCACTGAAGAAGAGCGGTTCAGAGGTTGTAATGGAGATCCACCGTTTACAGCTCTACCATTATTGCAAACCCCAATAGCAGCAGAGTGATCAGCACAGGAAGAACGTGTCTTCGGTAAAGGCGTCAGATGAGATCCGTCCCCATGAGAGGAACCAGCAGGGTTGGGAGCCGTCTTAGCATCACAGAAGGCCTGATCAATCCACGAAAGGACATGATCTGCTTCAGTTCGCAATGGTTCCTGAGCGCGCTGCCATCATCCCCGCTATTTTTCAGACCGCCATGGCCGCCGTGCCTTCGTGTAACCATCCAGGGAGGTCGCAGAGAGGCGCGGGTAGAGGGCTGGCCGCCGTGCCTTCGTTTAACCATCCTGGGAGGTCGCAGAGAGGCGCGGGTAGAGGGCTGGGTGCACAGGGCTGGAGGCGCGGGCAGAGAGAGGGCCGAGGGCCGAGGGCCGAGGGCGCGTACAGGGCGCGTACAGAGCGCGTTCAAAATCCAAAATAGAGTGCATTTTTGAAAATATTAGTAATAACTTTGTTAGATGCATTTACGTAAACAATGCGAGCCCTTCAAAATTGTAGCCTCGGATGTAAAGACTTGTAAGTATCTGAGCCCAAAATATTTTTTTGTGTACATATTGTATGTTGGCTATCAAGTATATAAAATTTAACGTCATCCCTTTCCAAGTCTTTTGGATCTTGGAGCACCATAACATTATTCATAGACTCCAAGAAGGGAAGAAGAATTACATCCCTTTATGTAGGAATAACATTTATCAACATGGAGTACACAAGAAGGTCAACATTATCATCATCAATAGGATGATATTGATACTCTGGAGGTGCTACATAACACCTAGAAACATCAATTAAAAATACTTCACCATTGAACAAAAAAATAATTAAAGTAAATCGCTTGCTAGTTGAAGGTTATGTTTTTGTGAATATATTGGTTGTTTTTTCAGCAATGCATATTATTTTTCAACCCATGGAACTTTGATCTAGATGGATCAAGCTCCAATTTAGCCAAATATGTTCTCCTCAGCATAGTAAACAACTTGACATGTTTAGGTGGTGAAAGAGAACCTTTTCTATTCAAAAAATGACAAACGGAAGAGGTTGTATCACCTCTATAAAATTTTCTAAGTACTACAAGCATGCCATTGTGAATTTCTTCTGCATTTGAATAACTAGTTTTGTTTTTATCTACTAACAACCCCAAATCCCATCCATGTATTGAAAAATAACATTGTTTTTGTCTTTTGAGTCTTGCATTTCCTATTACCTAAATAAATAAACATCTAAATCCATATCCACAATAAGACACTTTTTATTTTCATAGGCAAGTACATTCGACTCAACAAGCAATTTCTTCTCGAATCAATGATTGTAGAGGATATAGCCATTCCAACTTCCTCATGTTTATCATCTATAACAAAACCAACCATAGGTTGTTGTAGTAGTTGTCATCAGGGCCATGGACTTCAACAAACTAGTCATCATATATTTTCTTCCATCTCTCACCACCTTCAATGGATGGAATTTCTAAGAATGGATTATGACCAATGGAAGACATTGTATCCGTAATTAGAGTATAATATATTAAAAATTACTTCACATATGGATTTATTTTTGTTCTCACCATATGTTAATGAATGCAAGCATTATCCTTTGTGATCACCAATCTCTATATTATATTACTTTTTAAATGTGTTGTGGCCTTTGTTGCAACCATTGAATTGTAATTACACTACATTTAAAAATATGCATGGCTAACATACATGATTCTATCTACATATCTGTATTGCTACCACCGCACACTTTGATATTACTTTATTTGCATGTTTGTGGTCTACATAAACCATTTTTTTATAAATTTGTGGGGCTTAGGCATGGTTATTATTTATAAATGCACACGACTAACATACCAGGATTTAATTACATATTGATGGATGATGTGGTTGAGTTCTCCTCATCTATGGTCGAGATCTGGTGACTATAGAGTATTGTAAAATAAACAAGAACAATATGGAAATTGAAAACAAATCTCATTAAACATATTTATAAAGTGATTGAAGGTCAATCACCATGATGAGTTGGTTGTGTAGTGTCAAGTTGAGAGGTTTGTACATTGATTCCTATTGTTCTTGGGTTATCTGCATAAATAAGAAATGTGTAAGTATATTTTTTCGGTTGAAAGAATTTTAACATAATCACATGTTTGAGTTGTATTCTGGTATAAACCTTTCTTCATATGAGAATAATATTGTTTTAAAATTTTTCCCCGACTATGTATCTCAACAATAAAAATAGCATATTGATTGGATTCAACTAATAAACACAATACAAAACTACCGTCATATAACACTAATACTATAGAATCCTGGGAATAACATTGAGCGAACATCTCAGACTAGAACTCATATGATCGCTCACATGGAAAAGAATATGTGTATCCTTTTAAGACAATTTCACTTATAGTTATCAATTGTTATGGTAGTTTTTCCATCCAATACCTTCGACTTCTTATCTTTCATCATTTTTTTGTAGTTGCACACTCTAGTTATTGTGTACATAAGACAAAAAAATTTAAATTTCCCGTTGCTATCATATAGTTTATAGCATCCATCCAAAATTGATTCTTCACTATCTTTAACCTTTTCCATGTATTTTTTACCATTTCTCTCAATATTTTTTAATATTAAATTGGTATGAGAACAATAATAATACTTTCCATCTCACTAGTTCCAATAATCATAGTAGCTCCATTATTTCTTCGGAAAGAAATATTGCTAGACAAATTGTAAAAATCAGCAAAAATCATTGATAACACATTTTGTGTTGAAAGGATTGGTGGTAGAAATAGCTGATAGAGTTGATGAAATTTGGAATGAGTATGCACATTGACAAGTAAATTCTTCTATGTCATTCATCCTTTCCAATATATTTTATTCCATTAACACCACATAGTTTTCTAATATTGTTTGAGTCTTGACGGATAATCATCTTCCACCACCGGTCCTTTTTGGTTTAGATTTTTTTCCCTATGGGGGAATTAAATTTTCTCTTTCCTTCCCTCTCTTCACCCAATAGTACAAACAACCGGTGGTACTTGTGATTCATGCAATTTAACTTTTTCAATTACATTACATTCATTATAGGATGTCAATAGATCAATATATGGATGTTTTTCTTTAAAATATGTTAGAACTTTTGCTCTCATTTTTTTCTCCTTCTATTCTTTGGTAGTAATAATTATATTTCTCTACGATATTTCACTTGCTGGGATAGGTCCAATTAATAAGACATCCCCGATTGTATTTTATCTACTAGTATTGATAGTTCTTCTTTGTTCATTCCTCTAACAGCCCTAAATGAATTGGTTGTGAATCTTGCCAATGAATTAGGTTGAAATTTGTTTTGATTACATTTAATAGGTGAAAAATCAAGGCCAATAGATCTAAACAACTCAAAAATGTTATTCCATTTAGTCCATATATCATCAGAAAATAATAGAAAAGTCCATTTATCATATAGATTGATCGTTTTCTCCATTTTGAAAATAAAAAGGCATTGAATCTTAAAGTTCTGCATTCAAAAGACAATTAAATGTTTTATCTTTTTATATAAGGACGAAAAAAGTTAATAAAAAATGCAATAAAATTAAAATGCATTACCTTCCATTCCTTGTTTTTGTTTTTCCAATCTAGGACATTGAGGACAACAAATCTTGGGCATTTCCAAACTGATATAGCTTTGTACAACAAATCAATAAACTTGGTTTCTATCCAAGTTCTATTCACTTCATTCTATTGTTTGAAAATATTAGTAATGGCTTCATTAGTTGCATTTATAGAAAGAATGCAAGCCCTTCAAAACTGTAGCCTCAGATGTAAAGACTTGTAAGTATCTAAGCCCAAAATATTTTTTTGTGCACATATTGTATGTTGGCCATCAAGTATATAAAATTTAATGTCATCCCTTTCTAATTCTTTCAGATCTTGGAGCACCATAACCTTATTCATAGACTCTAAGAAGGGAAGAATAATTAATCCCTTTATGTAGGGATAACATCTATCAACATGGAGTACACAATAGGGTCAACATTATATTCATTAATAGAATGATACGATACTCTAGAGTTACTACATGACACCTAGAAACATCAATTAAAAATACTTCACCATTGAACAAAAATTAATCAAATTTTTACTTAGTTGAAGGTTATGTTTTTGTGAATATAGTGGTTGATTTCTTTAGCAATGCATATTCTTTTTCAAACCATGGAAATTTGATTTGGATGGATTGAGCTCCAATGTAGTAAATGTGTTGTCCTTAGCATAGTAGACAACTTGGCATGTTTAGGCGGTGAAATAAACCTTTTCTATCCAACAAATGACAAATGGAAGAGGTTATATCATCTCTATAAAATTTTCAAAATACTGCAAGCATGCCATTGTGAATTTCTTCTACATTTGACCAAATAGTTTTTTCTTTATCTATTAACAACCCCAAATCCCATCCATGTATTAAACAAGAACATTGTATTTTGTCTTCTGAGGCTTGCATTTCCCATTTCCTAAATAAATAAACATCCAACTCCATATCCACAATAAGACGCTTGTTATTTTCATAGGCAATGTATTCAACACGAACACGCGGTGTTCTCAAATCAACGACTATACGGGATATAACCATTCCAAATTCCTCATATCCATCATCTATAACAAAAAAAAAACCACAAGTTGGTGTAGTAGTTTTCATTTCCATAAAGTTCAACAAAACAGTCATCATGTCATTTCTTCCAGATCTCAATGCCTTCAATGAATGGAATTTCCAAGAATGGATTGTGACCAATGGAAGACATTGTATCTGTAATTAGAGTAGAATATATTAAAAATTACTTCACATATGGATTAATTTTTGTTCTCACCATATGTTAATGAATGCAAGTATTAGCCTTTACGATCACCAATCACTTTAATACATTACTTTTTATCATTCATGAATAATCAACGTAAACATTAGCTATTATTAGGCTTCGAACGAGCATGATATCTAACCTTCAAATGGTTACTATGAATAGTATTTTTGGATCACAACATTAATACTAGAAACTATATAAAAATTTCTTGACAATTAAGGCAAAACATATTTTGAAAGGATTACCCATTGTTTGACAACCATCCACTTTGCATAGATTGCATGAAAGGAACATTTGAAAACATAGATGTTAGCAAGAGAGAGGATTTAAGTAGACATATGAATGGACAATTATTAATATTACTTAATGGTAATTTACACCAATTGAATGGACTAGCTTAAAGGCCATTAATATTAAATCACCATAACTAGTAGAAAAGAATAATGTAGTAGTTGTTAGGCTTAAGAATGTATTTATTTGAAAATAGTTATATAATAACAAAAATGGTCAAGCTTAGCGGCCACTATATTCCCTTGATTACCGTTTGTCATTGTAAGCACTATATGTTCAACTATCGACTAATATTGTTTTTCGGTGATAGTAATTATAACATATTGGCTCAATTTCACATGTCGACTCCAATTGCATCACTACATTTCACCAAGATGGATAAATACTTATGTATTTCACCTAAAATATATATTTGTAAATTATAATTCATATTTTTTCATATAAAATAAAAATCCTAGAGACCGCTACAATTTTTTAATTTCAAAATAACTAATGAAAAACAAATCATGGTCTATCTTTGTGGCCATTTATGATACTTTCATTACCTCTAGTCATAGCAATCACTAGAAGTATAGCTTTGAACGATTGTTATTGTCAATGACTATAATTATATCAAATTATCCACATGTTACCCGGTGGAGCCAATTATTGCACTATTATCCATCAAGAGGAATTAAGACTTTTTCTTCATATCAAAGGAATAGCGTTATGTCGCTAGGTGTAATAATTTCTAATTTTGAGAATAGATAGATAATAAAAAAATGGTCAAGCTTAGTGGCTCATTAGGCTCCTATCATTACCATTTTCCATTGTAATCACCATATGTTCAACTTTGGATGGTTAGTCCTTTTCATTGATTTTAGGTGTCACATATTGAGTATAATTCACATGGAGGACCCAATTACTACACTACATTCCATGAGAGGCATCTAGTCTTATTTATTTCTCTTAGGATATATCTTTGAAAATTGTAATCCATATTCATTAGTATCGTAGAGAAAGTGGTATCAACCGCTATGATCAATAATTTCTTACTTTAAAATTATCCATTGAATAAAAATCATGGAATGGCTTAGTGTCCGCTACGACCATATCATTACCTCTTGTCATAGAAATCACTATCTGTATAGCTTTAGATTGATTGTAATTGTAAATGATTAAAATGTTAACAAATTATCCATGTGTTACCTTGTGAAGCTAATTCCTTCAATTCTTTCCATCAAGAGGGATTAATAATTTATATTCTTATAAAAGAAAATTCTTAGCTCTATGCCATCCTTCATTACTCGTTGAAAGGAATAATGTAGGGCCGCTAGTTTCAACAATTTCAATTTTGAGAGGATTCAAGGATTATTTATTTCTCCTAAGAAATAGCCTCGTATACTAGCCTTAACAATTTAACAATTTCCAAGTTCAGCTATTGATTAAAAAATTGTCATATGGCTTAGAGGCATTAGGATAATTACATTACCTATTGTTTCCATAGTAATCACTATCTTTACATATTTAGATAGATTAATATTCAATTATTATAATTGTTTCTAATTGACGAACATTATCATCTTTAGATGGAGCTAATTTTTGCACTTTCAAATCGTTCCATTATAAGGGATCAATACTTTCAATCATATCAAAGAAAAGGTTTAGTGACCGCTAAGCTCGATTACTAGTTGAAATGAATAACGTAGCTTCATTAATTAGGCTCAACAATTTCTAATTTTTAAATAGCTATATTATAATAAATAATGGTTTATAGCTTAGTGGCCACTAGGCTCCTATCATTATCACCTGTCATTGTAATTATATCATTTTGGGCAGACTTTACATGACATCCCTAATTTTTACACTACATATTTATCTCGTACAAGATATATCTTTTTAAATTGGAATCCATATATACCCCTGAGAGTAAGTGATATTTTTTTAGTTTTGATAAGATAAATCATTACACAACAATTACTTAATTTGGAAATAGTGATAGAATAACAAATCATGATATAGCCTAGCAACCACTAGCTATATACCAATACCTCTTGTCATTGTAAACACCATCTTTACAACTTTGAGGTGCTAGTAATTTTTGTTGTTTTTCAAAAAAACTTCCTTTTCAAATTTTGCCATGCCATGTGTCATCGTTTTAATGGTAGCTATTTATATTATAATATCGTGGTTTCATATAGTTTCAAAATATTTTATTATTCATTTCTTTACATTTAAATTTCATAATAAATGTGTCAATTATAATGTTTTCTAACTATTAGGTTCAAAACATGCCATGTGGCACAATATAATTGGATAATTATTTTTCATTTGCACACTACATCTAACATTGTATAGGTCGATTTTGATTTTGATTTAAAAAAATGTGCATATACATTCATACACTTTATTTCATTTGTTTTATTATAATATTATATTTTTTATTGTGTTTTAACTATTTTAAGCTATAGTCCATGTCACCATTTTACTGGTTCTTTATTTATATTATAATATTGTGGTTTCATATTATACTAGTTTCTTTACATTTTAATTTCATAATAAATGTGTAAATTATAATGTTTTCTAACTATCAGGTTCAAACTTAACACGTGGCACAAAGTAATTGGAGAATTATATTTCATTAGTGCACTACATCTAACATTATCTAGGTGATTTTTGATAAAAAAATAAAAAAAAATGTGCCTATAAATTGATATAATTTATTTCTACTGTTTTATTATAATATTATAAGTTTTATTACGTTTCAACTATTTTAAGCTATAGCCAATAACAAAAGGTGTTGTTTTCAATATTGTTTATTTTTTCAATATCCTACACCTTTTCTCAATGAGTGGAAAATTCAAAATTTGAATTGTGAATTCCCCGCATTTTTGAGAATTTGAAATTTCAATATTAACACAATTTCCCCCTCTAATTTTCAAAATTCATACCCACACTTTTTATATTTTCAAAATTTCTAACGTGGATTGTGCTGAGAAAAAATATTAAATACCCCGGAGAACTAGTTTTTAGGGTTTTTTTTTTTCGGTCTTGCAGAACAACAACTCATGAAATCATAGAACAATACAAGCAAGCCAAAGATTACAGGGCCAAATGCAAGAATCCCATTCATTTTGGCCAGGAACAATCATGAAGTAATTATAATCTCATTTGTGGATTAACAAAAAGGGAACAATCAAGCAGTAACAAAAGGTGCTCACACACTAGGGAAGAAAAAGGGGTTACGGAAAAATAACACGTAGATAGTTAGCTCGATGCACGGAAGATCGATGGTTTGAATGACATCACCAAGCACGAAAAATATTCAGATCTAAATAAGGTATTTATCAAAAAATGTATACTATACTAAATGTGCACCTTTTTTATTGTGGAGCTTATATAGTCATTTTTCTTCAACCAGATCCTATATTTTTAACCTCATTCCATCCCTATTTTTCCCTACAAAAATGTGCTTTGCAGGCCTAGCTCTTCTTATCGATTCCTTCTATCATTTTGTCAAACCACCTTGTGAATACTAGTTCTATCTTTTCACATCATCCAACCCTACTTTTCCCTACGAAAATGTGATCCATGGCCCAACTTTTCTTATCGGTTCCTTCTATCATTTTGTCACACCACCTTGTTCTTAAAGAAAATAAGGAATCTTTTGGGCCCCAACCAAAGAAAATTTAATCCCTTTTCAGCTCTGGTTTTTATTTCATTTGAACACTTTCAAGTTTCCACCGATCTATGTCCCCCTCTGATTGTTTTTCTCAATAATGATGGCCAATCACCTAAACACTAGTTTTTAAAAATTGTAATGTTTAACGAGACTCAAAATATTGTTTTGGTATTCATTACATCTGCATTTTTTTCCTTTTAATATGATGATAGAAACAACCCGAGGTAAATATTTCATTGTACATTGTTTATATGGTTATTGTGTTGACTTTGTGAGAAGATATTTGAGGTTAAAAAATGGTCTAAACCAATAAAATCATATTAGGTTTTCAATTATGAGATAATTTTTTTGTGCAATGGAAGGTTAAACATATTATATATATGCCTAAATTTTATATATAAAATATTATAATCACTATGTATTTAAATTTATATATTAAATGTTATTTAAATTTATATATTAAATATTTATCACTGGTCATATATTATTTAAAACAATATTATATAAAATATTATTTAAAATAGAATATGTTGATATATATTATTCATTAGGGTTGATAATGTGGAAGGCCACATATTATTAATTCTATCTAGAAGGCCACAAACTAATATTATTTGGATATTAGTTGTCCCTAGGATTTTACAAAAATAAGAAAGCTATTACAAGCTTAGTGGCCATGCTAGGGTATAACACAATACCATATTTGTAGCTTAGCGATCGGTACTCAATAACACATATCATGAAGTCATACGTCACTAAGACACTACCACATCATAATATTTGGAACATAGCTATCATTAGGATTTAAAAAATAAAGAAATATATTGTGAGTCTAAGTGTCCACTAGGTATTTCCACAAAATATTATTTGGAGCTTAACGATTGTTAGGGTTTCACAAAATAAAGAAAGATATTGTAAGTCTAGCATCCACTAGGTATTTACATAAAACAAATAAATATATTGTAAGTCTAGTAGCCACTAGGTATTATCGCCTACTTAGGTTATGCCTCAAAAACATTTTTGAGCTTAGGGATCGGTACTCAACAATAGATATCATGAAGTTATATGCCACTAAGACATTTCCACAACATATTATTTGGAACATAGCGGTTGCTAGGATTTATCAAAATAAAGAAAGGTATTGTGAGTCTAGCGTTATCATTAGGTATTTCCGCAACATATTATTTGTACCTTAGTGGTCACTAGTATTTCAAAAATTAAATTAAGGTAGTATGAAATTAGTAGCCTCTACATACTGGAACAACATAATATTTAAAAAATATTTCTACATGATTTACCATTTTAAATGAAATTGATTTGAGCTTAGTGGTTACTAGCCTTTACAACGATGATGTAACAATTTAAGCTTTACATTTGTTAGGATTTAACACATAAGATTTGGGTCATAGAGGTCACAAGAATTTAACACATTAACATAAGATTCCAGGAGGCTAGCGTCCACTAGAATATGCATACTCATAATGTTTTGCAAGTTATCGGTGGTATGCTTTAACAAATCAAATTAACAAATTTTGAGCTACATGGCATCTAGTTTCTTCCACAATAGAATATTTTGAGCTTGGATGTCTCGAGCATTTAACAAGATGAAGTATGAAATTTTTATCTTGATGTCCACTATCTTATGTTGCAACATATTATTTGAAGATATGTTGTCACTAGGATTCAACTAAAAACATGTCAGATATTGCAAGCTTAGCGGCCATTAGGTTATGCCTCGAAAACATTTTCTGAGCTTAGAGATCGGTACTCAAGAATGGATATCATGAAGTTATATGTCTTAAGACACTGCCACAACATATTATTTGGAGCTTAGTGGCCACTAGGATTTCAAAAATAAAGAAAGATATTGGAAGTCTAGTGTTACTAGGTATTGCCACAACATATTATTTGTACCTTAGCGGTCACTAGGATTTCACAAATTAAATTAAATTAGTATGAAATTAGCGGCCTTCTATGCATACTAAACATAATATTTAAAAAATATTTCTATAGGATTTACCATTTTAAATGAAATTGATTTGAGCTTAGTGGCCACTAGCCTTTACAATGATGTAATAATTTAAGCTTTGCATTCATTAGGATTTAACACATAAGATTTGGGTCATAGAGGTCACAATAATTTAACACATTAACATAAGATTCTAGGAGGCTAGCATCCACTAGAATATGTGTACTCATAATGTTTGCAATTTGTCGGTGGTATGCTTTAACAAATCAAATTAACAATTTTGAGCTATATGGCATCTAGTTGCTTCCACAATAGAATATTTCGAGCTTGGATGTCTCGAGCATTTAACAAGATGAAGTATGAAATTTTATCTTGACATTGCTATCTTATGTTGCAACATATTATTTGAAGATATGTTTGTCGCTAGGATTCAACTAAAAACATGTTAGATATTACAAGCTTAGCGGCCGTTAGGTTATGCCTCGAAAACATTTTTTAAGCTTAGAGATCAATACTCAAGAATGGATATCATGAAGTTATAAACCACTAAGACATTGCAGCAACATATTATTTGGAGCTTAGTGGCCATTAGGATTTCACAAAATAAAGAAATATATTGGAAGTCTAGTGTCCGCTAGGTATTTCCATAACATATTATTTGTACTTAGTGGTTGCTAGGATTTCAAAAATTAAATTAAGGTAGTATGAAATTAGCAGCCTCTATGTATTGCAACAACATAATATTTAAAAAATATTTCTATAAGATTTACCATTTTAAATGAAATTGATTTGAGCTAGCGTTCCAAGCCTTACAATGATGTAACAATTTAAGCTTCTGCATTCATTAGGATTTAACACATAAGATTTGGGTCATAGAGGTCACAAGAATTTAATACATTAACATAAGATTCTAGGAAGAAGCATCTGCTTAGAATAAATATGCATACTCATAATGTTTGCACATGTTGTCGGGTATGCTTTAACAAATCAAATTAACAAGTTTTGAGCTACATGACATCTAGTTGCTTCCAGAATAGAATATTTTGAGCTTGGATGTCTCTAGAATTTAACAAGATGAAGTATGAAATTTTTATCTTTAATTGTACATTATCTTATGTTACAGTTCATATTATTTGAAGATATTTTGTCACTAATTTCAACTAAAAACATACGTCAAATATTACAAGTTTAGCGGTCGTTGGGTTATGCCTCAAAAACATTTTCTAAGCTTAGAGATCGGTACTCAAAAATGGATATCATGAAGTTATATGCTGTCTTTAAGACACTTCTATAACATATTATTTGGAGCTTAAGCGGTGATTTAGGATTTCACAAAATAAATAAAGATATTGGAAGTCTAGCATCCATGTAGGTATTATCGCAACATATTATTTGTACCTTAGCGGTCGCTAGGATTTCACAAATTAAATTAAAGTAGTATGAAATTAGTGGCCTCTACATTATTGTAACAACATAATATTTAAAAAATATTTCTACAAGATTTACCATTTTAAATGAAATTGATTTGAGCTGAGTGGTCACTAGCCTTTACAACGATGTAATAATTTAGGCTTTAGCATTCATTAGGATTTAACACATAATATTTGGGTCATAGAGGTTGCAAGAATTTAACACATTAACATAAGATTCCCAGAGGCTAAATTCTAATCTACTAGAATATGCATACTCATAATGTTTGCAAGTTGTTGATGGTATGCTTTAACAAATAAAATTAACAAATTTTGAGCTACATGGCATTTTTGCTTCAATAATAGAATATTTTTATCTTGGATGTGTCAAGCATTTAACATATGAATTATGAATTTTTAGATTTACGTACACTATCTTATGATTAACTAACATATTATTTGAATATATTTATTAGTAGCTAGGATTTCAATAAAAACATGTCGATATTGATTGAAACTTAGCGGATATCATGGATATGCCTCAAAAACATTTTCTAAGCTTAGAGAAATGGTACTAAAGAACAAATATATCATGAAGTTATATGTTTTGTTAATAAACTACTTTATATTGTCTACAAATTATTTGGATCTTAGCAGTTTGATTTTTCAGATTTCATAAAATAAAGAAAGATATTGAAGTCTAGCCTCATTCTAGTATTCATGTAACATATTATTTAACATTAATTTGCGATCATTTAGGATTTCACAAATTAAATTAAAGTAGTATAAATTAATTAGCAATTTTGCATACTACTGGCTGGAATATTTAATAATTAAAAAAATATTTCTACAAGATTTACCATTTTAAAAAAAATTGATTTGATGGATTAGCGATCTTCCTTTAAAATGATGTAACAATTTAAGCTTTGCATTTTTAGGATTTAACACATAAGATTTGGGTCATAGAGTTATCACAAAAAAATTTAATACATTAACATAAGATTCATAGGAGTCTAGTGTTAGCTAGAATATGCGTACACATCATAATAGTTGGAAGTTTTGTTTGGTATGCTTTAACAAATCAAATATAAAATTTTTGAGCTATGGTGGCATCTAGTTGCTTCCATTATATAGAATATTTTGAAGCTTAGGATGTCTCAGCATTTAACAAGACAAAGTATGAATTTTTAGCTTAGCATACCCAAAATGCATATTTATATTTAACATATTATTTTAATAATATATTATATCATTTTATAAATATTCATAGTAAAAACATGTTAGATATTGAAGCTTAGCTTGGCTTTATTACTTTAGCATGTTAGGTTATGCCTCAAAAAATTTTTCCGATCTTAGAGATCGGTACTCAAGAATTGGATATCATGAAGTTATATGCCTTGCTAAGACACTACCACAACATATTATTTGGAACATAGTGGTCACTAGGATTTCAAAAAAAAAAAAGTATTTGAGTCTATTGAAGTCCAGTGTTTACTAGGTATTTCCACAACATATTATTTGTATCCTTAGTGGTCACTTGTATTTAAAAAAATTAAATTAAGGTAGTATGAAATTAACTGAACCTCTCATCTGTGAACAACATAATATTAAAAAAATCTTTCTCTACGAAGATTTACCATTTTAAATGAAATTGATTTGATCTGCTTGGCTCTAGCCTTTAACAACGATGTAACAATTTAAGATTTATTTTGTTAGGATTTAACACATAATATTTGGGTCATAAGGTCACAAATTTAACATTTAACACATTAACATAAGATTCTAGGAGGCTAGTGTCCACTAGAATATGCATACTCTTCATAATGTTTGTAATTTTCAATGGTATGCTTTAACAAATCAAATTAACAATTTTTGAGGTACATGGCATCTAGTTTCTTCAATAATAGAATATTTCGAGCTTGGATGTCTCGAGCATTTAACAAGATGAAGTATGAAATTTTTAGCTTGACATCCACTATCTTATGTTGCAACATATTATTTGAAGATATTATGTTGCTAGGATTCAAGTAAAAACATGTCAAATATTGTAAGCTTAGCGGTCATTGGGTTATGCCTCAAAATTTTTTTTCGAGCTTAGAGATCATACTCAAGAATGGATATCATGAAGTTATACAACTAAAGACATTACCACAACATATTATTTGGAGCTTAGTGGCCTCTAGGATTTCTCAAAATAAAGAAATATATTGGATGTCTAGCATCCACTAGGTATTTCTGCAACATATTATTTGTACCTTAGCGGTCGTAGGATTTCACAAATTAAATTAAATTAGTATGAAATTAGTGGCCTCTACGTACTTACAACAACATAATATTTAAAAAAATATTTCTACAAGATTTACCATTTTAAATGAAATTGATTTGAGCTTAGTGTTCCATTAGCCTTTAAATGATGTAATAATTTAGCTTTGTCCACATCATTAAGATTTAACACATAAGATTTTCAGTTAGATTTAAGAATTTAACACATTAATATTAAGATTCAGGAGGCTAACATGTCTATAGAATATGCATACTCATAATGTTTGCAAGTTTTATGGTATGCTTTAACAAATCAAATTAAATTTTTTTAGCTACATGTTCTAGTTGCTTAAATAGAATTATTTCGAACTTTATGTCTACAGTTTTTGATATAAATTTTTAGCTTATGTCTACTATCTTATGTTGCAACATATTATTTGAAGATATGTTGTCACTAGGATTCAACTAAAAAAAGTAGGATATTGAGGTTAGTGGCTGGTAGGTTATGGATCAAAAAAATTTATGAGCTTAGCATTCGGTTCCCAACAATGGATATCATGAAGTGATATGCCGCTAAGACATTTTACATCATAATATTTGGAACATAATGGCCACTAGGATTTAACAAAATATAGTAAGATATTTCAAAATTAGAGTTCCGCTAGGTATTGTGGAAAAATATTATTTGGATCTTAGTGGTCACTAGGATTTCACTCATTTAATTAAGGTAGTATGAAATTAGTGGCCTCTACATACTACCTCAACGTAAAAAGTTACGCTTAACATTCATTAGTATTTAACACATAATTTGGAGCATAGTATTTGAAAGGATTAAACACATTACATTAAGATTCTAGGTGGTAGAGTTTTGAGCTACACAACATCTAGGTGCTTCCACAATAGAATATTTCATTCTTAGATGTCTCAAACATTTAACAAGACAAAGAGTGAAATTTTAACTTGGCATCTGCAAGCTTATTTTGTAACATATTATTTGAAGATATGTTGTCACTAGGATATTATGAACTCTTAGGATGTTAAGATACTACCACATCATAATAGTTGGAACATATGGCCATCAGGATTTAACAAAATAGAGAAATATTTGAGTCTAATGTGTCACTAGGTATTTCATCACCATATTATTTGTAGTTTATGCCATGATATCAAAAAATTTGGAGCATTTGTCTCAAATATTTATCAAAACAACAAATGCATGTTTAGATAAGTATAACATTTGGAATATATACATGATCATTGTATCAATTATAAATATTCATCTATTAACATGTCATACATATCACAATTTTTCTCACCTATCTCACATACTACAATTTATGATTCACTATGGTTCTTCCTTAACTATGGGGTGTTGTTGATTCAAGACCATGGACATGGTTGCTTCCTTAACTATGGGATGTTGTTGAACCGAGCCCATGGGTATAGTTACTTCTAGGTTTTGATTGCCCTCATTCGGGGACCTATTTTATCATCTCATTGTCATGCCTCCTCAAAATATTTTTGCAAATCTGAGAATACTTTTATCTTTTCCATATCCAGAATCATGCTTCTATATAGCACAACAGACTTGTCAAGCAAATCCTTTTGACTACCACATGATTTTTTGGAAATTTCCTTCAGTCTCTATTTTTGTATTTTTCCCTTGTTTTGGAAACAATCTCAATGACATGTGAAGTTTCTCCTTCATTCACCTCAGCTATTCTCCTTTGAAAATTAACCATGAATTGCTGAAGGGATGTCATGAACTCTTCATCAGAAACCAATGCATGGTTTCCTTTAAATATTTCCATGACCAAAGCTTCTATGAAAACATGATTTCCTCTAGAAATAATGTCATCAAACTACAAAGAAATTTTCTTACCTATTCATTCCATTCCCTTAGTCTTTTCTTTGTATAATTAGCATATGTTTGGCATATACCAATATCATCCATGGTCATAATTGTAGGGTCTTTACAAATGCCTTTTTCAATGACCTGCCCCATATGTGTTAATGTTTTCTACAATGATGTCCATCCATGTAATGATTTTCATTTTTTTCCAAGAACTCTTCTTCTTCCTCTTCTTTGCATGGATGTAATTTCTTTATATTATTGTACAAGCCATGTAATGCCTCTTCTACATCAAAACTATGCTGAGAGGAACTGTGGCCTTTAATGAGTTTCAAGCTCTATATTTCTAGCACGTACTCCCCTCACTACTTCTATGGTTGCTTCTGTTGTGGCCCTTATAAAGGATTCTAGATCTTCCTCATATTGCACCACTTGGGATCCTTTGGCTTTCCTTTATTTGTAAGAGTGAAGAGGTCTTTTGAAGTTTCATGCCAAACAATGGCTTGTTGTGTTGACATCTTCTTTTTGGTTACCCTTTTCAAGGTTCTCATCCTTGGATTGAATTCAATGTTCACTAAGGGATCTTCTTGTGCCTCCCAATCTGGATGTTCTTTGTAGGAAATTATGAATTGCTCTACCTAATCATTTCTCACTTTTTGTGAAGTGGAGGGAGAAGATTGAGAGGGTTTGCACTAGGGGCTTCACTAGCTGGAGCTTTATTTGGTTTAGACAAGACTTCTCAAACTTAGATCTAGATTCATTTGGTGGAGATAAGGGAGCACATGGTTGTTGTGAATGTTTTGAATACAAATCTTTCTTTCTCTTCATAGCCTCCTTTTTAATAATTTCTCTCGAGAGGTGGAACCACCCTTGACTCCTTCATATTCTACTAAACAAGGCTATCTTTGTGTTTGGGTAATCCATACCTAGTCATTATCATCATGCACATGAGCATACAATATATTTAACTGTCCTTTAAGGGAATTAAGGTGTTGGAAACCCTATTCCTTTTGTCATATTTCCTTAAAGGGTGTTCGGGGAGATGAAATGAATTTCTATGGGCCAAGGTAGCCTTCAAATTGGGCCACCTTTTAAACATTCTGTCCCACAAAGATTGGGAAGGAGGGATGTGTTTTAAGCTTCTTCTCCTTACACTTTAAAGCAATACCATTGCAAATATGATATGCAACCTCTTATACTACCAATTTTTCTAGCACATAATATGGAAAATGAAAAGGAGGTGTAAGGACCTCGATCATGATAACTATATATTCTGGATAGAAGAATACAACTCCCATATTCCTTATGGAAGTGAGGATGGCATCAGATATTCTCGGTGGCATCATTTTTCATGTAATTTTTAGTAGAGAGAAGGATACAAATAAGTGCATATATCTTGAATATGTGATCTGAAATGATGGGCATACAAGTCTAAATATTTCTCATTTACCCTCAAAGGGCTCAAGGAGACCAGATTTGACAAAATTGGACATTTGAGAACACCAATGATAACATCGAGAAGATATGAAGCCATGTAAAATGGTTTCCCATGGTTAAAAAAATTATTTCTTTGTGTCACTAAATTGAAATAGAGCACCTGACCTAAGGAGGGAATCTTTTCTTCATCAATAATAAAATAAAGTAATGGGATCCAAGAAACATCCACCTTAGAGATTGATGAATTTCCATATAGCCTATTCATGAGTGCCATGTTAATGTGGACTCCTGGTCTAAACCTTTTAATAAGGATTTTAGACAACTTAGAATCATCCATATTATCTATCGGGTCAAATGCCCAACTCAAAACATCTCTTACTCTCCTTTTGGCCATCCAGACTCAACTATGTTTGAGTTGTACAAGCAAGTCTGACTCTGAAGTTTATAATAACTTTTTGTATGCATTCCCAAAAAAAAACCTATTCTCTTTTTCCCTGATTTAGAAAATAATGACAAATCCTTGGACTTGGCATGAAATAGATAGGAAGTGAACAAATCCAAAAATGGAAGCACCTCTGGTTTAGTAGTAATTAAATGGAGGCCAACTCTTTTTATCTCCCTTACATCTCAAAACCATAGCACTTTTCTCTTCCGATATACCCATTATGTCTATGACATCAACATCAACACTTTCATTCTAAATTGTGGAATATAGAGCTGAGTAATGCTGAAATTCATCATCTAAGGTTGTTGGATTGAACATGGTATCTCTTATTACTTTTTCATTTTCATTGGAATATAAATAAGTATCTACCATCACCATTTCCCACTCTCTCGCCATGTTGAAAAATTTAAGGGCCACAAACACTTGCATACATCATTAACAGAAAAAATTATGAGACAAAATGACATAATTTATTTTACGGAAACATTCATATGTCCCTTATAATGAATATTAGGTAAGCTTAGAAAATAATTTCCAAATAAATGAAAGAAGTGTTGATCCTAGCGGTTTCCTAGAGTCAGTAATTACTAAATATTTAGATCTTAGTAGTCACTAGTTAGGCATTATTCATAGACTTACTATTAATGTAATGAGAAAAACATGGCTATATACATGCACCACTTTGAAGGTTCAAGATATATGTAGTTTTAGCCATGGTGTTTTCTAGGTGTCACGATAGTAAAAATATTAATGCAAAGATCTAAGTCTATCAATACAAGCACTCTTGAGGCTTCAAGACTTACGTAGTTTAGATCCTAGTGATCACTAAGTTTAGAAACTATGTAAAATTGTTCATGAAAATTAACATGTAACATATTTTGGAAGGATTATCCATTTTCTGAAAACCATCCACATTGCGTAGATAGCATGAAAGGAAAGTTTGAAAACATAGATGTTAGCGAGAGAGAGGATTTAAGTCGACATATGAATGGACAATTTTAACATTACTTATTGGTAATTAACACACAATTGAATGGACTAGCGTAAAGGCCATTAAGATTTAATTTTTGAATTTTGAAAAGAGTGTGTGAGAAACAAAACACAATAATGGGTCCAGCGGTCACTAAGAAGAATTTTAAAAAGAAAAAAAATTTAGTTGTCCCATAACACATTTTGCAAAGAATAATGTAGGACCCCCAAATACCTAACTAGTTTTATTTGAAATCGAGCATTGGAGTATGTCGTAATTCATATCCATTTGTATTAAAGAAAATGATTCACCACCAAAATCCATTACTAATTGAAAGGAATGACTTAAAGACCACTAGGATTTTTCAGTTCTTAATTTAAAAAGAGAGATACTTTCATTACCTCTTGTCATAACAATCATTGGCTGTACAACTTTAGAATGATTGTAATTGTCAATGACTATAATTGTATCAAGTTAGCCACACATTACCTAGTGGAGCCAATTGTTGCACTACTTTCCATCGAGAGGGATCAAGACTTTCTCTTTGTATCAAATAAAATTCTTAGTGACCACTAAGCTCCATTACTAGTCTAGCTTAGTGGTCGTTGGGCTCCTATCATTAACATTTTCCATTGTAATCACTATCTATTCAATTGTGGATCACTAAGTTTAGAAACTATGCAAAATTGTTCTTGACAATTCACACGCAACATATTTTGGAAGGATTATCCATTGTATGAAAACCATCCACATTGTGTAGATCTAAGTCTGATCTAAGTCTATCAATAGAAGCAATCTTGAGGCTTCAAGACTTATGTAGTTCAGATCCTAGCGATGGCTACATTCACCATAATGAAATATTTAGAGATTGGTCATATCTATGTATTATCCACTGGAAAAATATTATTAGAATGAGAAAAATTCTCCAATATTTGAACTATGTGGGTGTCAAGATATACATAATGTTGATCTTAGCGGTCACTATGTTCAGCCATAATGAATTATTTAGAGATTCATTATATCTAGGCTTATTTCAAAGCCCAACTATTATTGCGATGAGCAATAGAATGCCAATCCTTGCACTACTGAGGGGTATAAAAATAAGTATTTTTATCCTAGCATCACTAGGGTTAAATCTAGAACATATTTTTAGAGATTAATAATTTATAAGAATCATTAACAAATAAATATGTACTTCTTATCGTAGTTATTACTATAATCAGCCACAATGATATACCTATAGCTTAGTACTTGTTAGGCATCATTAACAGGAAAACTAATAATGCATTAACAATAAAATATATAAATCTTAACGGTCAATAACATCCACCTCAAAAAAATATTTAGAGATTAGGGTTAGCAAAACACCATTCGATGGACATCTATCATTGACTTAAGAAAATTATCATATTACATGTATACGTAATGGATCAATATTTACTTATGTCTAATTAGTTCATTGCAGGATCATGAATACATCTCATTGCTAGACATCATTCAAAACTTACTATTAATGGAATGAAAAAGCATTGTTGTACAAGCACCACTAAGGGGTCAAGATATACGTTTTTAACCATGGTGTTTGCTAGGCATCACTCCAGTAAAAAATATTAATGTAATGAGCAAGTTCTGTCAATACAAGCACTCTTGAGGCTTCAAGTCTTACGTAGTTCAGATCCTAGCGGTCACTAAGTTGATCAACAACAAAATATTTAGAGATTGGCCATATCTAGGATTTTATTCACATGACAACTATTATTAGAATGAGAAAAATTCTACATTCTTTGAACTGGTGGGGGGTCAAGATATACGTAGTGTTGATCTTAGTGGTCACTAAGTTCAGCCACAATGACCTATTAAAACCTTCTCTATATCTAGGCTTATTTCAAAGAACAAAAGTTATTGTAATGAAAAAAATGCCAATCCGATCACTACTGAGGGGTACATAGACATAAGTATTTCTTATCCTAGCGGTCATTAGGGTCAGCCGTAACATATTTTTAGAGCTTAACAGTGTATAAGAATCATTAACAAATAAATATGTGCTTCTTATCCTTATTGTTACTGATCACCCCAAGGATATACTATAGCGATTGTTAGGCATCATTAATAGGAAAACTACTAATGCATTAACAAGAAACTATATAAATCTTAGTGGTCAATAACATCCACTTGGATAAAATATTTTGAACTTAGTGTTAGAAAAACACCATTCAATGGATGTCTCTTTAATTAATTATAATTGTATAATCTCCTAGGTCATTAAATATCACAATGAGTAGTCAACACATGAAAATTTTATTCCTAGCGGTCTCTAAGGTCAGCCACAACAAAATATTTACAATCTTAGTGGTCATTATGATCAACATCGACAAAATATTTTGAACTTAGTGTTCGCAAGGCATCATTCACTAGACATATATTATTGAACTAAGAAAAGAGTTGCATTACATGTTTTCTTCAAGGGTCACACATTGCTTATCTCTCATTAGTTTGTTCCACAAATTTGTTTGAGCCAAGTGTTGCACTAGATACCCTTGTGAGGGATCAAGCCTTAACTAGTTCTCATACTATTTACTATAAGTTATTGAAAAGAAGATAAAAATTCCACATTTTAATTATAAATTAAATATCAAAAGAGATGGTGATCTATAATTAGTTAGTAAATGAATTCTTAAAGGACATGGTATAATTATAATAAATATAATGAACACACTCTTTTAGTGTTAGTATGAAAATACAAACTTCAAAACCTATATATAATCTCCTTGTTATTAAACCTCATAATCTTTCATGATATCACATCTCCCTATTTCCATATGCTTATTGTCATATTAAGAAAGAAAATCCATAACATCTTATAATTTTTAGTGTTGATATATCATTAGCTAATTTAACTAAAACAACCACAACCTATAATTTTGATCTCTAAATGTTGTGTATGTCTTTCTAGAACTATCAATTAAGTGAAACATCATTCAAAATCTTGTTTATCCTAACTTCTCAAATAGTAGGTATTATAATTCCCGATTCACTCTTTTTAAAAGAGGAACCTACATGTAGTGCCCACTTTTTCTAACCTCTATGATCTGCTGAATTCTTAAACCACAGTTATGGATTTTGGATATGTTGGTTTGCCTTTATGAACACGTATGGTGATTTGGAGCGCGTAGCGCTAATTTAACTAGATTAGTAGGTTGACACCTTTTATTTGATATTGTGGACACTAACACTTTTCTATGTGATTTAGGTCAAATTGATACATGTTGGATAATTAGTTAGTCACATACCTTGATTTTGTAATGTACTCATTTGCTTTGATAAGGATACATGATGACATGGTGATATGACATGATATGTATTGTAATACCTAACATACGACAAATTGTGTGAGATTGTGCATTCCACATTGATGATGGTGATATCATTAATTTACATGTTTGAATCTATTCGCTTAGTGAGTAGCTAGTTTACTCTTGTATTGGACAGGTGCGGTTAATGTGTGCAATGAGTGTGCAGGTGACAGGTCATAGGAGAACGTGGGATTCAGACTAGCTACACAATCTTGCACAAGCAGCCCATGGGCTGAGTCCTAGCCATGTTCTTTGTGTGAAGCCTTAGTATAGGTGATTATTATTTTGGGCACTATGAGTGACCCCAATGTATGTAATGTATTGTGCTTTGAATTATTAATTTTGGTTAGGGTAGTTGGTTATGATGTAAACATGTTTTGGGAGTTAATAACTCCTCTTTCTTTTAAATTGTTGATTATGTTTAATGTGTCACTTAATCACAAGGGTTTAGGGTCACATGTGAGACCCTTGGGTGGTCCCCACACCCTCTACCCTTGTGCCAAAAATGCAAAACCCGAAATTAGGGTATTTTGGGCATTTTGGGGACCCTTTGTGCTTAGGGAGTTCCCCAACACAAAAATGAGCCCTTGGACCCTACCTAATGGGTAGGGGGGCTTATTTTCAAGGCTTGAGGGAGTTTTCCCTCCCTTTTTACCACTTGTTTGGTCACATCCATGTAAGGGATGTGGATTTGAGTGTTTATTAAAAGTTGCTCTTATTTTGTCTTGCTAACATTTTAGGGAATTTGGGAGAAGAGGGCAAAAAGATAATTTCACCCTTTCTCTCTTTTGTTTTGGCATCTTTGACCTTGTTGAGGGAGAGGGGTGACACATGTCACCCCCTCATTTGTGAGGATGCTTGCTTTCTCCTCTTCAAATTCCCATCCATGGGAATAGTGAGGGACTTCTTTTTTTTTTGGTTCTTCTTTTTGGAGCTTTGGCTTGGTGCTTGAAAAATTTGGAGCTTGAGGATTTCTTGAGGAAGAAAGTTGCAAAATCTTGTTTTGGAGAACTATTAGAGGTAACCTCTTGAGCTCATTTATGTGGTATGTTTCCTTACTCAATCTTAGCTTGCTCATAGTTGAATTATTTGTTTAGTTGCTAGTATGGTTTGTTGCTTGAGTATATTTGTTGTATTGCTTTTTACTCCATCCATCATATGGTTTGATGGATGTTTGAGTTATTTGGGGGGAAGAGAGAGGGATTTTCCCTCTCAAACCTCATGGCTTGATGGGCAAGCCATGTCGGTTTCTTTACTCCCCTCATATGGTTTGAGGTGGGTAAAGGGGTTCATTTGGTTTGAACCCCTTTCCCATTCTTGGAGAGGAAACCCAAGGGGTTTAAAAATCCTCCCAAGAAGGATTTTGGTGAATGGATGGAGTAATAAGGAGGATCTTGTTGAATTTAGAGGAATAAGGTGGAGAAGGAAGTTTGATGTGTGCATTCTTTTGTTAGATCACACCTTATGTCACTTTCAAGTATCTCATCTACTTTTCCCCAAATTTAGAGGATGAATATGGTTTCTCCTCTTTTCTTTTATTGCTCAATGTTGTGTTTTTCCTTCATGCATGGTTTGGTCTTGTTTGTGAAGTGTATTGTGGTGTTTTTCTCTAAAGATCTTATGCTCAAATTTGTGGAAGCTAGTTCTCTCTCCCACGGGCTTGGGGGAGGCTAGCATGTCTTCCAACCCTTGAAAAGGCATGTAATGATGCCTAAAGGTTGGGAGGTTAAACAAGCCTTGTTCTCTTGAAGTTGAATCCTTGTAAAGCATTCAAAGTTGGAGCCTTGTCCTTGAGGTGTGCTGGAGTATCTTTGGTGGCATGGTCCTTTATGACCCTCTCTTGTTTAGAAAATTTTAGCTCTTGATAAACTTATGTTCCTTGTAAAATATTGCAGTGAGCTCTTTTGCAAGTCTTCCATGTGGAATATATGTATAGTTCATGGAAGCACGTGTGTTCTCAAAGTTGTATTTATTCCACTCTTGAATATGGTTGAAAGTTGAATGTCTTTGTAAAACTTGTTACTTTCCATAAGCGGATGAGTCTTGTTGGATTAAGAAGTGATGCCATCATGGTTGTTTGAAAAGAAAATATAGTTTTAGATTTCAGCCTTTTAAATGTGAAATGGGTGATTAGTAATTCTTTGATAAAATGAAAAGTTTTCCTTCATGAAGTAGATCTTACCTGGTAAAGAAACTTGTAATGGGATTCCTTGAGTTGAATTATTCCTTGGAAATATATTGCATAGTTAGTTAAGCTTCGTGAAAATGAAATGTAGTAATAAATGTTCTTTTTATATAATATGAACTTGTTGTAATTTCCTTGAAGGAAAGTTGATAAATCAAGAAATATTGTTGATCTCCTTCTTGTTCAAATTGTAAATTTATTTTATTTAAAAGTAAAGTACCATTTTGAAATACATCACTCTTTATATATTTTGCAATTTAGTGAATAAAATACATCTAGGTTGTTCTGCAAATAAAATGTATACATTGGAAAGAAGTTGGTGTTTTCATACCACATATCAATGCCTAATCTTATCTTAGAGTGAATGCAGCTTTGGATAGTTTTTGTTATCATGTATGTGAATCATTTACCTCTAGATTAATAGAAAAAAAAAAAATACCTGTGTATAAAATAGAGTTGACTTTTATAAATCTGACCATGACAAAAAAATATAGAAAATAAGCAGTTGTTCTATTCATTATTACAGCAGCAGTTACCTTGTTTCATTTGTGTTTATGTAAAATATGTTATAACTTGTAGATTTTAGTCTAGATGAGTTTAGTATATATAATATAAAATAATATAAATGTATTGGATTATATAAATAACCCTTATTATATAGAACTAGTGCGGTTCAATACACATATATATTTTAGTATGAAACTATTAAAATATATATAAATAAATAATAATAAAGAAATAAAAATAAAAAAATATTAAAAAAACATTTTATTAATATACATTTAATAAACAAAAAAAAAAAAAATAATAACAATGGGGAGGTTCGCCCCCACCCCGCATTACATTGAGGCAGATCCGTGGGGCGGCGCCACCCCCACCCCACCACCACACTCCGCCCACGCCTGCCACCCCCGCCCCTCCTCCTCCCCACCTTTATGAACACCTCGCCGCTGCCTCCTCAAACCCACTCCCCTTCTGCAGCACCTCCTTGCCACGGCTCATCATCAAGTCCTCCTGTCCCATCCATCCCCATGCCGCGGCTACCTCCCAAAGGCACTACCGCCGTCAAGAGTTCTCCCGCCATTGCTCCTGCGCGCAATACCATGCTACTTTAACCTCTTTTCGCGCCTCACGCAGACCTTCCTCTTCAGTCCACCACCCCTTTTACCGTAAAAATATATATATAAATAATAATAATAATAAATATGTGCTTTCAAAAATACGGTTTAATTAAATCCTCATGAGATCAAACTTCACTACTCTCCAAGCAACTTTGTAAATGACACAAACAAAATAGAATGAGGAAAAGAGAAAGGAAAAGGAACATAAAGAAATTCTAGGGTAATTTTAGGGATTGTTAGATCAAGGGTTGAGAGTGATTCTATCCTAGGGTCCATAAGTTACCCTACATACCTTTTGGATATGGGAAATTAAATTTATTTAAGAATGAGGAGTTATCTTTCTTGTGGCAAATTTTAATTAAAAGAGCTAGGTATTAAATGTGTGTAAACTTAATATAAGCTAAATCTAATATTAATTAAATAAATGAAAATTGTTTCGGGCTAGTGGTTGAGTAATGAGGTTAATCAATTTAGTTAAAATAAATAATTTCGGGAATCGGTTTGTATCATTAGTTTTAGTATTGTTAGTAATCACTTTCAAAAAAAAAATTACCCTAAATTTTTGCCTTACTTCTCCTGAGTTTGGTTTTCCTGTCCCTGACGGGGACATTACACTACACATATGAAACTCTTTGCATTTTAGCTTTGGAAGTCACATATATGTTTTGAAAAAAATTATTTCCAACAATTTCCTTATGTAATCAAATAATTACTGTAAACAAGAAAACAATTATTTGTGTTACTATTACTATTTCATCTATTGGAAGTTACTATCATTATTTCATTACTAAATTTTAATTTTTTTAAAAATGTCTATAAAAACAGAGCTAACAGGTCAAATTCCCTGAACAATTAATAACCCTAATCGAGAAAATAATTTTCCTCGGCCTTTTCAATAACACCCATTTTGTTCACTTCTAGTAATCATTGATGTCCATCTCAATTATTTTACGAATCATTTCTCAGTCCTCTTGAAAAAATACCCATAACATGTTTTACATTACTCGCAAGTGGGGTACACACATATTTAGCAAATCATTTAGGGATCGGCAAAAATAATGAAAAAATGATGTCAAACCCTATCAGTTGAGAAGTGTTTATCAAAGAGCGTTAAAGAATAGACAAATTTCACTACTGAAGTAGAGAAAATAGGGTTTTATTGAAAAGGCTACATAATATTCTACATACATAGAATTTCAAAAATTTGGAAGGAGAAAAGGTGAGAATGCATACCAATTTTTGACACCTTCATGAAAACAAACCGTGCTCAAAATTTTGGCAATCGAACTATGATCTGATTTTCCAATGAATTATTATACTTACAATTTTTGCCCTTATGCCAATGTTATCACACAAATCTTCACAAATTTAAGTGTCCTTAAAATATACTAATGAATGCAAATCTATAATTATATGGAACAGACACTTCCAACCTCCACTTTCTTCGGTCTATGCATGAATTACAAAAGACACGTGACTTTCATTATTTTTCTTTATATTTAATGGGTAATTAATGGCTATCAAATGACACATATATTTCGAATATCGCATAAAATTTACTTTGTTCGGTTAATGGCCAATTTATTTTAGGGGAACTACTATATTAACCATATATACCACAAGAAAAAATCATCAATATTAACAATAATATCATCAAAATAAAAACATGTTCAATGTCAATTTTATCATCTTTAAATTACATAGTGAGTATATAAGTATTCCATACTTTGACCATACTAAAAATGATATGTGGTTCACTTGATGTCTCACATTTTTAATTATCATATTTCAAATATTGCAAAAATTTACATTTCTTGGTTTAGTGACACTCAAAAATATTAACCATATATGCCACACATAAATAATATCAAAATTATCAAAAAAAGAACACCATGCTCATTGAATATATTATCATCTATAAATTGCATAGAGAGTATATAAGTATTTCATACTTTGACTATAATACCAGTGATGTGTGTTTTAATTGATGTCTAACATATTGAATTATCATATTGCCCTCAACAAAAATATACATGTTTACCAACATTGTTTTTTAACTGTTTTATTACTGAAACAGTATCTTCATATGTGTGCGTCAATGATCTTATTGGCACCCATGATGTTGATCATTGGCATTGCTATGAAATAAAAAGGAATAATTCAAAATAGACAAGTATTAGCTAACTCCAATGTATGATATTTTCTATTTTAAGATGGAATGAATGACACAATACTATATTACTTAGGTTAAAAAAATTGTAACTTACGTAGGTATAAAGAATCAAATTGAAGTTATACATCCAATATTTTATTCCTTAGTTTTCTCTCTTGTTCCATTATTTCACACTCTATTTGGATCCTTCCATTTTGAATTTATTTTAATGTCTGACTGAATATATACATGTTACTTTTTATTAACTCTTTCAAATCTCCATAAGATTTTCTTTTTCTCTTCACATATTTTCTCTTAATTGCATTTTTTTTTCAAAGGGGTTTCTATCTTTGCTCCTTCCAAATTTTCAATGTTGATAGAAAGGATTTCTTATTTCCCTCTCGTTTATTTTTCAAAAGTATATGTGGTTATATTAACCATCTCTTTTCCATTAAAACCAATAACCTTGTGTGTTTTTGTGTAATGCAATCTACATCTTTATACAAAGTCCATATTGACTATGTTTCCAATGTTGTGTTTTCCAATTGTTTCTCCTTCTTGACGGTTTTATTCAACCTGTTCATCTTGTATTTACATTTCTTAAAAATGAATGTTTTTCCACAAAATTCATTCAAATCATCTGCTATATTATCCCAATGTTTCTTTCTGATATATCCATAGTTTAAATGTTCATACACCTCTTCATATTTTGAAATAAATTTTTTCACATTAGATGTTGACCACAACTCTTCTTTGTATTCTTTCATCAGCTCCTCTTTATTTCTATATCTTTCATATGTATGGGTTATTGAAGATGTTTCTTATAATTTTGATTCATCAACATCATCAACAATATATGGATAATTTAGATCGATTTGTGAATGTGGAATGCAAGGACCGAATTTTGATGTGTCACTTGTATTCTTTTGAAAATTTGAGACTCTATTTTCATTTAATTTTTTCACGCAAAAGTCCTTTATAGGGTATGTTGAAAAAACCATATTTTATGCATAGTTTCTTGGATTTGATTTGAAAAATTATGATTAGAAACGTGAAATAAAGGAAAATGGTGATATTTCCATGTCCTAAAATTTACTAGTTACCATAAACAATCACAAATGAAACAATTTACATACTCCATCTTTTATCTAAATTGAATTTCATTTTCCATTTTCTAAAAATAAATATATAAGGGTCTTGCGCTGTAAAATCACATAATCAAAACATGTGGAGAACCATAGAAAATTGGTTAATTACCTACTAAAAATGTAATATTTATAATCATTGTGAAATGGGTGTATAAATTGAAATTATTCAAAATAAAATAACAATTCTTTACCTCTTTTAATTTTTATAACTCTATTCTTCCCTATTTGAGTAAGTGCTCCGTATTTTGGTGTGGTATAGTTCAAAATGAGTAGATAGTTTTCCATTTTATTTCATAAAATACGGCGTTAGTAGAGTTTGTGTGGATTACAATTTAATATTGTACGACTTAATATTAAATGCAAGATACGAAAAATTAAAACATACTCTCAAGTGGCATATTTTACATTACACAGTTTGATGGCCATTTAATGTTTAGGGAAGCACAATATTAATTATGTAACATTTGACCTTCCAAAAAAGTGTAATTTTTATTGTATTATAAAATCTTAATCTCTCCCCTACATTATGAGGTTTATGGATAAAATTATACACACAACAGTGCAATCTAAAATTAAGGTAACCTTTTTATAACATAATTTTTAATGTATGAAAACTACAATTCGATGTTGTTTGAGACTTAAATTTAATTGAAATTAAGTCTTTAGTATTGAGAATTATTAATACAAATTTACGTAGCATGTGTTACTTCTACTCAATATTATATACAATTATTAAAAACAAAGATATAAAAATCTTAGAAACAATTAATACACATAATTGAATCAAAGCATATACCACCATCGTTAATCAAATAAAGACTAAAACTTGAACTCTATACCATAGAATAAGAATAGTTATACAATTAGAGTATTAAATACATGAATGATTTACTTTGACACAATATTAATGGCCCTAAATTTAATTCCAAGAGACTTTATCGGCTATAGAATTTTTTTACTAGAATGGCAAGTGAAAATATGCCCTTCGATATGTGAGTGATCACTATTCCAAGTGTGAATCCACATTTCATTTAAAAATACATGTATGTTATCATGTAAGGTATCACACATCGAAGTGCAAGGAGAACACACTTTGACATGCGAGGAGATCAAATTTTGATATGCGAGGATATCACACTTTGTTGTACGAGGAATTAAACTTAGTATATGTACGAGGCCACAACTCTCTCGCTCTATGATCAAATATCACTATCATGTCCAAGTGTAAGCTTTCGAACTTGGAATTGCACTAAATCACACATTGAAATGTGATCACCTACTTTTCACTCCCATTCTAGTGAATATTTAAATTTTAGTGTGTAAAAAAAATAATTACGTCACAATGGCCACTAGGCTATAAAACTACTGAAAGCCATAGGGGAAAGAAGAAAATGATTGTGAGTGGTAATGTGTAGTATAGGACCACCAGATGTAAAAATTGAAGTCAACATTTATAACTTGTATACTAATAATTTAGAAAAAAAGGTAGCCAATAAGACAAAAAACCAAGTCGCATGTACAAATCAACCAAGAAAAGGTAACACATCGGATGTCCCGACAAGGTGATTTCATTCACAAGGAAGGGCCAATATTCATTTTATTAGTGCTAAAAATTACCTATGTTTAATCCCTTAGAAATAATTTTTCAAAAAAAGTTAAATGCACAAAATAAAATGTGTGCATTATAAATATATTCATCTTTCCCCTACACTATGTGGTTTATGGATAAAATTATACACATAGTGGCGGGATCTAAAGGGTAGTTTGTTATATGTTTAAATATTTGTATTAAATGAGGTTTTAAAGATGTTTATATAATATGTATATTTTTATTTTCTCATTATGATTTCAATTCTTCATACTAATGTTAAAGATTTAAGTCTTCTTTGTACTAATTTTCTCTTTTTATTTCTGGATACACTTGAAAATGATTTTTTTTTAAGGAGCACATGTGGATTTACTATCCAAAGGTGTGAAAGTTATGGAGGGAATAATTTATCTATCCAAATATACACTCCATTGTAGAGATGGGGAATCTAGCTTATTCATTATCACAATAAGTATTGTATTCAATGGTAGAGCGAGACTGTCATACACAATTGATGATTGTGAAACCCTAGCAGAAATTGAAAACAAGGGATACTTTATCCCATGGGAAAGGAAGCAAATGGTTAAGCATGCAATTTCAAATGTTTCACATGTGGGGGTTATGGCATTCAAAACATCATGAGCAGTGACTCATAGGATACATTTAATGAGGATGAGGGTTTGAATTCTACAAGTGATATCCATTGTTTCATAACTCCTAAAGATAAGGATGAATTTGCTACAACCTACATGGTGTTAAAACATAAGTTTCCTTAGAAATAAGGTGACATAGTTGAAGGGTTTATATCCCTAGTACAAGAACAACATGTGATTTTGGGAGTAGTGTTGGGACCCACACACTTTGGTGTTTTTGTGGAGAATATTATAACTACATGCAATGATTGTTATCCAAGTCTACAATGCAACAATGAAGTTTCTTGGCCAATCAAAAACTTAGTTTATCTAGAAACAAGAATTGCACTTCGTGTGAATGGAAATTCTAAACTCTAAGAAATAACTACCACATCAAACAATGACTTCAATTTGAATTTCAAGGGGTTAATGCCAAGTTGATACATTTTTTTTCAAAATAACACAAATTTGTTACAAAAGCAACAATTACAAATGTCTGTGAAGGATACATGGTGCACTTAAAAAATTATATGACATTACATTTGGGGTGCATGTTGATAAATTAACTACACATTTTTGTAATGGTTTCTCCATAATAGAAGGATCTCTTGTCTAATGGCATGTCAGCCAATTGGGTCATCGAGATGGTTCATTATGGAAGTAAGGCTAAAAGAAATTATAGAAGAGTTGTTGGTAGAAATGTGGAGTGTATTTGAAGATACATTACCTCAATGGTATACCCAAATTCTTATGACTCCTCCATATGTAGTAGTAATGAGAACTTGATAAAAATACCTTACAACGCCTGGAAACACCAAAAGGTAAATTCTACTCCATCTAGTACTTCAAAGGAAATGGAAAATGATGAAAAATCAAGAGAATTTTTTTTTCTAAAGTTGAGAAAAAACCTTACTACAAATATGCATGTCTCTCCAATCTATCTTTATGCACTTTCAATCACAATTTGAATGTAACTCTAGATATGAATGAAACTTCCATAAAAAACTTTGTACTTAATAGATTCACCACAAATGCTATCAGTTGTGATCAAGGTCAAACTTCATAACATAGTATAGATAAATTGAAGTTATGTGGAAGGGATATATGTCAAAATGAATGGTATAGATGTCATGGAATCATGAAAAGAACCTATTACAGATAAAAACAATCTTGGATTAATGGAAAGAGGAGGGTAGTAAATACAAATAAAGGAAAAGAAAAACAAATTCCAAACACTATTGTAACTATTACATTGATATCCAAAATGGTGGAGAATAATTCTGATATATCCCCACACATGTCTCATTCAGTGGGACAAGATGGTACTAAAGTAACAATGAGATTGATGCTGCGCATGTTATAATTTTGCTAACATACTACAAAAGTGTAATGATGGTATTTCACTGTTGGGCCTTCCTCAAATGTCATAGTCAAATATCAACAAAATATGGCAAGTAAATTTCTCCCTTGTTTCAATCAGAAAGAACAACTTCTTCACCAAATGTGACGAGTGCACAGATCTTAAGAACAAATGTGTAATGAACTCATGTCTAGAAAAATAGCACAAATAGATCAATGCCGAAATGACACAATAATTACATTCAATTTTTTGTGTAGCTTAATATGCACATAGAGTGCAATAAAAACAAAATCCTAATAGTTATTTGAGCATTGTGCACAAAAAAATGGACAAGATAAAAACTATGATACCAAGGATGAGTAATAAAGAAAAATCAATAAGAAATGTTATTAATTTCCTCGTAACCTTGACTGGTATGCTGACACATGGGCATAAAATGTGGGGTTTCAAGAACTTTGGTCTCCTTTTATTAAGTGAGGAGTAAACTTCACAATAACATCATTTGTACCATGTATCTGGAAGCTAGAAGAACCACTTACGGATCAATATGGTGATTTTTAATATAGTAGTGGGACGTCAACACACCCATTACTTGATGAAGTGTTGAAAATGATGCATATAACAAGTGCAAGGAATACAATCGGAAAAATGAGGGTTCTCCTACAACTAATCTGTAAGTATTTATTCAAGTTCATATAGAAAACAACCACCAATTATCTACGTGTAACTAGATAATGTTGTAAGTGACCAAAAAATCACACATTGTTTGCATTTGTATCCATGTTGACAACTAAAAGTGTTTTTAACATAGTGTATGTGAGTTTCCTTCAAGTGGATCACACACATGAAAACATAGATGGGACAATCGGCCGATTATAAACAACATTTTTTAAATTGGATACATTCTCTTTACCACAAATAATGGAAACTTATAGAACATGCCAAGAGGATTCGATCACATTCACTTCGTAGGTTATCCAGAAGCCTACAACTTTAAGGCCTTTGTTGAACAACACCTACTAAATGGTAACAACATTATTGTGGTTATCAAAAAACCAAATATGTTAAAATTCTATGGAAAATACATCAAGCATGGCATGGAGTTCAAAGCATCAATCTTGGAGTTTGTCTAGTCACATTCAATTGAGATATGGAAAATAGTGGATGGGAAAATTTTCTTACCTAATGGGGATCATCCATTGACACCCTTCAAATAACCCAAAAATATAGTAGACATGCAAAGAGGCATTCAGGCATACATCACACACTAGGAAAAGAGTTCAACATATGGTGGAAAATCATACTATGTTCCAAAGATTGCATATGAGAAAAAAATTTCTATGTGCCCTAGAGAATCCTTTTCAATTGTAACATGACAAGAAGAGATTGTTTTTAGCCAAAAATAATTCAGGATAGCACAATGTATGATCAGATAGTGGGTGCACCATGTCTTAACATGGATAGCTACTATTTTCAAAATGTCCTTTCAAATAAGGATATATATGTTGGACCTATTTTTGATAGACCTCGAGAGGAATTCAACCTAGTAGTGGATGTGAATGTTGGGAAGATGATACTAGTAAGACCAGCTGATGATAATGTACCTATATGGATGGGCAAGGTAGAACTAAAAATAATACAGGATGTTCACACAAACACTCAAAAGATAAGGGTACACTGGTGGGAACCCACAAGAAAAGGAAATATAGAAAAATAAAGGTACAAGGAATGCTTGTTGAAAAAGCAATGGTGGCGAAAATCAAGGGACACATCAGATATTGATATAGATAGCGTCATCTGGGCATGGAGTCCAAGAAAACTTGGAAAGGAGTTAAAATTAAAATACCGAATCGAGGTCATGAAGCTATCCAACAATACCTTGAAAAAATTCAAGAACAATAATTAATACCCTTACAAGGGATCAATGCTTATGTAATTTTCAATGTAATTTTCCTTAAGGATTGATTGCCTATGGAAATACATTTTCAAATCCATTTCCTCAAAATAACTTGTTTAATGTAATTCTTAACTCTTTGTTGTTCATTACTATTTACGAATGGAAAAGCATAAATGTAGTTGACTTTATCACACATAACTTGCATATTTTCAATATCATGGTATTTTATATATATATTTATATAAAACTTATACCAATATTTAATATACATAAACTATTAAATAAATATAAATTAGAAGTATTTCAAAAACTAATGTTTTGTACTTTTTAAAGGGAAATGTTGTAAAATTAGTGTCATCTAAAATTGTTTTACACACATAAGTGGTCGTCAAATATAACCCTATGCTGATGTAACTTTGTGGCACCTAGGCTTATGTAAATTAGCAAAAGCTAGGCTTATGTAATCAGTAGAGATATTTTTAAAAGATCTTTTGATAAATATCCCCCTTTTTGTTGTTGTTACCCCTTCCTAGCTTTTTTTTTCTCGGATCAAAAAATTGACTAAGTATAAAGATGAATGTGGAGGGTATCCACATGTTTCATTGGTGAAATTGGGATGTGAAAAAAGCATGAGGGTATTTTACACTTACGCATTATACACCTGTCATAGGCCCCAAAGGTTTTCCTTAATAAGGGAAATGTCGAAAAGATATTAGGGATTTTCTAGAGGCTCTTCACATGTCGCTCGGGTGTAGATTCAAATAAAAGAAAGGAAAGGGGCCAAAACAAACACACACTCTCCATGTGTCTATTAGGCACATTTTGAAAAGTAAAGTCTCAAGTAAAATCCTCGAGAAGCATTAGCCCGCCATGTAATGAGGAAGAAGCTTCACCAACTTAGGAAGTACCCGTCATATAAATTAAAGATGGTTATAGATATCCCTAATGAGCAGTTGAGATTTTGGCTTAGAAAGGAAAGATCGTGTAAGATAATTGAATACTAGAAGTTAAGGCTCTAGTTCTAAACATCGGGGATAGATCCCCAAGGATCTATAATAAGGGATAGCATCCCATAATAAAGGGAGATTTTTTTCGGAGAAAAAAACAAGTAGAAGCTAAGGAAGACATGAGAAGATTCAATTTTGTAATAGCCAGCCTTAGCGAGATATTTCATTATAAGGAGATTGTAATCTGTGCCATTTCGGCCTTATGTATGATTTTCTCTATATATTAAGTTCTTGTTACTCTGTGCACTTGAGCTCTTCATACTCTGAATCTTCATTTATGTTAAATGATGTTAGGAAGTTATGCAATCTATCATGCTATATGCCCTTAGATTTTGACTTATCTTTTATCTGTGTCTATTGTGTTTTTGCCCCCCTTTTACAGCTCTGATTTAAATCTAAGGTATCACTAAATAGATAGATCATGCTTTAACGCTCTTTGAACTATTTCAATCAAACTCTCTGGATATTTCTCCTTTCGTAGGATTTATCTTGGCGCATCACCCCCATTAAGTTTTATGTTTCTTTTCAGCTTTCTCCTAACCTTACCTCATACAACAGAGAAGAACCAACTTCTTTAAAATCTTGAGGTCACCTTAGGGCACACATCCCACTAACCTAAGGTTTCCTACAACTATGATGGTCCATTTACAAGGATAATCATCAAAAAATTTCCTAGCACGTCGTCAATGGGATGAACATCTACACACTTAGATTTCCATTACCAAAGATCTACTAATCCTAGCAGTATTCAAGTGATCTGCTCAAGTTACAAGATGAATGTGAATGAGGGTGAGAGTGAGGGAGGAAGGTGTGCTTGACTATTTACAGCTATCTCCACCATGTAATAGAAGAGGTTGATAGATCTAGAGATCCCTGTATCGTCTGAATCAAGTTCTCTAAATGCCTTCACCAGGTAGGCCTTTTACACAGTCAACTAGAACTCTTAGACCCATTTCTATGGCTCATCTTCAACCCCCACCTCCGAGGCAGTTTGTCTCTTGGGATCAAGGAATCCCACTCATTCTACCCATGCCCTCGTGGTGTGGAACCCTATTCCAGCTAACGTGTTAAAATCACTACCCAAATTTAGTGGGGAAGACTTCAAAACCCCTAAGGAACACCTCTAAGATAGTGGAAATATGTGCAATGCATTATATAAGGCAGCATGACATCACGTTAAGATTTTGGTTACCTCCTTTAAGGGAATGGCCCTAGAATGGTAATGATCCTTAACCTCTAATACTATCTCGTACTTGGGAAAAATAGGGGCATTGGTGACAAGGTTCAACAAGAAGTGGGACAAGTCATCACTCATGTAACAACTGATTTTTATCAAAAAGGTCCCAAGCAAGAGTTAATGATAGATTTTAACACTAGGTTCTATAAACCTACTAGAGGATTCTAGCCCGACAAGGCTACCCATAGGTATGGCTATTGTATTTTATTTAAAATATTTAAATTCAGATATTTTTGTAATTATTCAATCATTTAGAGGGAAATCCTAACCGTAAGACTATAATGTTGTGGTCCAAGCCAAAAATAATTTAATAGACATCAGAAACTCCCTCCCGAACTCTTTTTTTGATGAATCCTAAGATAATACCCCTACCATAAGCACAAATAAAAACCTTTCTCAAGCCCCTATGTCCTTATATAACTACCTACCTACTCATATAACTCCAAATTTTACCACCATACCCTCATCTTCTTCTCCCAAGATGGATGAGATGAGAAATATTTTGAGAAACATTTCTAATGAGATAGTGAACCTTAAAAGGAATCATGTGTCTTATCCAAGGAAAAAATAACAAAATTACCAAGGTAGAAAACCCACTTATCCCGATCAATACTATAATACTCAGAGATCGCCAAACACACAAACCATAAAATCAATTAGTTCATGTACCAATGCCACTTCATAATATTCCTCCCAATAGCGGGAGAGAAATGATCCCTGGAAAGAACCATTTGGCTGAAGACCCCAATGCTTGGTGCTTCCCTTGTAATAATTCTCATATGCCAAAGGATTTCCCCAAGGGAACTTACAACATAGGGTGGCCAAACAACGATCAAGAGAAGGTTATGATGCATGTATGTCTAGACCCCACCAGTCCATGGGATCCCAAAGTGCCACTTTCATAGCCCAAATTCAAGGGATGTCCCTAGAACAAGAAGAAAAGATCATGCCAAAACACACCCTTTTATCTTGGGTAGAAGGGGAGGAGTCCATATTTACAAATGAAGTATCTGTCTCAAAACTTGTTTAGTTTAACTATAACACTCACTTTAAGAAGAGAATCATTGAAGCAGATGCCCCAAATCCAAGTTCAACCAACAAGATGTGCAAAGAGCATCCAACCATCACAAACATGTCATCACCAATTATAATGAGGAAAGCTCCAAAGAGAACTATCTAGGATTAATATGCCCATCACCTCGATAAAGAAAGGATGAAGTATCACCATCTTCTAAATCATTTCCACATGGACCCATCAATGTAGTCCAATAACTTAAAAAAGCTCCAGCTAAAGCATCATTGTGGGAGCTTCTAAGTATACCTAAGGAAAAGTAGTTGCTCTAAGTAGCGCTTAAACCGGATAAAAAAATGACCATCACAACTATGGAGAAGGGACGGTGAAATTTTCCTAAGTTCTTACGGAGGCCATATTGTTGAACCAAAATTGATAGCTCGATAAACCAAGTCCCAACCCCTTCTTTTTGACTCTTATTATAGGTAATAAATTATTATATAACTCCATGATGACTACTGCAAGTGCAAGCACTATTGTCATGCCCCAAGAAATTACAGATGCTTTGGGAATTCAGTATCAACCCTTAAAGGAAGGATTTATGTAATCGGATGAGAAGTTTGTTCAAAGCATTGAAATTATCAAGGGACTCCCATTATAACTCTATTCTTACTCGAATATAACCATCTGGAAATATATCATGGTGATTAACAACCACCGTCTTGGGCTTTACCTCTCCCTTGATTTTATAGGTAATATTGGAGGATATATGTCTCTGGATTGGTCCCATTTAATCCTACAACCAAGTATGGGTCTAAAATGAAGGTCTTTTCAAAACCCCTCTCTAAGGAGCATATAACAAACCAAGTGCCTTTCAGCTTTAAAGCCTCTCATGTTATGATCGCGAGAAGAATAATTGTACGTAGAAGATGAGGAACCTCATAATGGTGATCATCTATTTAATCTCCCCCTAGAGATCCTTTTTGGAACTTTGATTCCACAAGCTCAGGGACTTACGTCATTTTTGACAAAATCCCAAAATCCCAAAGGTGGTGAAGGGGTATGATGAATTAGAAGGAAACTCTCCAGGTGAATCCTCCAATATGGACCCTACATTTTGATGGGGCCAAAAGAAAGAATGGATTAGGAGCTGGAGTGTGCCTAATATCCCCAACTGGTGAGAAAATACTCCATTCAATTTGTTTCTAGTTCTCCTGTACCAACAACGAGGTAGAGTATGAGGCCTTGGTGTATGGTTTTCCACCTACCAAAAGGAGGGTATCAAGCAGTTGAGAGTGTTTGGTGACTCGAGTTGGTGGTGGTGACGCAAGTAAGGAATATTTCTTCCACCAAGAACCCAAGGATGAGATCCTATCGACATTAGGTATGGGATCTCTTAGATGATTTTGAGGCCTTCAATATTAAGGTAATTTCCCGTGATCAAAATATGGAGGATGACATGATGGTTGTGATAGGATCTCAATGCGACCCAACTCAAGATTTGATTGTAAATAAAAACACCATAAAAAGATCATTTGCCCTTCTATCCCTAACAACTTCGATCATTGGCAGGTGTTTGATAATGACCAAAAGCCATACACTTCCTCTAATAATCAACAAGTCATACACTTCCTCCAAAGAATCGAAAAAATTTGTAAATCAACTCCAACAAAAATCAAGGAAGCATATGGGGATCAGATAATTTATCTAAAGACAAACAAGCTCCCAAGAGGGTTAACTACACTTGAAAGTATTTTTGACTCAAATGATGTTAGTTCTAATCAAGAAAGTTTGAGACAATAAAAGAAGACTATGTAGAACTAGAAATAACTAAGGAAAAATGACTGAAAGTTGGAAAATCGGTGACTCAAAAGGAAAGAGATAGACTCGTATCCTTATGTCACAAATATGATAAGGTAATGGCTTGGACATATGATGATCTACATGGTTATGACAAAGACATTATCTAGCACACCATTGACCTAGAAGAGGGGACTAAGCCTATGCATAAAAAACAGAGGCTTGTGAACCCTAAGGTAGAAGCCCTCATGGCTAAAGAATTGAGAAAGCTATTGGAGGCTCATATAATTTTTCTAATCAAACACATGACATGGGTTTCCAACTTGGTCCCAGTGAGGAATACGAATGGTGAAATATGACTCTACATAGATTTCATAGATCTAAATAGGGCCTCCCTAAAATACCATCTCCCCTTTCCCTCTATGGAACAAATATTACAAATTGTCACAAGCTTTGAGATGTTTTCTCTATTGGATGGATTTTTAGGCTATAACCAAATATGGCTCACATAAAGAGATCAATATAAAAATAACTTCACAACCAAATGGGGAACCTTCGGTTATGCAAAAATACCTTTTGACTCACCAACGCAGTGGCTTACCTTTCAAAGGGCCATGGATACCGCGTTTGGGGCATTAATAAACAAGGTAATCCTCATATACCTTGATGACCTTACAATGTTCACTAAAACAATGGAGGAACATTTTTATGCCTTGGAAGTCGTATTCAAAAAATGTCAAGATTTTGGAATCTCTCTAAACTTGAAGAAATGTATCTTCGAATCCCCAAGGAAAACTCCTAGGACATATTGTGTCAAAGGAGGGAGTCTCTATTGACCCCAAAAGAATCAAGGCCATTTTGGAGCTTCCCTTTCTAGTTAACAAGAAGGTTATCCAATCCTTCTTAGGAAAAATCAACTTTTTGGTAAGTTTATATCAGATTTTGTATGGGGACAATCCACTTGATCACCCTCATGCTAAGAAAGGACATCAACTTAAAATGGACCAATGAAGGCCATGAGTCCTTAGAATTAATAAAAATGCTATTGCATCAGCCTTGGTTCTCCAGAACCCTAACTTCTTCAAATATTTCATTATGTATGTATATGGGGGAAAGCATAACATAGCGTTTGTGCTGACCCAAAAGGGAGAACTACAAGGGGAGGAACACCTAGTCACTTTCTTTTCAAAGACTCTCCATGACTACTAAACAAGATACAATTTTTGGAAATACAATCTTATGCCATAGCTAAAGTTCTGAAGAAGTTCAAACACCTTGTCACGCATAACAAAATATGGGTCATGGTGGCTCACTCCAACATCAAGGAATACATAATAGAGGGTGAGATAAATGAAAAAGGGCCTACTGGATCACCAAGATCTTGGATTATGACATTATAGTGAAACCCACAAAACTTGTGAGAGGTACGGGGTTGTGTCAATATTTAACACAGGAATCTATCCCAGAGGTCAATAACAAATGTGGGGAAGTAATGTACCTTTAGGAAGATAGGTCTGAAGGATGGGTCTCGACAAAGTTTACTTTATGCAACCGAAAGTACCCTATCATCTCCCCTTAAAAAGAGGAGATATTATAGGCAATACGAGAGTATTTTCATCATAGTTAATGGCTTCCTATTTAGGAGGAATTTTAATGGAATCCTATTGAGATGCCTAGATGATGGGGAGGCTAAAAATTCTTGCACGAATTACACCACGGGAGCTCGGGAGGCCATTTTTTTGCCCAAACTACAACCATAAAAATCCTACATGTAGGATATTTTTGGCCAAGTCTTGTCACGATAGTAGTCGAAGAGGTAAACAAATGCAGGGTGTGCCAATTTTACACCGGTTTCCATAGGAACACAAAATTACCCCTCAATCCTATCTTGGTAGAGGAACCCTTCACCTAATGGGGTCTAGATTTCATTGGAATGGTAAATCTAGCTTCTAGCGCTAGCCACAAATGGATCCTCACAACAATTGACTACTTCACTTGATGGGTGGAAGTAGTGCCCCTTAAGGAGGCCATGAAAAATGTAATCCTAGGACTCCTACAAGATATAACTACACACTTTGGGCCACCCCGCACTATTATATCTGACAATGCTAAAGATTTTGTGGGAGCCAGGTATCTGATTTTGTGGTAAAACATGGGATTTACCTAAAGACATCTTCCAACTATTATCCATAGGAAAATGGTTTGGTGGAGTCTACCAATAAAAACTTAATCAGACTCATAAAGCAAATGGGGCATGAGCATAATAAATTATGGCATGAACACATCAAGATAACCTTATGGGCTGATCGAATCACCCCAAAGTAGATCCTAAGAGCTTCACCATATGAGATAGTTTATGGGAAAAGCGTTGTGATGCCGGTTTTGCTAGAGATCCCAACATTACAACTATTAAAGCAAGTAGAGCTCCAAGAGAAAAGAGAATCGGTGCAAGAGGCCATGATTAGCCACCAATAGATAGTCAAGACTTGGTTTGACTAAAAGACATCAGAACCAAACTTTCAGGTTGGAACCATGGTCCTAAAATGGGACGCAAGAGCCACCAAGCCAGGAATCATGGAAAATTTGATCCCCTATGGATAGGGCCCTTTAGAATTAGCGGGTGCAAGTAACACAACTCATTTGAACTTGAAACTATGGAGGGTGATCCCTTAGCCATTCTAGTGAATGAGACCCATCTAAATAAATCCTTGTAGGTCCTTTGCCCATATTGTATTATATGTACAATTTCTTTTATTTGCTTTTCCTATTTTGTTTTCTTTTAATAAGTGTCACATACACAAGTCCCTTTTGAGGAATTTTTTCCCCTTTTGAAATTTTGAAAGAACCGTAATGCCTGTTTCATTTCCAAATTAATTATCTAGTAATTTCCTCAATGCTCGAGGGGTGAAAATATTTTTAACGTGATGCGAAGTCCTAAAAAAGATGCAGAGCATCAACTTGAGTTCATTAATTGGAAAGGGATTGTTGTGTGAAGTGACCCTGTTTACATGTGAACCATTATTCCTAAAGTGAGGGTGGATCTTTAAGTATTAAAGAGCATTCAACGTGCTAACTCCAAATGCCAAGGTTCCCCGAATCAGTTATCAAATTCTAGAGCTAAGGAAATTCTAACTATTTCTAAATTCAGAGGAGTACCAGGGACAACCTCTAGCTCCACACCAAGTAGAGAAGTCTTATGTAGGGTGACCCTACCCCCTTAGACTCTACAGATAAGATTAAAGTTTCCACATGAAGGGCCCCAGTTCAGCAACCCCACCATGATCTCTAACCCCACCGATAATGTTTTTGACCCATCCCTCAACAGAAATCCTAAAGCTTTAAGGGAGGTAGCCTTTGTTAGGTTCCTCAACACAGGAGATTCGAGAATCTTTTAGCTCTAGGACTTGCAAAACCATGCTTTCCCTATACATGGTGCCCCTTACACGCCTATTCCCGAACTCATTCGGATGTTTGTAAACTATTTCAAGTCCAGAACCCACACCATTCAGGGTAGGCACTTAAAGGTGGTGATTATGCCACAAACTATCAGGGACATGTTGGCCCTGATGAAAGACCCAACAACCAGTTTCTATGACATGGCCAAACTCCAAACTATCTGGGCACAATGTCAAAACAAGGTTTCATTCCTTAATAGGGAACTAAGACAGGAGGATACAGGTACCTCAAGAACTATCGGTTTTCCCATACCACTAAAATCACTTTTAGCAGACTCTCAGGATGTCTGCTCTATGCTAGCCTTCATTTTTGGGTAGGATTAAAATAGAGGCATCAAATATTAGTAGATGGGAGCCTTATTCCAAATGAGTTCTATTGCAAAAAAATAGGTGTATCAATTTGACTTTGTAGAAGTCATCACAGGATCCATTTAGAAACAACTCGATCGATTCTCAGTGTCCTTAACCTTTTAGGTATAATTCCTATTTTTTAACCTCATTCTTTATCAAAATGTTGAATATTTTAGTCAATTTATGACCATGAATATCTGGGATGTGGAAGTAGACTCTCAAAAGGTCATACCGAGTCATCGCACGGACCCATGTATAGTCTCATTCATCATACGTATATGAATTTTGTAATTTTTTCATGGAGCCCCTTTTACTTGAAAATGATTCAGAAAGGATTGACAACAGGATGAATGACTTAGTGCGTTCTATATTCACAAATCCCCCACACCCTATGATTAGTTATTCGTCAGAGGACATTCCTTGATTCAACTTCACGGTTTTAAGAAGGCGTCCTTCATGCTCCCCAAGGTCCTCACAACTTAAGTGGTTGGCCTCAAAATTATGCGGCAATGGTAATCCTGGACACAAATTTTGGCTCAACCCAAAGAAGAAGGCACATTTTGAACTTCCTTAAGCAAGGGAGGAGTTACCCCATATAAAATAAAGGAAAAACATGGCCTTATGAAAAATTTGGCCTCCTATGGGTTTAGCCTAATTCAAGATTCATGGAGGTATGACCTAGATGGAAAAATGGATAAGATTCTGGTTGATAAAAAGATCCCAAACTATTGCAAACATGAGCCTAGGGATTTTTTCGATACAAGGTGAAGTCCCTAGGAGGAGTCACCTGACACATTTATTGAGCTCTCAGACATACTAACCCCGAGCTGGGATTCATTCCATCAGGTTAAATACAAGTATGATCCCACTCTTACTATGGCTAAAGGACTCTGATTGGATCTAAAAGAGAAGGACTGGACTCTAGAAAAAATCAAGGCCTTTTGGAAATATAGGCAGGAGATTGGTCAGACCACCTTGAATTTTGACGATGTCTCCAATGATGAGCAATGGGATGAATTATGGGACACGATCATATGTCTGAAATAGAGAGTGAGGATATGGTCACAATCACATCGGGATGGCCCATGAAATCAACTACAAAGTCCTCTAGTCCCCAATGATAACAACCACCTATCCTACCTCTATCTTCCATTCCTAAAAAGAATCTTTCAGTTCTGCTTTCCACACCACAATCTCCAGTTATCCCCTCACGGGAAGGACCTATGGAAAAACTAGCCTCCACCCACCGCGTAAGAGGTCAAAATTAATGTAACAGTTTCTATTTCTCCTTTTCCTCTCCCTCCTCCCAAAGCTTCATTTCAATCTCCCCCTCCACCTTAGTTTTTCCTTTCTAAAGGTTTTCCTTTGTCTTTTGCTCCATTGAAAACTCTCTCCCTACCCTCCACTAATTTTTTTCCACAACTTCCCTCAAACATACCAACCTTCTCCCTCCATGTGATGACAAGATCCTCCATGACCTCTGTTGACTTCAATGTCACAACCACATATCCAATCCCTTAGGGCCTACTTGCCAATTTTCCATTCCTGGAGGGATGGTCCCCTCTTCATCTAAGTTTTTGAGTTAAGATGAGTTCGCTAAGGCTTCCCAAGATACTAGAAGGGAAAAGAAAAATAAAAAATAGACGGAAGATGGAGCGACCAAGCATATGTAGTCATTATATGACCATTAACAAAGTTCCTTAATAATCACCCATCTTGTCCCTCATATATCCATACCTTGTGAGGAAAATGCAACCAGAGGATTATTTCATTAGCACTATATCATGGTGACCTTTCGAGTTTCGGCCTCAAGATAAGGTTTAATTAATGAACGAAACCGCAACAATAGTCACTAAAAACTATTTGAAACTCAAAATCAGTTGAAGAAGGTACAGTCCAACCTTTAGAAAGAAGAAGCTATGGTTGCTACTCACTAAGCCAAGATAAAGGCCAAAGGGAAAGAAATTGACCAGCTCCATAAAGAGTTGAAAGGAGCCCCATCTCGAAGAGACCCTCATAGCTTTACGGTGGAGTTGGTGTAATTCGAGCTAAGTTACATATAGTTGAGGTGGAAAACCATGGCCTCCAAACCAAGCTCAGATCATCTCAAAATACGTTCAAGGATTTGACCCATAAATTATTGGAACAATCCTAAAGGGGGAATTATAACATTAGTGCAAAGGGATGTACGCCTCCTACTCGTGAATGAATTATTACTATGGTGATGGCCTTAGCCCCCACACTCAGATTCATATCTGATGCTCAGGAATTGTGCTTGAATGTAGATTCCACTGCCTCCACCATCATCAATGTAGTGTCCACCAAGGTCCCTGAAGCCAAACTCTTGATTCAAAAGCTTTATGATGCTTCAGACTCTTCCCTTCGGTGGTAGGGATCACAGAGATAGGCATATCATTACTAAAAAGATTAATGAGATTTTGTTCTGCGACAAGGCTTCCACCAAATTCTAGAATCTATTGGCATAGCTACATGATAGGATTAGGGAGAGGAAACAAATCATTAATGAGATAGTTCAATTAGACTTCCCTTCTCCCTTCCTTGATGATTATACATTCCTCATAAAGGACCAAATTTAGTAGTTCCTAATTGTTAAATGCGAGACAAGACTATCTTTCAAGTTAGCTTATAATTTTGATATTTTGAGAATGTGAGATTATAGGATTCTTCCATGATTGGCATAGAGTCCCTTTGTGAGTCACCATAACTATAGAGATTTTTTTTTAAATATATTTTAATAAATAACCCCCTTTTTTGTTTCCCCTTCCTAGATTATTTTGTTTTCTCTGCTCAAAAAATCAACTAAGTATAAAGATTAATGCAGAGGGTATCCATGTTTTCACTAGCACAATTAGGATATGAACAAAGTAGGAGGGCATTTTAAACTTGTGCCATGGTGTACACATCATCACAGTCCCGAAGGTTTTCCTTAACAAGGGAAAAGTTGGAAAGATATTAGGAATGCTCGAGAGGCTCTCCATGTATCTCCTAGGTGCATATTCAAATAGAATAAAGGAAAGGGGCCACAAATAAACATGGACTCTCCACATGTCTATCAAGTGCATTTTGAAAATTAGAGTCTCGGTAAAATCCTCAAGAAGCGTCATCCCGCCACCTAATGAGGAAGAAGCTTCATCGACTTAAGAAGCACTAGCCATATAAATTAAAGATAATTGTAGATATCCCTAATGAGAAGTTGATATTTTGGCTTAGAAAGGAAAGATCATGTAAGAGAATTGAATGCTAGAAGTTAAGGATCTAGTTCTAGACATCGGGGATAGAGCCCCAAACATCTATAAGAAGGGATAACATCCCACAAAAAAGAGAGATCTTTTCTAGACAAAAAGATAGGTAGAAGCTAAGAGAGAGACACAAAAAGATTCAATTTTTTAATAGCTAACCTTATCGAGATCTTTTATTAGAAGGAGATTGTAATATGTGCCATTTCGACCTTATGTATGATTTTATCTATATATTAAGTTCTTGTTGCGTGCACGTGAGCTCTTCATACTTGTTGCCAAATCATTGCACCCTACAAATGGCCAAAATGTGAATAGGACATTCGGTGTGATTAGGACACATGGGATCACCTCTCAAGTTGTGGGACTTGGGCTCGAGGTGAACCTCCAGAGAAGGCCAAATTCCTCTTCCTAAACTAAGTGTTGTACTACTCCTAGTGTGATAAAAAGGCTATCTAGTCCTATGCTAACATTTTCATGGGGTTTTAGGGAAAGATATTTGTAGAAATGAAACTATACTAGGGATGGTGATGCACCAAATAAAGGGTGTTTCCAGACTCAGGAAGGGTTAATTTGAAGAGGGTGTGTGCACCACAGATCAACTTCACCTACTGCAACTTAGAGAGGGTACAAAATACCAAAACTAAGAAACATGCGTTCCCTTTGTTAAAATTGATTAGATAGTGTAATATAAAAGTTTCCCAATGAAGAAATATGAACTTAATAAGGGTGAATGGACACCATAACTAAACCACATGTAATACTCCACAACTCGATAAGCATAGAACTCCAAGAACCTATAGTAGAAACATGAACTTACGTAGTGTTTCTATAAGCATGAGAAAAGGCACAAAGAAGTATAGAAGGATGAAAGGACTGAGATTAGTCACAAAACACACTTTTATTCATTCAATAATGTACACAATGCATCATACATTTAGAATAGGAAATGGTTGCCATCACATTCTTGAAGAGGAGGCTTGAAATTTCTCTCAACACACAAGGACAACTTGCAGAAGAGAGAGGACTCTTGAAAATTGCACTTGCCTAAGATGTCTAACTTTCCAACCTATCTCGACCTATAGGAACCATTTGGAATGAGCTTACAACTTATATTTATAGAAGAATATGTGAGAGAGAGAAGAGGAAAGGTCATAATTACATTCCTAAATTAAAGGTACATGATGGTTCATTTATCACAGTTGGTTGAACCAATTTGAGAAGCTTCCATCATGTGCCATTAATACCCAATTGACCTAATATTCTCAATTAATTAAAATAATATTTAAATAAAATATTTAAATAATAATAATAAATATTATTATTAAAATATTTAAATAAAAATATTAATTTAATTACTATTTAAATGGTGGGATTCCCTGTTGAATGGTTTAACTTGAAGAGGAAGGGGTCATGAAGAAAAGGTAAAAAATGAGTCCAACTCGGTGGTTGGCTCACCGAGCCAACCCACCGAGTTGGGTATCATGCTACTTTGCATGAGTATTCTCATATCGCCATGACTATCACTAATTTACGAGTAACCTACCAAAGTCACCGAGCTCCAAAATGAGCTTTGTCTTTTACTCCATGATCGAGCCAAGCTCCCTTGCATTAAAATTCTCTTGACCAGCTCGTTTAGTGAGCTCCTTCCATGTTTAGTGTAACTCGAGTTCCCTACGCCAAGATCTCAAAACACACCTTCCACCTAGCTATCACCATCGAGCTCTAATCTAAGCTCCATCATCTACACTTCCATTTTTTTGAAGACTCGGTGATCTTGCATGTTATCTGCTTTGAAGTTATCCACGCATCAATATCACCACCAAGTATTTTCCCATCAGCTATTCAATTGACTCGGTTTGTATGATATTTCTCACAAATCTCCTTATTCTTAAAGATCCATCAAAGATCATGAGTCACTTTTTCGATTAAACTCTACGTCATCTTGAACCTATGTTCCCTATGGTCTAGTGCTCTAAAATCGGTCCATTCATATATGTAAACACTATGTTCATACTTCCAAGCTCAGATAATATTGAGCCTTTGAGATGGCTCATTTTTGTACTCCCTCCGAGTTCCATTAGCTTCCTCGCATCGACTTGAACCTGCCACTGAGTGGCCTCAGTTCCCATCCAAGCTCTCCCTAACCAATTCACTCAGTCTATGATTAATGACTCAACTTGGTTATTGGAATCTTCCATGCGAGCTCTAGTTTGATGCATCAAACTTATCTTTGATTGAGCACATTTGACGAGTTTACCACCCATGCGACCTTCTCCAAGTTCCTCCACATTGTGTTATTTTTCCTCGGTGACTTTACCTTGTTCGCTTTGTAGAATCCTACCGAGCTCATACTAGAATGCCACATTGAGTTGTTCCCATCCCGCTTAAAACTCGCTTGATCAAGTTACCTCATTTTTAACCAAATGAGCTCACCAATTCACAATGACTAGGCATGAGCTTAACTCGATTGAGTGGGTTATCTCTCATCAATCTTGCCTTTATGATTTGATGTTTCATTTTACATTCAATCTCTCTACACATGCGAATAACTCACGCCACCTTTTCCGTGAGCTCGGCCTACGAGCTAGTCTTAGGGCCTAACCAAATTACATATTCTAACACCAAGTCGAGCTCACTCGCATTGAGTGCTCTCATTTGTATTAAAAGCTAGAATTCATTTTTAACTTACAGATTCACCACAGATCCACCCTTTGTTGTATCACCTCACATCCAGCTGAGCTACTCGACATCACCTTACCGTTGAGCTTCCATACTGAATATGCTCATTTACTCCTTTGCAATTTCTAACTTATGAGTTATGTTTATGTGCCATTCAGGTTTTTTGTTTATTATGTTTCATTTAAGGCTGAATCGGCCCTCAACTCAGTCTCCCAACTAAGTTATCCTCCATTTCAACCACAACATCCAACTTAATTTCCCAAGCTTGAGTTTTAAAAATCATGCACCAGTGATCATCACTTTATGTACGAGCTCCTAATCCATGTCCCTAGCCTTCAAAATCGTGGGACTATGCACACCTTTAAAGCTCGAGAACTATCCTACCTCTCCTGGAATAGGCTCCCTTTGGTTTTCCTCGAGTCATTTACTCTCATCACCGAGTTGTGAAATCCCTGTGTTCTTTAAGATAACTCACTAATTCTCCACATTAGTTTTTTACATAGGCGAGACTATTTGCAAAGTTGAGGAACTGAATCAATGCTCACACATCATGTTATGTTCTTGTAAAACTTGTTGAGCTTAAATCCTGAAATCATTTATTAGTTCAGCCTTCTATTTTCTAGACTCATGTGGCTTTCTCCCGGTGAGATACTCTTTGTGTTTGAACTCACATTGACCCTCCAGGATGCTCTATTAGGTCGAGCTATGTCATTGTGGTTCTTTGAACACATTGCATCAAGTGATGAGTTAATTTCGTTCGATCAAGCCGCTCCACATTACACACTACTTTGCATTGAAAAAATGAAATTTTCTCATCACCATGCCAACTCGGTGATGGACTTGGTCTTCATAACACCATATTTGTCAAGTTACCAAGGATGTAATTTATGTAGGAGATTAAAAAATAGCACGATGAGCCATTCGTGTTCCACAAGCCTATTCCTTATGGTGATCTTTCCCCAAATTCTCACTTATTGGAAAAAATCCTAGCGGACCCAAAATGTTGGCTCAATAACTCAAATATCAACTCATTGTTTTCCCATGTAAATTTTTCCACAATGGCTATTTCATCTCAGGATTCCACCTATTTTTTCCCATGCATGACATGGCCTCCACACCATGTAAGTCTGAAATGGGAACTCAAGTTTTCAATACCATTTCACCCACGTATTATTTGGTGATTTGGTTCCCGATGTCCACTTTTGTAACTTGGAACTGCCATTTCACTATAGCCCAAACCTTCCAACATTGACTGAAGAACTTGCTAGAACTTGATCATGAGCTTAGTTCATCATGAAATCAATCTCTCCCTTTCCACTTGGCTTGGCTTACCATCTTTCTCACCAACACCATTTGAGGTTGGTATTTCAACACAATGGTGAATCATTTTAATGTGAAGGCAGATCAAGTGTTAAGCTCTACCCTTATCCACTCGCTTCGAGCTTGTGGATTTTGATCTTTGCATCAAACTATATGTTACTGAAACCCTGAATTATGTGGTTTTTAGCTCCTCGACAATGCACACACTACCGAGCTCGATTCTTCATGCATGAGTCATATAACAACTCAACCCAAATTCATGTATGTCCTAGTTCAAATGTCGAGCTATCACAACCAAACTCTCCTTACACTGTGACATACGAGTCATTTTTCTACTGATTCATCGGCCTTGCTTGGAATTCTCTTCAATAGCATGAGCTCACTAAACAACCCAAAACATTCCCTTGTTGAGTTCAAACTTGATGCATTGAGATGATTATTATCTCAAAACCTTCATGTTCAACTAGCTCACCCAAGCTAAAAAACAAAAGACTTTAGACAACTAGCTCTTATCATATAAACCTAGCTTGTTGAGTAGCTCACCGAGCTACTCGGTGAGCTGATTTGGCTTGGTGCTACTTATGATCTCCAAACTGATTTTCACCCTGATTTTAATCATCTTGGGCTCTTTCTTGAAACCGAGAGAGTCATGGAAACTTGATAAGATCTCCTAAAGGTAAATTATTGATTTGGTCAATTTATCCGCATTGACTAGAAGTGGGCCCCTAGGACCAATTTCATGATTTAATCATAATAGGATCTCGTTGTCTAATTTTTCCATGTGTGCAAAATTGGATAACATTTTGGTGACCTCTCGGGGATGATTTCCTACTAAGCATGATTCTAGTAGCCTTAAGTCATCCATTGGGCATGGAGTCAATATTGGAATTCTAAAAGTGATTTTATCTTCTTTGATACATCATGGAATCTCTTTGAGCATTCGATCTCGGGACCTTCTCGAATGCTAAGCATGAGTTATACTAAAACTATTGAATGCTTGACATCTATGGAACATTACAAAATTTTGAATAAGGTACATCATGAAACTCTTATGGAAACATTAAAATGTCCTTCTCCTTTAATACCTCCAATGATGAAATAATGTCCAACAACAAAAAACACAACAAGGAAAGCGAAATAACAACAACACACACAACAATGAGCATAAGCACTTGGACAAAAACACCTAAATAAATTGTACATGCGGTGGAATGCTTCTCAAAAATAAGATTTGAAATGTATCCCATTTACATGAATGGGTGGTTCTTCTCCATTGAGCCTAGATAAATGAAATGAATTCACCTCTTTACAACTCATGATGATGTATGGCCTTCTCCAGAGAGCATAAAACTTGGCGTGCTTTCCTAATTTAGTTCTGTCTTCATCCCATTTAAGGACTAGATATCCCTCTTGAAAATGCTTTTCAAAATCCTTTTTGTAAAAATATTTCTTAACATAAGCTTGATGTTACTCCAAATTCTTCATAGCCTTGTTTTGTACTTCCTCTAACTCCATGAGTTCAAATAACCTTATTGTCATAGGATCACTCTCCATAACTTCAAGTTATGAGCTAACTCCAAGGAGAGTGGAATTTTTCTTCCCTTCCATATGCAAAGCACAAAAGGAGAATTCCTATGTCCCTTTTAGGTGTGATCCGATCTGCCCATAGGGTAGTCTTAATCTATGTATTCCAAGTCCTCTTGTTTGTTTCCATCATGTGCTTAATAATCCTCATGAGGTTTTTGTTACTAGACTCAGCCAATCCATTTCCTTGCAGATAGTAATTGGATGAATTCTTAAGGTAGACCCCATTTTTAACATCCCATTCACTCAACTTCATACCAAGAAAATCCATCACGTTGTCTAAAATGACTGTAAAAGGAACAACGAACCTTGTCACTATACCTTCCAAAAAAATTCCAAAACTACTTTTTCATTTCTCTCTTTCAATGCTACCACCTCTGTCCATTGAGTAAAATAGTCTGTTGCAGTAAGGACCCATTTATGTCCATCACTATATGGAGGATTAATCATTCCGATGAAGTCTAACCCCATTGAACAAAGGGTTGATCCACTTGAATTTGATGTAGTGGAAGAGCTACCAACTTCTTCTTGCTTGTGAAAAGGGCACACTCTTTACATCTCCTTACCCAGAGATGGGCATCTTTGAACAAATCTAGCCAATAGTAATTGGCTCACATGATCTTGGTAGCAGTTGTTCATGCAGAGTAATGTCCTCCAAATAGGCCATTATGAAACTCTTCTAGTATCTTACTCATATGTTCTGGTCTTATGAACTAAAGAGGACACCATTCAAGTACTTTCGAAAGAGAATGTTATCTACAAAACATAAGGAATAGACTAAAGATGGAAATTTTGTCTTTGTTTTTTATCCATTTTCACAGGATATACTCCTAAGATGAGGAAATTCTTCATTTTGGATAACCACTTAACTTGATCATCACTCTCATCATTGTTTAGAGCATCGTATCCTCATCACCTTTTGATTCCATGTCTGTAGCAAGTTGTTGATACAAAACTTTACCTCTAACAAGTTTGGTAACCTTGATATGTACATCATACTCCATCACCTTCATTATCCATCCAATGTGCTTCTCATTCATCTCTTTGTTCAGCAAAAACTCCTTGACACTTGGATGAGACACCATCAGATGAATTTTGTTGTTAGACAACATGTGCTTGAATTTCTTCAAAGCTCAAATAACCGCAAAGACCTATTTTTCAATGAATGAGTATTTGAGCAAGTCTTTGAGGGATTGATCAAGAAATCAATTCGTTGCTTCATTAGATCATCATTTTGTTGGGTGAGGATCCCTAAAATGCTCTCTTGACCTACAAAAGCATAAAGGATAAAGTATTTATCAAACCTAGGGTTCACTAGTGTGGGAGCTTGAGAAATGTATGTTTTCATGGCTTTAAAGATCTCTCATCCTTCCTTTGTCCATGAGAATGGCATGTTTTTCTTCAGCATGGTTTTCAGTGGTTTAGCCAATGTCATGAATTGAGGGATGAATCTCTACATAAAGTTTATGGTTCCTAGAAAACTCTAGAGACCCTTCTTATGACTTGAGAGAGATAAGGACATAATCAAACAAATCTTGGATGGATTGATTGACAGTCCTTCCGCTGAAACAACATGCCCCAAAAAATTTCCCTCATGCACTATAAAAATAGACTTCTTGGGATTAAGTGAAACCCCAAATTCCCTACACCTTCAAAAACCTTCCCTACATGTGTGATGTGATCATCTACATGCTTAGAATATACAGTTATTTCATCCAGGTAAACCAAGATGATATCATTGATTAGTCCTTTAAACGCCATGTCCATGGCTCTTTGGAAAGTATCCCCAACATTGGATAATCCAAATGACATTTTATTGTAGGCATACGTGCCCCACTTGGTAGTGAAAGATGTTTTGAATTGGTCAGATTCTTGGACTAGGATTTGATTGTAACTCTGAATATCCATCGAGAAAAGAAAATATTTGAGCTCCTGCCACTATTTGAAGGATCATCTCCATTAATGGAAGAGGGAAATGGTCTTTCAATGAGGCACGATTCAAATCCTTGAAATCTATGCACAACCAAATATCTCCATTCTTCTTCCTTACGTGAACTAGATTGGCTACCCATGAGGAATGCTTGATGGGAAAAATTATGTAGGCGTTGATGAGTTTGGTTAGCTCATTTCTCATTAGTGGCTCTATTTTGGGATTAATCAACCTCTGTTTCTCACCGAACTAGCTTAACATTAGGATCCAGTCCTAATGGTATGTTGTGCTAGACCTGACCAAAACCAAACAAGTCTTTATAGCTCCATGAAAATATGTCATGATATTGACAAAGTTTTATGAAATCTTATTTCTCTTGAGAAGTACACACTTTTCCAATCTTCAAAAACTTCTCATGTGCTACCTCAACTTCCTCAAAGTCTTCTTTGACCACCATGTTAGAGATCTATCTTTTTGCTTGATCATCTTGAATTGAAAATGGATTCCATAGTGACTTATGATTTTGGTAGTTTGTCACTTTTCAATTGTATAATTTGATCACCATATGACTCTTACAACTTATCCCGATTTCTTGCAGCAAAATTTACCTCTTCTTATAGGAAAAGGAGAATTTTTTATCACTATCAAAAACTTTCTAGCTACTCACATTATCAAGGACTATAGGTTAGACCACTATTTTGACAAATTGCTTCCCTTCTTTTATGACATCAACAAGTATGTTGTCTTTGCGAGACAATTCTAGCAAGCATATTAGTATCTTGATTTTGATTTCTAGGAACTGCATGGATTCTAAAAGCTTTAAAATATTCAATTAAGTCCCAAACATGGTTCTTGTATGACCTTAAAATATCATTCTTTGATGCACCGCATGACGTCACTTGATGGACAACAAACTCACTATCTCTAAAAATAGTAAGGGCTTTAATCCCCTTATTTTGGGCTAACTGCATTCCTTGACAAGGGCCTCATATTAGATAACATTATTAGTGCAACTGAATTACAACCAAAGATGGGAAGTACTTATCTCCATTTGGAGAAATTAACATAACACCAACACCAATTCCATTCTTACTTCTTATCCATCAAGAACAATTACCAGTACTTCCAAATCACTTGGTGTTTTGACAAGTTGTGGTATGATTGTATCTTCTTCATGAATGTAGTATGTACCCAATCCTGTTTCTTCCAAAAGTAGAAAACCAACTTCATCTTCTACCAATACATCAGTTTAGGGATCGTACTGATGATCTCCACTTACTTCATCTAGTAATGTATTGGGGACTTCTTCAACAAGAGTGGTTGGTTCATGATCAAAAATTCTTATTTAGGATATCTAATGGTGTAATTCCCATTTATAGGACTAGCAGTGTAGGGTTCTACATGGTTTTGGAAGATTGATTCAGCCCTTATAGTCACTTTGGTTCTGTATCAAGTCTTGAGAATCATATGTCAATCGGTTGATAGATAACTACCCATCTTGGCAAAGAAATATCATGAAAGGAAGATGATGAAGAGAGGAGGAAGATCAATGAATGAATGGTAAGTTGAAGTACTTTGATAACTCAAATAGTCTTAATAATTGTTCCATCTAGCTGAATAACTCCTCTTATAATTGGCACATATTGTATGCGTAGTACATCTATAATTTGCTTGGGCGTGACTGAGCTACGACACTAGAATCGATCATGCAATTGTGCACCCGTGGTGGTTGCCAATGATCAAGGAAATATAGAATGGTGGCAGTTTGTTTTCTTTAGGAATAATTTTCCCTTCTGGCTGACACAAACTCATAGTAGTTGTTGCTCCATGAATTGATGATCTGCCAATTGAACCAAAATTGTTCAGATCCTCTCGCAAGTTCCTTTGATAAGGAATTGAGAGAGCATCCCACATATTAATGCTCAGGTTTGTTTTATTAATTTGTTCCACTATGATGAAGGGAATTACTTGTAATTTTTTTATGCTTCTTTGAGCATTGGGATCCTCCTTTGGAAAATTCTTATTGGGTATCGTGATGCTTGATGAACTTTCTTTTCTTGTGGCTTGGCTAGCAAGTATTTCTGGTAGTTTCTTTCCCACATCTTTATCAACCACCACTTGTGTTTGAGGCTGTAAAGAGGATGTTTGATCAGCTTTGTAAGTTTTAGGTTTCATTTCTCTCTTCTTGGAACAAGTGTTTTCTGCGACTAATGATGGATTTATATTCAACCCACAAAAATATTCTTCTTGCTAGTTTAGAAAATTGGTTTCCTTAGCTACCTATGGTTGATATGTTATTTCTTACGTATATGTGTTCTCTATTTTCTTAGAAGGGGTAGATACACTTTGAACCATAAGGGTCTAGCCAAGAACTCCATTGGGACAAATATTTTGATTTTGGGGTTGAGAACAAGGGTAGTACCATTCATAGTCTTGAACTAGATTATTCTGGATAGGTATAATGGCTCTAGATGAACTAGCAACAAGAGGGTTTTGAAAGTTCAAAGGTCTAACATTCGCATCTTGATTTGTAGCTTGATTTTACGGCTGATTGTTCCCTTGAAAAGGAGGATAGTTAGCCTAATATTGCTGATTTTGTGGTTGATATGGATGATTGTATTGAAAATGTTGCCTCTTGAGTGCAAAAAGCTTGTTTCCAAATGTTTACAATAGCAACTGGCTTCAAATAGATCACTTGAAGAGGTAGGGGCAGACTGAGTTGGTTGATTAGAGGCTTCTTGAATAGGAGAAATGATAGGCTGATTGTTCATAAGATCCGAGACAATGGCATTGGTGGTCGTGGAGCTATCTTTCCAGCCTGAATTAAGGAATTTTCCACTCTTATGGAAACGTCGTAGGCGTCAGGTAATGTAGCCCCTCCCATGGATTGGATCATGAATGCTACATCACTATTCAAGGCTCACAAATAATACAATAATGTATTATGTGTAGAAGGCTTTACAAGTGCCGGAATCCTATTCCAGGTCATGTAGAATTAGAAGTTGAAGTCACTCATGTATTCTTGGGAGCTCTCTTCATGGTAGTTAGTTGTTCCAAAAGTGAAAGATTATCACTCTTGTCTTCAAACTATTTACAAATATTTTCTCCTAATTCATCCCAAGTGGTTATACTACCAACACTTAACCCTCGAAACCATTGAAGTGATTTTCCCTTAAAATAGGTAGCAAAATTCTCACCGTAACGTTGTCCTCTTTGTCATTATGTACAACACAAATGTTGGTTACATCAAGAATATGTTCCACTTGGAGTAATGTGAGATTCCCATTGTAAAAGGGTAAAATTTTATTACTGAAATAAGTATAGGATCACATTGAGCCAACAAAAGAGAACTACTTACATTGAAATGGGGGGAAAATGAGGTTTCATGCCATAGCAATAAGATTTTGATTGTTCCTTGGTGGAGTGAACCTTCCATACAAACGAGTTAAATGACCCCTACGAGGTAGAAATCAGAATCGGTGATGTTGAAATGCCTCTTCATCTTCTCTTTGGAGAATACAAGGAAAGTTTGATATGATGATAATTTCCTTGCTTTGAAGAAACTCTTGTTTGAATTCTTTACATAAGTTAACGCACTAAGATTTGGAATCTAGAGAGATATAGAGTCATCGGTACTTTGACTTGTGTAAGTGAGAAGAGAAGTACCAACTCTTTGTCCCACCGTGTGCCAAAAATATTGTGTTGGTAGCATGGTGGCTAAGATATTACAATGGTATAACTATGAAATATAGAACCTTCACCTATTGTCCCATTGGGCATGCCAAAACTTATTGTCTCAAAATCATTGCACCCTTGAGCGACTAAAATGTGAATAGAATTTTCAGTGTGATTGGGAAAAATGGATCACCTTCAATCTATGGGACTTGGGCTTGAGGTGAACCTCCGAAGAAGGCCAACTTCATCTTCCTAAACTAAGTGTTGTAATACTCTTCTTTGTGATAAAAATGCTATCTAGTCCTATGCTAACATTTTCATGGGGTTTTAGGGAAAGAGATTTGAAGAAATCAAACTATACTAGGGATGGTGGTGCACCAAATAAAGGGTGTTTCTAGACACAGGAAGGGTTAATTTGAAGAGGATGTGTGCACCACAAATTAACATCACCTACTGCAACTTAGAGAGGGTACAGATTACCACAGACTAAGAAACATGTGTTCCCTTTGTTAAACTTGATCAGACAATACAATATATCAATTTCCCAGTGAATAAGGATGAACTTAAGAAGGGTGAATGAACAACACAACTCAACTACATGCAATACTCCACCATTCAATAAGCACAAAAATCCAAGAACCAATATTAGAAACGTGAACTTGCACAGGTGTACTGTAAGCATGAGAAAATCCACAAGGAAGTATAGAAGGATGAAAGAACTGAGATTAGTCACAAAACACACACTTTTATCACTTCAAGAACATGCAAAATGCATCATACATTAAGAAGAGGAAACAGTTGCCATCACACTGTCTTGAAGAGGAGGCTTGAAAGTTCTCTCAACACATAAGGACAACTTATAGAAGAGAGAGGACTCTTGAAAATTGCATTTGTGTAAAATGTTTAAATTTCCAGCCTATATCGACCTATTGGAACCCTTTGGAATGAGCTTCCAACTTACATTCATAGAATAAGATGTGAGAGAGAAGAGGAAAGGTTATAATTACATTCCTAAATTGAAGGTATATGATGGTTCATTTATTACAATTGGTTAAACCAATTTGAGATGCTTCCATCATGAGTCATTAATTCCCGGTTGAGATAATCTTCTCAATTAATTAAAAGAATATTTAAATAAAATATTTAAAAATAATAATTAATATTATTATTAAAATATTTTAATAAAATAAATAAATTTAATTACTATTTAAATGGTGGGGATCCGCATTAAACGGTTTGACTCAAAGAGGAAGGGGTCATCAAGAAAAGGTCAAAAATGAATCCAAATTGGTGGTTAGCTCACCAAGCCAACCCACCGAGTTGGGTATCGAGCTACTCCATGAGTATTCTCATATCACCGCAACTATCGTTGAGTTCTCGAGAAACTTACCGAAGTCACTGAGCTCTAAAATGAGCTTTGTCTTTTACTCCACAATCAAGCCAAGCTCCCTTGCATTAAAATTATCTTGACCATCTCGTTTAGTGAGCTCCTTCCATGTTTACCACAACTGAGTTCCCTGTGTCAAGCTCCCAAAATGAACCTTCCACCTAGCTATCCACCGAGCTCCAATCTGAGCTCCATAATCTACACTTCCATGTTTACAGAGACTCAATGAGCTTGCATGTTATCTATTGAGTTTTCCATGCATAAATATCACTGCCAACTATTTCCCCACGAGCTCTTCAATTGACTCGATTTGTATGAGCTCACTCATATAGCTCCTTACTCTTAAAGATCTGGAGGCATAATGAGTCACTTTTCAATTAAAATCTATGTCATCTCGAATCTATGTTCCCTATGGTCTAGTGCTCTAAAATCGGTCCATTCATAATGTAAATATTATGTTCATACTTCCAGCTCACCAACATTGATCCTTTTAGATGGCTCATTTTTGTACTCCCTCTAAGTTCCATTAGCATCCTCACATAGACTTGAACCTGCCACCGAGTGGCCTTAGTTCCCATCCAAGCTCTCCTTGACCGATTCACTTGGTCTATGATGAATGACTCAACTTGGTTATTGGAATCTTCCGTATGATCTCTAGTTTGACGCATCAAACTTCTCTTTGATTGAGCACATTTGATAGAGCTCACCACCCATGCAACCTTCATCAAGTTCCTCCACATTGTGTTAGTTTTCCTCGGGAATTTACCTTGTTGGCTTCATAGACTCCTATTGAGCTCATACTCGAATGCCACATTGAGCCATTCCCATCTCAGTTCCAACTTAGTTGATCGATCTACCTCATTTTTAATCAAATTAGCTCACCAATTCATAATAACTAGGCAAACAACTTAACTCAATTGAGTGGGTTATCTCTCATTGAGCTTGACTTTATGATTTGATGTTTCATTTTACATTCAAGCTCTCTACACATGTGAACATCTCACTACCACCTTTTTCGTGAGCTTGGACTACGAACTATTCTTAGGGACCGACCAAATTCCATACTTTGACACCAATTCAAGCTCATTCACATTGAGTGATCTCATTTGTATTGACAATCAGACTTCATTTTTAACGCATGCATTCACCGCAGAGCCACCATTTTTGTATCACCTTGCATCAAGTCGAGCTACTTGACATCACCTTACCACCGATCTTTCATACTAAATATGCTGTTTACTCCTTTGCAATGTCTGACTTATGAGTTATGTTTATGTGCCATATGGTTTTGTCATCTGTTATGTTTCATTTAAGGCTGACTCGACCCTCAACTCAGCCCCCAATTGAGTTCTCCTCCATTTCGACCACAACATCCAACTCGAGTTCCCAAGATTGAGTTCTAAAAACCATGCACTAGTGATCATCACTTTATGTGTGAGCTCCTAATCCATGTCCCTAGCCTTCAAACTCGGGGATGATGCACCCCTTTACAATCTCGACAACCATCCTACCTCACCTAGAATAGGATCTCTTTGGTCATCCTTGATTTGTTTACTCTCATCACTGAGTTGTGAGCTCCTTGTGTTCTTTAACCTAACTCACTAAGTATCCATGTTGGTTTTTGTGAAAGAGATCCTATTTGTAAAGCTAAGAATCTGAATTGATGCTCACACATCATGTTATACTTTTGTAAGACTTGTTGAGCTTGAATCTTGAAATTATTTATTAGCTTAGCCTCTTTTTCTAAACTCACCTATCTATCTCCTGGCGAGCTACTCTTTATGTTTAAACTCACATCGACCCTTTGAGATTCTCTATTAGGTCGAGCTATGTTACTTTGGTTCTTTGAACACATTGCATCAAGTGATGAGTTAAGCCCGTCCGATCAGGCCGCTCCACATTACACACTACTTTACATCAAAAAATGGAATTTTCTCATCACCATGCCGACTCGGCAATAGACTCGGTCTTCATCGCACCATATCCACTAAGTTACCAAGGATGTACTTTATGTAGGAGATGAAAAACTACCTGATGACCTGGTCGTGGTCCATAAGCCTATTCCTTATGGTGATATTTCCCAAAGTCCTACTTGTTGGCAAAAATCCTGGGTGGACTCGACATGTTGGCTCGACCAACTCAAAGATCAAATCATTGTTTTCCCATGCATTTTTTTTCGCAATGGCTATTCCATCTCGGGAGTCCAAATATTGTTTTCCCATGCACAACATGGCCTCCACACCACGCAAGTCTGAAATGGGGAACTCAGGTTTTTAATACCATTTCACCCACGTATTATTTGGTGATTTGGTTCCTGATGTATGCTTTTCCACCTTGGTAAGATGGCTCTCATATTCTTCCATTTCACTATAGTCCAAACCTTCCAATGTTGACCAATGAACTCACTCGACCTCGATCATGAGATTGGTTTGTTTTGAAATTGATTTCTCCCTTTCCACTTGGCTCGACTTACCACCTTACTCACCAAAGACTGCCGTTCGAGCTCAAGTATTTCAATAGAATGGTGAACCATTTTAATGTGAAGGCAGATCAAGTGTCGATATATACCATTATCCACTCGCTTCAAGCTTGTAGATTTTTATCTTTACATCAAACTATTTATTCACTATCGAAACCCCGAATTATGTGGTTTTTAGCTCCTTATAATGCACACACTACCGAGCTTGATTCTTCATGCACGAGTTGTATAACAACTCGAACCAAATTCATATATTTTATTATTCAAGTGTCAAACTATCATAACCAAACTCTCCTTACTTTGTGACCTACGATTCATTTTTCTACCGATTCATCGGCCTTGCTCGAAATTCTCTTCAATAGCACGAGCTCATTAAAGAACCTAGAATCTTCCTTTGTTGAGTTCAAAATCGATGCATTGAGATGATTATTATCTCAAAACCTTCATGTTCAACTAGCTCACCTGAGCTAAAAAACACAAGACTTTAGACAAATATTTCTTATCATATAAACCTAGCTTGTTGAGCTACTCGATGAGCTGATTTGGCTTAGTACTACTTATGATCTCCAAACTAATTTTTACCTTTAGTTTAATCATCTTGGGCTCTTACTTGAAATCGAGAGATTAACAGAAACCTAAAAAGATATCCTAAAGGTAAATTATTGATTTGGTCAATTTATTCGCATTGACTAGAAGTGGGCCCCTAGGACCAATGTTGTGATTTGATCGTAATATGACCTCATTGTCAAATTTTTCCCTATGTGCAAAATTGAATAAAAATACTCTAAATTTTCATTTCGTTAAATGATGTTTGGAAGTTATGAAATCTATCATCTTATATGCCCTTATATTTTCACATATCTATTATCTATGTTTGTTGTGTTTTCTGCCCCCCTTTTTATAGATCTCGATTTAAATCTAAGATATCACTAAATAGATAGATCATGCTTTACATCTCTTCGAACTATTTCAATCAAACTCTTCGGATATTTCTCCTTCCGTAGGATTTATCTTGGCATATCGCCCCGTTAAGTTTTATGTTTCTTTCCATCTTTCTCCTAACCTTACCTTATACAATAGAGAAGAACCAACTTCTTTAAAATATGGAGGTCACCTTAGGGCACATACCCCACTAACCTAAGGTTTCCTATGACTCTGACAGTCCATCCACAAGGATAATCATCAACAAAGTGACTTAGCGAAGCTAGGCTTATGTAGCTTAGAATGGGTGGGCTTATCAAACTTGCTTTACGGTAGAGTGGTGTAACTTTCCAACTGCTAGGATTATTTCACCTAGATGATTCTACTCTTGTGTAAATTAACATCCACCAGGATTATGTAAGTTAACAACCTATATGCTTATGTAATATAGTGGATTCTAGGCTTATGTAAGTTAAAATCCTATACACTTATGTAAGATAGTGGCCACTAGGCTTATCATCCTTTTATGTAACTTAGAGGTCATAAGGCTTACGTAACTTTGACCCCACTAGGCTGATTTCACCTAGCATGCACTTTCATCATGTAAGTTAGCAACCGCTAGGATTATTGAAGATAAAAACATGGGGCTTATGTATGATAGCAGCCACTTGGCTTATGTGGGGATTCAAATAAAAATATATAGAAAAAATCCTAAAATAATGAAACTAAAATCCAAAAATTGGGATTTATAAATTGGATTACAATAATGGTGAAATTGGAATCCAATAATAGCACTATTGGAATCACATATTAGCAATATTGAATCCAATATTAGCCAAATTGGAATCCAATAATAATGATATTGGAATAAAATAATAGTGAGATTGGAATCTAATAATAGTGAAATTGGAACTAGAATAAATCCAATAATGACAATATTGGAATCTAATATTGTTAATAATGGAATCTAATAATAGTAATAATGGAATCTAGTATAGACAAAAATGGAATCCAATATATGTAAAAATGGAGATGGATTTCTTCCAATACTTGAAATATTGGAGTCTTAATTCACTGGAATATGTCCCATTTAGTGAAATAAGTATTTATATGACATGGTGAAGGAGTGCATTGATTTAGAGAAGAATGGTTTGAGCCTTCTCATTAAAAACAAATGAAGTAGGTTCTTAATGATTATTTCTCTATAAAATTCATTTGTTTCTATCATACATTAGGTGTAGAGCCGTAGGTTCAAAAGTTTAAAGAGAGTTTGTGAAGACAAAATCATGGTGAGGATAGAACTCAAGTATGATTGTTAGATTAAAACATGTAAAGAAAATAGGAATCACTAGTACTATAAATAAATATAAAATAGATAAAGTGAGTGAGAAGACTAACATGGTATGTTGTGTCGAGTTTACTTAAAAAGTGAAGAATTTATTTTTGAGGAATGAGGAATCTAAGTCAAGGAGAATGTTTAGAGGAAGGATTTTTGAGCTAAGTTCTTTTAAAAGGAAACAAATATTTAATATGTCTAGTTCATGTAGAGTTATTGGTGTAAGACGTTGAGAGGGAACAAACATGGTTAAGAAGACTCATAATAAAGATAAATTAATATGTGTTGGTTTTTAACTAAGGATATTAAGGGAGGATTACACTTGGAACAAATAAAACAAGATTTAGAAGGAGTTCTAGATTTGAAAACTAGACCAAGGTGAAACATTGTTTGCATGTGAATTAGTTTACTATATTTCTAAGGTGTGTTTTGTCTTTTCTACATCAATTTTGCTCCATACATTATATTTCATAAATTACTTAAATAAATTATTGTCTATCCATCCACTACTTAAGTTTTATAAGAGTGATCCTTATAGAAATATTTTCAATGTTAATTCTTATTATTGCTATTGTATATACATTGGTCACCTCACTAATTGATGTGTCAATCTTCGAAATGTTATAGAAAACATTTTTATAAAAAAATATAATTACATGGGATCATCCCATTGAATCCTCTATGTCTACTAATGAAAATCATCCACTTCTTAATCATAAAACTACTAAATCTATTTTGAAATTAAATAATACTCATCATGCTATACCACCTCTATCCTCATATGATCACCCATTAGATGAAATGCTTGGTAGTTTTGTTTTTATGATACTTTTTACATTTTTAATACATTTGATTACTTTAATATTCATATTATGCTTATCTCAAATATTATGTATATTCACTTTGTCCTCATACATAGTGTTCTAGTTCATCCATATAAAAGTGATAATTTAAGTAATATCAAGCTAATTCATTCTCTTAAATATTATAGAAAGAACAAAACGTCTAATTCTAATTATACTTATGGACATAATTTTCTATCTATCATCATCTTCTTTGTTACCACACAAGTCCCATTTTTAGTGTCTTACAATATTAGCTAAAGTGTCATGTGCTTATTTCCACCTTGATTACGTAATTTTATTTAACATGTTATTTAGTATATATTTCTCTCATAGGTCTCCATAGAGGAATCATAATTCATATACTATATATAAGTAACTATTTCTCTCGCTAGATTTTGAGATATGCTTTCTTCTTTATAATTTCTATGGTGGCTTTAAAGATTCTAGTCCTCAGTTGTATTCTAGTGTAAACATTATCTCTATTGGATATTTCTTTTCTAGTACTCTTTGTAGGTATGTCCCATCACATATTACTTCTCATTTATCTAATCCACATGGTTATCCTCTTAGGAATTTTATGAAACATATCCTTACCTTTTTACTACTTTCACATGAGAAATGTTTTTGAATTGAAGAATAAACATCTCATATATTTTACATCTTATTTATGGGTAAGTGGACCAATGCTGGGGGCCAAAAGGGGTCTTAAGTGAATTTTTTTATGAAAAATAAAAACTCTCTCAACTTGTATGAGTTATTTGAAATAGTTACACTCAAAATTGGAAGATGTTGTAAGAACATGAATCATATCATTTTGATCTTAGTTTCTAATTTACTAAATTTTATTGAAAACCGTTAAGTGTAGTGGGTAAAATAACTAAAATACCAAATAGGGCTCCTTTTTAACTCAAAAACATAATAGAGTGACTTTATTTGTGCCCCACCATTTTTGAGTACCATTTAGTATTTTTGAAAACCATTTCATAGAAAGATAGCTAGGAGCATCTAGTTTGGGCTCCATTTTTTTAGATTTTTAGCGAGTATTTTTTTATGATTTTTATAGTAAAAAAAAATTAATTTAAAAAAATGGTGCTTCACATGCACCCCCAACTACCTCAAAAATAACAAAATTAATTTTTTTAATATTTATAGAATTAGGCCTAGTTTGGGATAGTATAATTTACTTCAATTTTAATGAGCCAAAAAAAGATACACGACAAAAGATAGTTATGTTTAAACTTCAAAAATAACAAAAAAGGCATATTTAGAAAATAAATAATATGGAAACCTTATATTAGTCGAAAATTTGAAAAATTATATTTTTATAAATAAAAAGTATACTCTACATCGTAGTCATATTTTTATTAAACGAATCGATTGTTTTAAATATAATTTTTATGATGGAAGTGGCATTTTCACATTTTAAAAAAACACGTTTTTGTGTTTGTGCGGCAGTCCATGCCTCGGGCATAGGTATCAAACTGGATCCAATCCTTAAGGCATGCCTTAGAAAAAGAAAAATACAAAACATATATGTGTTCTTCATAGTATAAACATTATATGTGATTTTAGCATGATTCTATACTCTAAATTTATTTTAGTAAATATAAGAAATTAGGTTCACTCTATACCTTTTGGAACTAGTCTCATAGATCCATGAGTTATCGTTTAGGAGATAGTTTTTCATAGTATAATATGGTTAGTACATAGGTAATTTTAAGGATTTTAGCATTCAACCTAAATATTTTAGCGTTTAAATTCTACAATCAAAATGCTAAACCCTAAACCATAAACCCTAAACCTTTATCCCTTAACCCTAAAACCTAAACCCTAAACCCTAAACCCTAAACCTTGAACTCTATGATCTAAACCCTTAACACTTAACCCCGAGAAAGTATAAGTGTTTCAATTATTATTATTTATATTTTATTATTTCTTATAATTTAAATTTATTCTAGTAAATAAAATAAATTAGGTGAGTTTGCACATGATGGAACTAGTATCACAATCGCATTTAGTCATGGTTTAGAGATAGTTTTTATAGTATAATCTAGTTAGTACATAGGTAATTTTAAGGATTTTAGCATTTAGCCTAAAGCTTTTAGCATTTAAATTCTAAAATCAAAACCTAAAACCTAAACCTAAACCCAAGGCCCTAAACCTAAACACTAAACCCTAAACCCTAAACCATGATCCCAAAACTCTAAGACCTAAACCTTAAACCCTAACCCCTAAACCATAAGCCCTAAACCCTAAACCTAAAAAATTCAACATTTACCCTTTTTCCCTAAATCCTAAGCCCTAAACCCTTAGCCTTATGTGCTAAACTCTACATCCTAAACCAAGAACCATAAACCATGAGCCCTAAATGATAAACCTTAAAATATAAATCCTAAATACTAAATACTAAAACCTAAACCCTAAACCCTAAACCCTAAACACTAAATCTTAAACCCTAAACCCTAAAATATGTGACCTAAACCATTAACCCTCAACCCTTAACCCCGAGACCTAAACCCTAAAATATAAACCTTAAACCTTTAAAAAAACCCTAAACCTTGAACACTAAATCCTAAATCCTAAATCCTAAACTCTAAACCCTTAAACCTTAACCCTTAACCCTAAACCCTAAACCCTAAACTATAAACCCTAAACCCTAAACCCTGAGCCTTGAGCAAGAAACCTTAAACAATAAATTCAGATCCCCGAGCTCTAACCCCTAAACCTTAAACATGTAACTACAAACCCCAAACCTTGAGCCATAAACCTTGAACCACGTAACCCTAAATCCTAATCCATAAACCCTAAACCATAGAACCTAAGCCTTGAACCATACACCCTAATCCATGAGCCCTAAACCCTAAACCTTAAACCCCGATCCCCGAGACCAAAACCCTAAAACCTAAATCCATAATCCCGAGCTCTAACACCTAAACCTTAAACCCGTAATACTAAACCCCGAACCCCGAGCCATAAACCATAAGCCCTAAACCCTAAACCCTAAAAACACTTATTTCACAAAATTTAGACATATTCGAGTGAATTAGGACTCCGATATTACAAGTATTGGAATAAATCCATCTCCATTTTTGTGCATATTAGATTCAATTTTTGCTATAATCGATTCCATTAGTGGAAATATTGGATTCCAATATTGTCATTATTGGACTTATTCGAGTTCCAATTTATCTATTATTGATTCCAATTTCCTATTATTGGTCTCCAACCGCTATTACATCGGATTCTAATAACACTATTATTGGATTCCACTTTCACCACATAAGCCTAATGACTTCTCACTTCCATAACCTTCACAATTGTTATCTTACATAACCCAAGTGGTTGCTAACTTACATAAGCCAAGCGGTTGCTAACTTACATAACCCAAGCAGTTGCAAACTTACATAAGCCAAACAACCACTAACTTACATAAGCCAAGTGACCGCTAACTTTAAGATAATGCGTAAGTGATTGTTGTAATTTATACCACTCAATATTAATATCATCATGCATATACGACTATCCATGCATACCTTATTCAAATCAATAAACGTTGATGTTGAAAATACCTTCACTGAACTTCCTTGAATGGTGTTAAATTTGATGACTATTTAGATGTTTTTCATGATTTTAGACATAACACACTTTCAAATATTTTATAGAACTAGAACATGTGACTCACATATTTAAAAGGTGATCATTAATATCTATATAAATTTATATAATAAAATTTATTCGTATATATTAAGCATAGTAAAAAAATCCCAAATTATCATTTAGAAATTTTGTAAGTAGTGTATAAGTGTGAGTGATCACACTTACAAGTGTGATTGGTCATACATCTAAGTGTAAGCCTCGAGTCACATATCTATCGACTCATACTTTAAGTGTGAGTCTCAATTGAAACTATTAAGTATGAGTATCGACTCACACTTATAATTTTCAGTCTCAACTCACACTTCTAGGTGCGAGTCTTGATTCGCACCACTAAGTGTGAGTCGTGATTCACAAATAAGTGTGATAAATCTCATGTCAAATTATTTTTGGGTAGCGAGTAATTTTTCAACACTACCCTTTAAAAAAATATTAGTGTTTATTTATACTAATTATTTTGTATAATTTTCATTATTTTTAATATATTCATGTAAAATATATATAATATTTATATTTTATATATAAATCTATATTAATAATTGGCGGTTAAATATTAAATATGTAATTCACGTGTGATGTTTATTACAAATATTTACAAGTATTTTATGGCTACAATCAACAAAAACATCTAAATGGGCGTCAAGAGTCGCACGTCAAAGTGCAAGCACAAGAATTAAGGGCTTTATTTTTACTCAAATTATATAAGGTATTTTATTTACAATACAAAAATTATATTATTGAATTCTTACATTAATTATTTACAATACCAAATGCAATATTAATGATAACCATTTTGTAAGGAAAAATGCTAATTAATGTTGCATTTTCCTCAACATTAATTAACCATTAATTCGAGCTATGTAAAATTAACCATTTAAAAGTATATGCACCATTTAAAATATATGCACCTTTCAGAGCATATAACTGTTGTTAGCCATTAATTATCCATTTAATGAAAATCAATGTAAAATCATATGCGTGCCTTCTTAAATTCATGTACCAATGAAATTGGTGGTTGGATTTGTCAGTTACATATCACTTTAAGAAGACATTTTTTGAGTTTATATTTTTAACATTTTCCTTTCGATTATCTTCGCCAATGCGTAAGCTTATTCATCAATAGAAAAATCTCATCAATGCAAGCGTCAATAATTTTGGTCTCGAGTTCTAGAAACATTTTTATTTCCTCTCCATGTCAAAAATTGGTATGCATTCTAACCTTGATACCTCCAAAATTATGTTAATGTAAAATTTTTCATACCTGATTAGGGCTTATATCCATGTAAGTCTTTCCATAGCTAATTAGGGCTTATAGCCATGAAGGGATTTTGTAGATAATTAAACAAAAGTAAGTTTATTATTCAATATTTTGTAGAAGGTAGTTTTGTTTATCAAATAAATAATTTCGTAATATAGTAAACATTTGTTAGATGAGTGAAAGAGTATGGAATGAAGCACATCTTGACAGAGAAAAACACAACTTAATATGTAATAACATGAGAGAAATATTTGCATAATTTTAAAAAACCCAAAACACCTACCAAGAACTTGTTTTTTTGAGTCTTAAAAAAGAATTCTGGTGGTATGGAGGGTGGCTAAATTTTCACAGTAAAAAAATTAATAACAGAATCAATTTATAGTCATGGTGGTGTGCAGGAAAAGAAGAGCATATGTATTTTATAAAATTGATATTATTTTGTTGGACTTCTTGTTGTCGGCAAATAATCCTCTTCTGCACATACTTAGAAAAATTCAATGGCTACGACATCGTTAACATTGTCAATGACAATATTTTAGAAGATATTAATGTTAAGAATGATTTTCCATTAAATGTGTTGGTGATGGATTACGTTGACCTATTTGAGAAAAATATGGTAATGAAAGATTAGGAGAACCAAACAAATTTTGAGAACAAAAGAACAAATACAAATTTGTGAAAAGAGAACTCAAGGAACAAAGAAACTCTAAGATTATGCTCCTATGGAAGTAACAAATATCCTCAAATTTTTTTACAAAATGTAATTTTTATCTATTTGCATTGTGGCTATGTGGCTTTTTATCTTTTTCTACCTACGGATTTATCTCTTCTATGTGTCAATGTCATATTTTGCCTTAAGGAACTTTTTTGTAAAAGGATGCGTGTCCTTTCAAAACCCCCATATTAACCCTTGTAAAAAAATGGACATAGTTTTGGACATCAAAATATGTTGTTGTGGCATAACCTAGTAGACTCTATGATGAAAATATCTTACTTTATTTTGTTAATTCATATTGATCGATAATATCCAATTACTATGGTGTCGCATAAGCTAGTGGACGCTAAGCTAAAAATAATATTCTTTGACTTGTTAAATGCTAGTGATCCATAAGCTCAAAATTTTATATTGTGGAAGTATTAGGTTACCTTAGTGGGTGTTAATCTCAAAACATCTTACTTAAAATTTCTCCTCAATCCACCAATCAAAATAAAAAAATCTATAACTTTTCAACTTTCTAATGTTTGTAATTTATTTAAATAATTTTTTAAACTATGAAACTTATTTATATTTTTCTTTATTTTCTAGTTAGTATTTATTTGACAAATATGAGGCCTTGTTGCAACATTGATTTATTCTATTTAATAAAAAAACATAATTCTATGAAAACAATCACACAAATACCACATCTAGCACAATCACACAACTAAAACATCTCCCATCCATGAGGTGTGAACTTGTTGCCATGTGTTGTTTAATTTAAAATGTCATTAAAAATTACTATTAACAAGGTTTATTAAATATACATGAGCATAATGATTGATACTTTATACAGGATTAAGGCACCCAAAACCTTACAATAGAATGCATCGTGAGCATTACGAAGAGTTAACATAAAAGAAAGAGGTAAAAAGGATAAAATAACTCATCCCAAACTACATTCCAACAGATCAATATAAGGAAATGTCACATAACATGGATGGGAAAACATCCCAAATGATGCATTCCATAAATAGTCAAAAAAAATCTCCAAGAGCCAACGAACTAGTTAGCCTTCAAATGTTTGTATTCCGGACGCTCCTTCTATCATTTCATAGTATCATCCCGCTTGTTCATGATAAGGATGTCATCTTGAACCTGCTCTTCCTCATCAGAATTACTGAGGTGGAGATTATACCTATGAAATTTGTGTCCTTACTCTAGCTTGACCACATGCCCGTGAAACTCCAAAACCAAACTTTTGATCTCTACCATATCGACCCTGATAGAGTTTTGGGTGATGTAAATTTTATTAGAGGCGTCAATGCAATGCATGACATTGTTTCCCATATTCATTCCAACTTTTCTAAGGCCTCCATATCCATTTCCACCTGAATCACCCTGAGAGAAATTTTATCAAAAGCCACATTCTAACCCATCTCTTCTCTCTCTTTCCCTTTAGACAAATCCTCTTTTGTATAAATCAAAGAACCTATAGCCACTGTACCAAGATCATCATTCCCCTTAGATGTCTTACTCTTCTTTCTCCTCGCTTCATTTATATGGTCCGTAAGAGTACAATTTTCATCTAAATCCCCAAATTCGGCTCTAATTCCTTTACCACCACCATTTTACTATACTTAATAAGTAAATTAATTAGTCCATGGTGTATTGTGGTATCAAATTTTCCTGTTGAAAATCATGCACTGATGTAGAGAGCAACATAAACATGAAAAAGGAAGGCTCATAGCAATATTACACCTAAACACATTAATTATAGTAAGATGGTTACTAAATATATTTCTATAATTTTATTTAAGAGTAATGTACCTCATAAGTTGGAGGCATACTGTATTCCAAATATTAGAGATGCAAAATCTAGCTATATTGTCTACCAATAGGTAAACCATTTGTTTACCATGGAAGAAATTCTCAATTTCATGTTTGCGTCTGGTGTGGTCTTTGAATATATTTAAACCCTCCAGCTCCATTCCACATGTTTACACTATCAAATCCTATGAAACCATAATTTCCATGCCATGGATCACCATGCTTCCATGATTCCATGCCTAACCAAACTCCAACACAAGATAAGGATCATACCCCATGACTTTTGAGATGAAATTCCTAAACCCCCAAAATTTAGAATGAGCCAAAAGGAGGGGTTGTCCTTTAGGGCACCATAGTTCATGGGATTAGTACTTGAATGACCACCTCTCATGGTTTTAGTCGAATGAGATTAAAAATGGAAGAAACAATGGTCAAAATGAATCATAAGAGAAAAATTAATACAAATCCCACCATATATCCTGCATGTGTGAAGGGTCCTACTAACCATAAGTACAAGGATGACATCTCAATGAGGGAAAATAACAACCATCAACACGTTAGTAATTAATGTTATTAAATATATTAATAACATTGGTGATATCATATCCCATCTTACACACTTTAAAGTTACTACCTTTAGCCCCCAATTTGGCAAGATAATCCACACATTTATTACCCTTTATATCGGTATGAATAATTGAATTTATTCAAACTTTTTTAGAAAAATTCTTTAGTATATTTACGGATATTTATTATGGTCCAATTATTAATTGTATCTTTTCTCACATTACAAAGGGTTAAAATCTTGTTTTGTACAACTAACTAGAAAATCACATTGACATTGGTGAGTAAATCCTTAATCAAATATTTCCTCTAAAAATCCATTTCAAGACAACATATACTCAGACATATGAATATCTTTAGTCCAAGAACTCATATGTCGGGGTTGTACTTAAGAACTATAGTCATTGATCTCCATAAATGTATGTAGGAAAATCATTTATGTGAAAATAATTGATCTAGGATGTTTAAAAGACATCAAATTATTTTAGAAACATGTTCAATATTTTTCATTCAAACAACAACATATTATAAGTACAACATAAAAGGTATTTTGTAGTAAGTAACAAATCTTTCAAATAAATACAATTTTCATCCTCCAATATTTACAATTGAATTCTAGTTAAGGTAGATGATCTTCATGTTGTTAACCTTGGGGAGTAAATCCTTAGTCTAATTTTTCCTCCGAAATCCTTTGCAAGATAACATATGTTTTGACAATGAATATGTTTGGTCCAATAACTTATATGTCACATGTTATACTTAAGCATTGTAGTCATTGATCTCCATCAATGCATGTAAGCAAAGATTTTTTGTTGAACAATTGATCTAGGACATTTAAAAGACATCAAACTATTTTAGAAACATGTTCTATATTTTTACATTCAAATAACAACATATTATAAGTACAACATAAAAAGAAAAAAACATAAAAGGCATTTTGTAGTAATTAAAAAATCTTTCAATCCTTCCAATAAGAAGAACTTTTAACATCCATGATGCTAGTCACACTTTTGTTTGAGTAGTAAAAATTTAAAAAAAAGTTACAAATTTCACTTCAATCCCAAACTATTATACCCTTTTTTTGTTATATCAATTCAATCCTCCAACTAGGTGGAAGTTCATTATAAGATTAACACTAGAGATACTAGCAGAAACTAAAATCAATATTTCTTTCTTTATCTTGTTAAATGATAGTGACTCTTTAGCTCAAAATATTATATTCTTCAAATACATCCGGCCACTAAGCTCAAACTAGGTTGATTTATTTTTTAAATCCCAGTGACCACTAAAATCAAAATAATATGTCACTTTATTTTTTTGAAACCTTGAGACCGTGAAGATCCAAATATTATTGTGTGTAATAAGCTAGTAGATGATAAGCTCAAAATACCATTCAAGTAACTTGTTAAATGTTGGGCCCCAAAATATGTGGGCATGTAGGACCTAGTTGAAGAAGGGTACACAGAATGAAGGTGCACATGGAAGGGTTCCAAATTGTAGGTTACAAAACATATGGTGTGCATGCGTAAGTAAAGATAGGTTTTTACTTATCTCGTATTCAACACCCATGAAGCACATGAAAAAGTATGACCCTTATGGATAAGGTGCTAGCCGAGCTTGTGACATCAAAAAGGGAATATTCTAGGAATGTAATGGAAGATTTCGAAAGAGCATCATCATACATAGTGGAAAGATAGGATCTATGAAGGCATGCTCCCATGGAGGACCACTTCGAAACTTGGTGCTGATCTATAACTTCGGAAGGAATGGCGGTGGGTTCTAAGGTCATAAATATAAGGTCCCAATAGAAAAAATATATAGAGGGTGAAGGAGAGAAGAGAGAGGTGAATCCCTAGAGAAACAAAGTGAAGGATACTATGGGTTAGGTATTAGGAGAAATCATAAGTGAATGGCATAATTAGGGGATGGGTTTCATTTATCTTTGTAATATGATGAGCATAATATAGCTTTGATGCATGACTTGGCTCTGCATATTCATATGAGGATCTGTGATAACCTCAAAGGATGTAAAGTGGATTACTGGATATGTTAATATGAATATAAGGCTTTGTTATAACTCATGTATGTGTTCAAGAGTATAATACTTATACATTTCCTCTTTGTATGAAGCATTTCCATGTGCTTCCTGTTATTTCACATATCTGCATGCAATGAGATGAAAACTCATTCTAGGCTCTTAGAATGTTGCATGGTTCTTTTCTATTCTTCTACCTTTGATTCTCTTTCATAAGATGGTGCATTCCCACAAGACTCACATAAAGGAGATACTCAACATCTGTGTGTGCCTTGGGTGAGTGCTCAGCACCCATCGGGTGATAGGTCGGCACGCATGGGATTAGACTATTGGTTTAATGGTATAAAATATGACAACATTAAATGAAAGTTACCACTACTCTCAAAGTAATATAAACAACCAACTCGTAGACTATGCCTGTAAGAAAATAGTATTGATTCAAGTTTTAATATATATACCCACACCATTCTAAAGGCACTTAAGGGTTTAATATAAGAAGAAATTTTAACATCCACGAGGCTAGTTAAAAGATGAAAAAACATATTATTCTTTTCATGTACCTATAGTTGTACCTGTAAGAGAAAAAAACCCAATAAGCATATTATTATTTCCACATACATGTAATTGTATCTACATTTAAATTTATATTAGTCCAAACTAAACATGTTGCTCTCTGTTGAAAAAATCAGACCTCCGGATGGAAAGGAATTATGGGGATGCATGTTTTTCAAGAAAACACCATCGTCATCTCATTCCAGTCAAACAATGTTTTGTGAAATCACCTCACCAAATCTCACAAACAAATTCCCATCAAAAGTGCTTCTTGTGCTCCCTATAACATCTATGTGCTTACCCACTTCATTTCCATGTGTAGAAAGAAAAACCTTGTAGAACTTAAATATAACAAATAGATGTGTCAATAATGAAATTATAATAAGATATTGGTTTATGATTTTTCATTTGATAATATATACATTATGAAATCATGTCTATAAATGTTATTTATTTCACATTTGCTTCATTTTGTTTACAAATTCTTCCTTTATAATATCTATTAACTAAATACATCTAATATCGGTAACATTCAAACTTTCAACCTCCACTAAATGTAGTAATTACATGAATATTAACTAATTAATGTAGCGGTTAGATGAACATTAAATAACACTATAATAAAATTTGTTTGGTTATGTTGAGGTGTAACCTCTTTTTGCAGCAATAAGAGGATACAACATTTTTGGGTTTTTTAGGAATTTATGGCATTCATAGGCTGCGTTCGTGTGATGGGCAGGACCAATTAATGAATATTAATAATTACGTCAGATTTCAATTAGAAATATTGGAGAAACGTGTTGAAGATTGGAATGAAGGTGCTCGACATCTCTATTTAAGCATCGTCTATATCAGGCCTTTAGGAATCATTTTCACAATAGCCTCATTCACTATTAATGGCACCATCAAATGCATTGAGCCTTCTTCCTATGAAGAGGTCAAGGCTGACCCGATAGTATGGAATATTTTGCATGAGGGTGGTGTTATGTCATTTATGGAAAAATTGTCTGGTCACTCTATCCGAGTGACTAGTAGTGTGTTGGCAACCTTGAAGAAAGGATGAGTCAAAGTGGGCAAGAAAAAAATTATTTTGACACAATTGATTGTGGTTTCGACGGGGCTCCCCATGGAGGGAAACATTTATTTTAAATGCTCGCTTTAGGAGAAGATGGATGATTTCTTATATGCTTTGGTTAAAATACGAAAATGTATCACTTGTGCTATGAATTGGGCTCTCTTCCACAACCTTGGGATAGGGTTGCTAAGAAATTCATGAGGGACTTCAGGCTGCGAGTGACACTACAAAGTTATCTATGGATGTCATCTTTTTCTTCTTGTGCATATTCGACATGATCGAAAGGTAAAATTTGTCTATTTTCTATTTCAATCGCTTGAGAGGTCCCTTAAACTGGATAGAGAAGATGCATTTCCTTTCTTACACTAAGGACGTTTTAATTTTCTCTTTAAAATTAGAGCTTCACAAAAAAATCCTCACGCTTCCCCTCTTTGCAAAAAAAAAAAGTAGCATCATGTCCCCCTCCTATTTTATAACCATATCCCTCTTTTTTTGTCACCGGTGCCTTCGTCTCCCTTCTCGAATCTGATTCGACATCATAATCATTATCCGAGAATGGTGTTGTGGTCTCCCCTATTTTTTTCTCTTGGGTATCCCTCATCTTCTTTGGTGGCTTGTAACCCTTCAGACACCTTGGAGAATTCTCTTAAGGTCTCTAAACCACTTACATACCTGACATATACTTCCTCTCCACCTCGTTCTGACACTTCTCTAGCTTATCTTTTTGTCTCCACTGAAATTGTAATGGCTACAACTAACTCAACTCACATGATCACAAAATCATGTGTAGTTTCCCCCCCACATTTTTATATGGAAGATAACACAGACTCAAAAATTGTAGATGTGTTGCAAGATCTCTCCTCATTTTACCTTGATTCTCCTTTGTTTGATAAAATGGGCTCCCATGATGTAGCTTTGGAACACAAAGAGAATTTAGAGAAGATATCTCCTAATCTACATGAGGCCATTAAAGATTATGTTACACTCATTATCTGCTATCAAGGAATGGAAAATTCACATGGACATGACTTGTATTATAATCAACAAAGAATTCCTAGAACACATTAAAGTAGTGAATATGATGGTTTCAACAAAAATTTTGGTTGCTCAAACATGCACCCATGTCTTGGATCTTGGAAGGGCTAAGGTGTTTGAGACCACAATGGAATCATCCCCAAGTTATGGGACCTTGCACACTTGGGACGGATCTCTAGAGAAGGTCGGTTCCTCTATCTATTTATACTACTACTACTACTCCTAGTGCTGAAAGGGAAACTAAGCTAATAATTCCAAGGGACCAGGGATAGAAGGATGACATGAAAGGAAACTACACTAAAAGGTGATAGCACCAGAAAAAGAGGGATGAACACTATATGTTCTGAGTGAAAATGAAAGGAAAATGTGTGAAAGGAGGCTAGGCATGAGTAGCACAACTAAACACGTATTCATCAGATCGTTCTCATGGAACACAAAAAATAAGGAACTACAAGGGATTCAAATAACACAACCAATGCATAATGCTAAAGAAAAGGAAAAAGAATGAATGCAAACATGTTAGGACAAAGAATAGTCATAAAACAATGCTTCTATTACTTCCAGAAATGCATAGAGCTATTACAATGATGAAGGAGGCCGATATCCACATGCAAGAGCTAGATCTAGAGGTATGCAACTCAAAATATAGAAAATATGGAGTCCTTAGAAAACTTCCTAAGGATCCAGAGTGTCTCACATAAAAAATGAGCCTTGCTCTTACATTTATAGATGAATCCATGGAGGAAGAATGGAAAACCCAAATTTGAAATACAACCACCAATAAGAAGCATTCAATGCCTACAAATCCACCTAGAGATCTATGAAATATGCTTCCCCAAGCTTATTTGGCATGTTGAAGAAGAAAGGAGGGTAGATCATATCAAATTAGGTGGTTTGAGCAATCAGATATGCTCATTAATGCTCAGAAAGAAATTTTCTCCATTTCTAACCTACCAAATTTCCCAAGAATTTGAATTTGAATTTCTATCACTGTAGCTAATATCAACAGCTTTCTCAAAATTATAGGTGCACACCGATCTGAGATTTATAGAATAATATACAACTCTCGAAAGATTTCAAAGTCATTGGCACATGCAAAACACGTGGCACACATGGATTGGCTAAAATGATGGCCAACTATGAAAATATTTGTTATTTCTACTTTGCGTGTCACTTGTTGATTTGTTGTATGATTTGGCATGCTATTGGGGCACTTTGACTAGTTTTGCATGGCACACTCCAACATGTCAGAAGATGACCTTGGCATAGAGGAGTGCAAAGGAGGGTGTGAGGGACATGCATGCGTTGGAAGGTGTAGAAGGGCACACACGACGTGTTATGTTTTTGGAGCCTATTTTCATGTTAGAGTGTGGTACACCTTCTATGTGTTACACTCGGGTATTTTTACGGTGGTTTATTAACCCATGGGTAATGGGTAACCATTATGGGTTGTTTTTGGGTCCATGGTTTTTTCGGTACCCATTGTTTTGATACCCACAGTTTTTTCCCCATGGTTTTGATACCCACGGTTTTGTATCAAACTACTTAAGCAATTGTCTATTTATATGGTCTTATGCATATGATAGATAGACAAGAAAATGTATTGCAGATGTGTTTTGAATTCGGGTGTGAATTACAGAGTTTGTTAAGCATAGCTCCAAACAGATCTGGTATTGTATTGAGAGATTGGAGGCTTGTAATAAAATCGAGTAAGTGATTCTTGGTGGATGTAGCCCAAATTGGGTGAACCACATTAAATCTTATCTCTCTGTGTTGTGTTATTTATTCTGCACTTTTATTTGAGATCTATAATATTTTCTACATATTAGTTTCTACTGTTGTGCGATTCTATAAGGGATTATTCTGCATATTTTATCTCTTATTTCCTAACAATTGGTATCAGAGCCTGGTTTGGTTTGTTGAAGTGTTGAATCACAAGGAAATTTTTTAGCTTGAGTGGGAGCTATGGAAGATGATGGAAGATCTAGTGTTGATAAATTCAATAGGTAGAATTTCGAGTCTTTGGAAGATGCGAGATGGAAGATTACCTTTATCAAAAGGATCTTTATACTCTCTTATGCAGAAGGTGAACAAACCCTCGAGTATGAAAGATGCGAAATGGGATTTGTTGGATAGGAAGGCACTTGGGACAATTCGGCCATGTCTTGCATCTTTGGTATTATTTAATGTTTCAAAGTAAAAGACTACAAAAAATCTAATGGATGCATTAGGAAATTATATGAAAAACCCTTTACCTCTAACAAGATATTTTTAATGAAAATTTTTTAATATGAAGATGTCGAGAATAGTTCGATGTAGCATATCATTTAAATGATTTCAATACGGTTATGAATATGCTAGCTTTGGTTCTGATAGAATTTGATGAAGAAGTTAGGGATTTATTAATTTTGTGCTCTTTACCTGAAAGTTGGAATAGCCTGGTAATGGCGGTAAGCAACTCGGTTCCAGCTAACTCAAAGTTGAAGTTTGAGGATGTTGTAGGGGTGATTCTAAGTGAGGAAATGTGAAGAAAAATCTCTAGGAATCTTCTACTTTAGGGAATGCTTTGACATTGGAAACTAGAGGGAGATAGAAGAATAGAGGAAACCATGGAAAATCGAAAGATCGGCAAGGTCAAAATCCAAGAGCAAGATTGTATGTTGGAATTGTGGAAAGTCCAGGCATGCAAAGAAGGACTGTTGGGAGCTTCGAGATAAGAAGAAACAACAGGAAGAAAATAAGGAGGAAAATGTGGCATCGGGTAATGTATGTCAGGATGCTTTGATTCTTTCTTTGAATAATATTAATGAATCTTGGGTTTTAGATTCAGGGGCTTCTTTTCATGCTACTCCACATAGGCATTATTCTGTTGATTATATTCAAGGTGATTTTGGGCATGTTTTTCTTGGTGATGATGAGCCTTGTAGTATAGTTGGAAAAGGTTCTATTCAGGTTAAGATGCAGAATGAGAATACATGGCTATTGAAGGATGTCAGACATGTGCCTACATTAAGGAGAAATTTGATATCGGTGGGGCAATTGGGAAGTGATGGTTGTACTGTGATATTTATAGCTGACTCTTGGAAGGTCACCAAGGGTGCTCTTGTGGTGGCAAGAGGTAAGAAGGTTGGAACCTTGTATTTAACCACTGATAGTACTAATGATTGTAATCTTGTGGCTTCAGATGTAGATACAACATTATGGCACTATAGGCTCGATCATATGAGCCATAAGGGCATGGACATCATAAAGAAGAATTTTCCTAGATATACAAAAATAGGTTTAGATTTATGTGAGAATTACATATATGGGAAACAAAAGTGAGTAAGGTTTCTCAAGGTTGGACCTACGAAGAAAGAGAGTAAGTTAGAGATGGTACATTCTGATGTGTGGGGGTTGGCTCAGGTATCATCTCAAGGGGGTTCAAGTTATTATGTTACTTTTATTGATGATGCAATAAGGAAAGTTTGGGTTTATTGTATTAAAAACAAATATGATGTATTTGATACTTTTGTTAAATGGAAAGCCTTGGTAGATAATGAAACAGCCTTAAGTTAAAATGTCTCGGGTTAGATAATGGAGGGAGTATTGTAGCAATGAATTTGATGATTATTGTTCTAAGAATGGAATCCACGGGAAAAAATGATTCCAAGAACCTCACGGTAGAATGGGGTGTCGAAAGGATGAAACAGAACAATAATGGAACGTCTTAGGAGCATGAGGATACATGCGGATGCCTCTTTATTTTTAGGTAGAAGTAGTGAGCATAGTTATGTAATTGATAAATAGAGGACCCTCAAGTGCCTTGGATGGAGGCATACACGAGGAGGCTTGGTACGGTAAATTTGATTACTCATTTCTTAGAGTCTTTGGATGTGAGGTGTTTGTTTATATTGAAAAGGATGATAGGACCAAACTAGAGGCTAAATCAGAAAAATGCACTTTTATTGGTTATGGTGGTGATGAATTTGGATTTAAATGTTGGAGTATTAAAGACAAGAAAATCATTCGGTCTAGGGATGTGGTCTTTAATGAGAAAGTCATGTATAAGCAACAGTTACAAGAAAATAGGGAAGAATCCAAGAAAGAATATGTAGTGGTAGAGGATCTTCCGGATGGGAAAGTGACCCATGAATCAGTTCAGGAACCTACTCAACAGGAACCCAAAACTCCTATAGTAAGGAGGTCTTCTAGGGTAAGAAAAGAACCTAAACATTTTTCTCCTTCTTTTATTTATTAATCACTGATAGTGGAGAGCCAAAGAGCTTTGATGAAGCAATGCAAGTAGATGCCAATAAGAAGTGGGAGAAAGTCATGGATGAGGAGCATAAGTTTCTTATGGAAAACTAGACTTGGGATTTGGTGAAGCTACCGGAAGGCAAAAGAGCATTGCAGAACAAGTGGGTGTATAAAGTTAAAGATGAAGGAGGAAAGAAAATATATAAGGCCGGTTGTTGGTCAAGGGTTTACACAAAAACCGGTATACATTTTGATAAGATATTTTCTCTTGTAGTAAAAATGACTTCTATTAGAACTATTCTTGGAATAGTGGCAGCAGAAGACTTGCACTTAGAATAGTTAGATGTAAAGACTGCATTTCTCCATGGTGATTTGGAGGAGGAGCTATATATGTAGTAGCCAAAAGGATATGAAGTCAAAGGTAAAGAGGAGATGGTGTGCAAACTAAAGAAGAGCTTGTATGGCCTGAAACAAGCTCCACGTCAATGGTATAAGAATTTTGATAGCTTCATGATGGAGCAAGGTTATATTAGATGTCATTCTGACCATTGCGTGTATATAAAGAAATTTGAGGATGGAAGTTATATTATCCTGTGTTTTTATGTTGATGACATGCTGGTTGTAGGTAAAAACATGTAGGAAATAAAAGTACTCAAGAAACAACTAAGTGAATCCTTTGATATGAAGGATTTGGGGGCTACCAGACAAATCCTTAGTATGAGGATAACTCGGGATAGGAAGGAACGGAAGCTGACTTTATCTTAGGAAGAGTACATTAAGAAGGTATTGGATAGGTTTAACATACAGGATGCTAAACTAGTTGGGACTCCTTTGGCAAGCCATTTTAAGTTATCAAAGGAGCAGTGTCCCAAGATAGAGAAAGAAAGAAACCATATGTCCAAGGTACCTTACTCATCAGCGGTTGGCAGTTTGATGTATGCTATGGTATGCACTAGGCCTGATATTGCCCATGCAGTAGGAGCTATGAGTAGATTTATGAGTGATCTAGGTAAAGAGCATTGGCAAGCAATAAAGTGGATCCTTCGTATTTGAGAGGGACCATGGGGATAGTTTTATGCTACAGTGGATCAGACACCACTTTACGTGGTTATGTAGATTCAGACATGGCTGGAGATGTAGACAACAGGAGGAGCATGACAGGTTATATTTACACTATAGGTGGGACAACAGTAAGCTAGATTTCATGACTACAAAAGCTGGTGGCTTTGTCAACCATGGAGGCTGAGTATGTTGCTGCCATAGAGGCAAGAAAAGAGATGATTTGGTTACAACAATTTCTTGAGGAGTTGGGGCATAAGTAGGAGGAATGTAAGTGCATAGTGATAGTCAGAGTGTTATACACCTAGCTAAGAACTCTACTTTCCACTCCGGGGACAAAGCATATACGATTGAGATATCACTTCATCGGAGACAACTTTGGAGGAAGAGAAGTTGAAGTTGGAGAAGATTCATACTAGTTAGAATCCTACATACATGATGACCAAGGTGGTCACAAGGGAGAAACTGAAGCTATGTTCATCTTTGGTTGGCCTTCACGGATGACAGTGAAGGGTTAAGAAGATTTCTCATTGAAAATCGGTCTCAAGTGGGAGATTGTTATGTTTGTGGAGCCTATTTTCATGTTAGAGTGTGGTACACCTTCTATGTGTTACACTCGAGTATTTTTACGGTGGTTTATTAACCCATGGGTAATGGGTAACTGTTATGGGCTATTTTTGGGTCCATGGGTTTTTTGGGTACCCATTGTTTTGATACCCACGATTTTTGCTCATGGTTTTGATACCCATGGTTTTGTATCAAACTGCTGAAGCGAGTTCTCTATTTATATGGTCTTATGCATATGATAGAAAGACAAGAAAATGTATTACCGATGTGTTTTGAATTCAGGTGTGAATTTTGTAGAGTTTTTTTTGAGTATAGCTCCAAACGGATCTGGTATTGTATTGAGAGAGTGGATGCTTGTAATAAAATTTGAGAAAGTGATTCTTGGTGGATGTAGCCCAAATTGGGTGAACCACATTAAATCTTGTCTCTCTATGTTGTGTTATTTATTTTACACTTTTATTTGAGATCTATAATAGTTTCTACATATTAGTTTCTACTGTTGCGATTATGTAAGGGATTATTCTACATATTTTATCTCTTATTTCCTAACACGACGCATGTGGGGAAAATAGGAAAATAGGTGAGCAGAGAACACATGGTGAAGGCACAACTATTACATAGTAATGGGTGCAATAGGAGAGGGGTTAGGAGTTATCTCGATAAAATAAAGTGTGAGGTGTGTGGTAAGGGAAGAAGATGATTTAAGAAGAAGGTGAATGCGCAGAAGGTGGATGCAAGGAGAGGAGTGAAACAAAGAGGGAAAGGAAAATAGAAGGAGAGAACAAAAAATTCAAAAGGGAACTTGAGAAAAAATAAGGGGTGCCAAGGGGAAACCGTAACCAAGGGGTTATGTCAATTGAACTTGAGTTCACACACCTTCCTTGATGGGAACTGAAAGCTAGAATGTGTATACAAATTACTTGAATTACTAGGAGAGTTATTTAGATAATAGAAACCCTATTACAAATTGTAAGGATGAAGTAACTACTCTCATGAGAAATGGCATGCATATTTTTCCTTGTGATGCATGATGATAGAATGTTTGACCTTGGAAAGTGTTGAAACATGGTTCAAGAGCACGAGAGGATGAGTTTTCTCAAATATTTAGCACTGGACCTGAGTTTGATGCATGTAGATGGGTAGAAGAGAACCTATACCATGAGTTATATGAGACATTATTTTGTTGCTTCCCAGTAGAACTATATGAATGGCTTTCAACATATGCATCTAGATCAAGCTAGTACTATAGATCACACGTGTGGACCCAAGATGACTATCAAAGGTTGCAAGATGCATATATAACTTGGATGCATGTTATTGATCACTGGTGGAAGAGGGTGTTGACCATTTATACTTTAGAATATGCCATTTTGACATATTCTTTCCCAAAATTTTGTGAGTTTGAGTTTCGAGGAGCCTAAAGGATCATTTTTGCATGTTATTCCTTTGGAGCTATGAAGATCTTGTTCATTACTTTAAGTTTAGAAGCATTTCCCATGGACACCTAACCTTCTCTAAGTGCTACGAGAGGAAGCTAGGGTGGAGGAAGATGTCGGAAATTGCGGTTAAAAATGAAAGGGAGGAGAGACGACACAAGTATAACAAAGCTCGTAAAAGGAGATGACTAGAAAATGCAAGGTTACAAGTGTGATGGATCTATGGAGGAAGATGTTGCGGAAGGAGTTGAGGTTCATGTAAATGATGTGGAACTTTAGAATTCTATGTTATCCCATCTTGGAAAGTGCGGGGAGAGAATCCACTTTCACTTCTAATGAGAGTTATTCACATGGAGAAATAAGAGTTGTCGGTGCACATCTAAACCCACCTGGTGACTAACCCCTATCGTTTGGTTTTCTAAATCAAGAGAGAAGTATTGTTAACCTAGCTTGGAATTGGTAGGAGAAACTGATCTGCACCCATGAGATATAATTTTCATTTGGAACATCCATGGCTATATCATCCATTCTTGTATTTGTAAGAATCTTTGGACAAGGTGTAATTATGCAAGCTTTGGGTATCACGTATGGGAGTGGGACGGACACACAACTAGTAGTGGGAAAATATCATAGACCATCTACACATAGTTTAGTGGGACATTGGGAACACTTAGCGCAACCACTTTAGGCCCATTTTCAATAGCAAGAGGTGGATCTAGTGGATTGGGAGGAAAAATACCTAATGGATCCAATGGATGCAGTGGAGGAAACACCGAGAGGGAACCAAGGCCCTGGATCGGGAGGATAAGGGCCTCGGCCACCTCCCCAAGTGTTTTTCGAGATGTCCTTACACTTACCAGACTATACGGGTATTGAAGATGTTGCGAGCATGTGCACAAGTGTGAGATACTATGGCATGCGAAGGGGATCAATACCCCAGTGGAAGGCAAGACATTTTGGAACAATGTTGCGAGGCCACACACATAGTTGGTATAGGAAGTATGACCCCATCAAATGGTGGTAGACTACATCACATTGAAGAATACCTTCCTTACGAGTTCCATATCCCGAGTTTGAGTAGAAGAGCATCAACGATCTAAAAGAGATCCAGTATGGAATGATAGAGAGTGTGCGGGAGTATGATGTGTGTTTCAATACTCTCTTATCAAAGCTATCCTATGACATTCATCCATATCAACATGCTCAATGGTTATTTAGAGGATTGATAACACAATTTAGAAGGGTCTATCACATAATACTTTCACAGACCCGCATAAGGCATTGGAAGCTTCCCTACACATTGAAGTTGTTGGGAGTGTTGATACTAGTATTAGTCCTTTTCTGGAGGCTCAAATTGCTACAATGGCCAAGCAGTTGGAGAAGTTTTCTGCAAACTCAACACATGAGGTTCATAGTGGGATTTGGTGTACATACTATGAAGTGGAGGGACATGCAAATGATAATTTCCCTCAAAATTTGGTATGTGCTATGGTGGTAGACTATGAGATATGCCATGGGGATCATGATGCAAGTAGGTTCCCTCTACTACAGTGCGCAATCCATAAGAATTTTTCTTTCTATTGTAAGATTTGTACCTCTACAACCCATGATACAAGGATTGTAAAATAATTGATCGATCCATGATGCTATTGATATGTGTCTGTGCGGAGTAGCCTTGTAGGTAGTTCCATGGATGATGACCATCATTATGATGGGTGTATAGATGGAGGGGCACATGGAAGAGGTTTTCGCAAGTATTTCATGGTCGCATTAACCATGGAGGAGGATGAAGTAAATTCCCTCGAGGAACATGTTATAATTTTGGATTTACAGAGCATTAGAAATGCAAGTGTCCTAATATTTTACAATGTTCATGGTGCGAAATAAACATAAGTACAAAGAGGTCTAGAAATTTATGATCATATGAACCAACATCACCGGAAAGTCAAGGGCAACTGGGATGGTGAGCATCAAGAATGCTAATTCATAGTGATAGTGGATGCCAAGAGTGGTGCATGAGTCATAGCTAGAACCTATACTGGTGACAACATGAGCGGAGACGCACACGTGCTGAGGATATGCCAAGACAAAGGACAATAGTTTCAAGAGGGGAAGTGGCACATGGAAAGTATCCAGGACCCTACGGATTAGAAACAGGTGTATCAAGAGACTATGAACGTGATTCAGAGTTTACAAGTGGAGATCTAATGCCTAAAGGAGTAATTGAGGCAGTTGGAGTAAAGTGAAGAAGAATGTCGGGGTTCTAAAGGATGACCTAGATGAGGTCAAGGAAGTGCACAAGATTTTAAGGAAAGAGAATATTATCCCCTTGCTATGACAATGGCTGAGGGAGAAGGTACCATGTGCTAGAGTAGAGTGTGAAAAGAATTTTTCATGTAAACCTTCCTCCTCATAGCCTCGAATTTGATAAGGAAATTACTTTGAATGTGGTTGCTGATGGATGGATTCTGAGTAATATCCTCATCAACATGGGAGTAGAGGTCAATTTATTACCTTAGATGCCTTGACATCAAATGGGATAGCCCGCATTGCATCCATCTTTGAATGTGTTTATATGGTGAAAAAGACTAAGGAAATTCCCATTGGATTCCCGAAGGATGGAGTTATAACCATTCAAGGGCCAAGTTCATTGGATACTTCGAATCTTGGAGCTCACTGAGTAAGACAACTTTCCAATGCTGATTGGGTGCCCATGGTGTTACAAGATCAATGTCAACTATAGTTTAACAAAGGTTATATCAGCTTTGAGAACAAGGAAGAAAGGTTGATCATCCCTTTGATGAGATGGGAATTCAAATCCCTATACTAAGCCCTTAGGAGAATAAGGCCTTTATAGAATCTATGTGTGCTCTATGAGAGATCTTGAGATAATTCACCCCATGTGAGGGAGTTATCAAGTTTGCAGATGCTCGAGTCCTTGAGTGATACCACTAGTGTGGCATGTGAAAATTGGTCACATGGGACTTATGAGTTGATAGGAAGATAGTTAAGAGGATCCGTAACAAGGTTGGAAAATGCATGCTCGGTCAAGTGCCCGGGAGGAAAGAAGTTGTCAAGTTACTCGAGGGACATACCCTAAAATTTTCTTACGGGAAATGGAAGCCCAATGGAAAAATGAGGACTAGAGAATAAGAATTCTCAATTATAACCTACTTGGAACTACAACACGCTAATGGGTTACACACTAGGATAACCTCTTAGAGTGGCGCGAACTAAGAATTACATTTTCTATAAGGTTATCAAGAAGCAATGTGCCCACGGTGATACATACAAAACTACTGTGGTACTACTTCATTTCATATCCAAGTATGCAAGAAGGCTCTGAGGGAAGCACAAAAGTGTTTCGCCTTCAATATGGGTTCATAATTTTTATTCCACCTTACAAGGTTGTGCACACACATGGTATATTCATGCATCGTCAAACAAGTAATCGGAAAGAGTTGACGATTGATCTCATTCAATAGTTTGAGTATAGGAGTACCAAGCCATCAGTGGATAAGGTGTTGTAAGTGATCAAACACCTTACGATGGGATATAGTGTTATGGCAGAGGATAGGCTACTAGAGTTTCTAGGTGAGCCTTATTTGGAGACATACCTCAATGAAGAAGAATCGAGGAAGTAAAACTTTAGCGCATGTGCATGGAAAAAGAAAAAGGAAAAATGGTCTACGTAATTGATAGAGAAGAAATGAAAACTTTGGATGTCAACCATTTGGAAGGTACACAAAAAGTCATGGATAGCGATGATGAGAGAGAACGCACCTACCATGATCCCTTAAAAAAGGTTAACATTAGAACAAAGACAGAACCTAAGGAAGCTATCATTGGGGACTATTGGTCAAAAAAAAGTTTCAAAGATCATTGATCTGTTGCAAGAGTTCCAAGATTTTTTTCCTTGTGGGTACCTTGTCATCACCAATCCAAAGACTATGATAATTCTTCACCAGGAACTCCTCGTGCTATGATTATTTACTAATGCACAACCTTTAGTTTGGTGGATGTAATCTGGAAACAAAACAACAAACATAACACAAGAATACCATAGACTATAATAAGAAGGAATGATGATAAATCTGAAATATCAGAGTAAATTATAATATTAACATGAAATTGTTACAATCTCACCCATGAGGTACTTCAAGTGTTATTGACTTCACTTGCCTTTCACCAAGACTATGGGAGAAACTTTACAATTACACCTCTTAATGGCTTCTTCAACACACCTTTAAACTGATGGCTTCCTTTGCACACTTCCTACAATATTTCTCACTACTTCCTTCTATGCTAAATGAGGGGGGTGGCCTCTTTATTTATAGACTTCTAGGCTTATCCATATTATCTCTAAGATAGGATAAGAAATCCACTCTGACGAATCATATTCCATACCTTAACTCTTATCTGTACATGTAAGCTTATCTTTTAAGATAAGATAAACCTTATCATTTCACATGGGTTCCACATTTTTAGACTTTTTACAAATAAAATATACAAAATATTTATGACCTCACTCCTTGTCCTTATTACCAATATAATATTTATAATTCCTAATCATGTAGACCCTACTTCTCTTCTTACCCCAACTTTGACATTTTAACATTACTGGACCACTTACGACAACTATTTACTTTTTACCACAACATTCCTATTGTACTTTTGACTATTGCCGTACTATACATTATTGGCGGCGTCATACTGGCAGCGCCGTTATCTTCTATCGATGCTACTACTAATTATACTTAACAACATCCTATTCCTAATACATACATTAATGAAATAGAAATTACGGAGGAAAATTTTAGTGTCGACATCTTCCCCCTTCCTAGCTTCTACTCCGTCCTCGGAGTAGACTCTTCTGGTGCTTGGAAAATCTTCAACTTGTCATGGTTGACCCATTTCGTAATGGGAGTGCCATCCAATTCCTCCAGTCGGTATGTACCATTTTCATGCACAACTGCTATTTTGTAGGGCCCCATCCATTTTGGAATAAATTTTCTTTGTCTTCTTTTTTTGTATCTGGAATCATATACTAGAACCAAGTCATTCACATGAAATGGAGACCACCGGATCTTTTGATCAAAGTATTCCTTCTGCTTCATTTTCTTCTTATAGCTTGTATCCTTAGCTATCTCCCTCATTTCCTCTAGCAAATGAAGATGTACCAACCTTTCTTTTACTGAATCACTTTCATCCATTCTTTCATTTTTCATTACTCTGACCGTGGGAATATCAAACTCAATAGGAAGAACTGGATCAATGCCATAAGCCAACTGAAATGGGGAGTATCTTGTTGCTGACTTTGATGTTGCCCTATATGCCCACAATGTTGCATGAATCCTTTTATCCCATTTATGTACCTGCAAGGCTGCATCTTTTGCTAGAATTTGACACAACACAAAATTTGTTCGTTCCACCTGTCCATTTGTGCTTGGCTTGTATGTTGTTGCCTTCTTGTGCTTAATAGAAAACTTATTGACTAGGGCTTCTACCACCTCATTAATGAAGTGGCTTCCTTGATCTGTTACAATTTCTAATGGACAACCAAATCTAGTGACAATGCGTTCATATATGAACCTTGCCACTTCATCCATGGAAGTTGTTTTCAATGGCCTAGCTTCAACCCACTTGGTTAAATAATCTATGGCAACTACAATATACTTATTTTGGCGTGAGGTAGTTGGAAGTGGACCTAAAATGTCTATTCCCCACTTTTCAAAGGGACCAAGTGGAAGAATAGGACATAATGGAGTTGATGAAGTCTTACGGTTACCATGTGTTTGACAAATATCACATGTCTTACAATAATTATAACAATATTTAAAAAGAGTGGGCCAGTGATAACCTGCATCCAAGATCCTTCTTGTTGTAAGTTGTCCAGAGAAGTGCCCTCCACATGTACCATTGTGGAATTCTTCTAGCAGTTCCTTCCCTTGATCATGTCCAACTACCCTCTTGTACTATCCATCAGGTCCTATTCAAAATAATACTCCATGCAGAATAGAATATGGACGACTAGCTTGAGTAATCTTTCTCTTAGTCTTTGCATCGAAACCATCAGGAAACTTGAATTCATTCAGATAATTCCAAATATCTATGTATTCACTAGGGATTGTGTCAAGGGATAACAATGTTGCATCGGGAAATCATCATCATCACAAGATGATCCTAAACCATCATAGGCTCGAGAGAGTGCATCTGCATTGACATGCTTCTTTCCTGGCCTATCTATAATATCAAATTCAAATTCTTGTAGCAAAATTATCCATCTTGCTATCCTCCCTGATGGGTTAGGCTTATTTACAATATATTTTAGAGCCTGATGATCTGTTACAACTAGAAATTTTTGCCCTAGCAAGTAATTCCTAAACTTCTTTACAGCAAAAATGATAGCCAGAGCCTCTTTTTCAGTTACAGTATAATTTACCTCAGCACTGCTCATTTGTTTGCTCCTAAAGTAAATTGGATGTTCATTCCCATTTTCATCCTTTTGGCTCAAAGTACTTCCTAGTGCTGCATCTGAGGCATCAGTGTACACAATGAATGGCTTGCTCCAATCTGGATTCTTTAAAACAGGTGAAGACACTAGGGCTTCCTTCAGTTGTCCAAAAGCTTCATGCGCCTTATTTCCTGGTTCATAAGTAACATCCTTCTTCAAGAACTGGGTTAGTGGCTGTGTAATCTTTGAGAAATTCTTGATGAACCTTCTATAGTACCCCACATGGCCTAAAAATGATCTCAACTTACTTCTATTCATAGGAAATGGTAACTCTTTAATTTTTGAAACTTTATCAGGATCAGTACCAATACCATCTCTGGATACTACATGCCCTAACAAAACACCTTTAGAACATCCAAAGACACACTTTGTAGGGTTTAGTGAGGCTTGTGCTTCATCTAACCTTTGAAATGTTGTCTCCATTTGGTGCAGGTGGTCCAACTTGCTCCCATAGATGCAAAAATCATCCAGAAATACTCTGATGAAGGTCCCAATGTAGGGTTCGAACACCCTATTCATCAAACGCTGGAATGTTGTTGGAGCATTACACAACCCAAAAGGCATAACTCTATAAGCAAACGTTCCCCAAGGAGTGGTGAACGTGGTCTTCAGCTGATCTTTCTCTGCTATATGAACTTGGTTGTAGCCGCTATATCCATCAGCAAAACTATAGCACTCCTGGCCAGCTACTTCGTCTAAGATCTGATCTGAAAATGGAAGAGGGTAATGATCCTTCTTTGTTGCCTTATTGAGCTTCCTGTAATCAACACAAATGTGTAGCTTCCCATTCTTTTTATTGATATCACAATGGGAGAAACCCATTCTAAATTCTCCACAAAGAAATATGAATTACGCATCAAGTAGCTTATCTATTTCTTCTTTTACGAGTCTTGGAAAAATTAGGATTCATTCTATATGGCATTTGCTTTATGGGCTTAGCACCATCTACCAGCTCAATAGAATGTTCTACCCAACTTACTTGACTGATTTCCTTGTAATCAAAAGTGAATATGTGTATGTACCTTCGAAAGAGATGGAGGTAGGATTCCTTCTCACTCTCCATCACAAAGATCACCAATCTTTATTTGTTGGAGATGATCATCAACTTCTTCTTTAGATAATTTTATGGGGTCATGAGTTGGTGTGGCTGGAAGGATATCCATGACTGAAACATCAACCTCACTTTCTTCATCTTCAGTGTCCACTTCACTGGTACTAGAGTAATCAGAGGATGTCCAATCATCAGTTTCATCACTTGAATCCATAGGTTCTGCCTTATGATGTCGAGGGATCATGTTTATCTTCACCCTCTCTCTACCACATCCAAGTGTCATGAAACCTTCATTCCAATAGTTTCTTGCATGAACTCTCCTTAGCCATGGTCTTCCCAGTAGCATTGGGTATGCAACAGTACCATTTTTCATCACCTGAAATTCTACCACACATACAACACCCATAACAGATATTGCCACATTTGAAACTACACCTTCTGGTTTAGTTTTTCCTTTATTTAATGACCTTAACATAAGTGTTGAAGGGCGATCAATTTTTAAACCCAACATATTCATTACAGACTTGGTCATTACATTAACTGCAGCACCTCCATCAACTAAGACATCATGAATTGAAATACCATTACATAATACCTCAGCTTGTGGAGCATAGGGATCCACCTCTGCCTCCAAAATAGGGACCTCAACCTCCTTCCTTCGTCGAGCATTGAGTCCACTTCGCAACTCCCGCCTCTTCTCAGAAGACATAGCCAAGAGTTGACCATATGTAATATTTGCAGGCCTTTTGGATAGATCTTCCAAGATGGAGTATGGTCCTTGCCCCTGTGAAATCAAAAAATCCTGCACACCCAACTTTCTTCTCCTATGTTTCTTACTAGTTTCTCCTTTCATCTTCTTAGGATCATTTCCATCTTGATTATCTTTTTCTTTCTTTCTTTTTGTTACAAACACATCTACTTCATTATTTCTACTCTTATCTACTACATCAAAAGAATTCACAGGTGCTTTTCCTTTATCATTATCTCCTTTACCAGATGTAGAAGCTCTATCTGGACAATTATACTTATAATGACCCTTTTTATAACAACCATAACATACAACTTCAGAAATATTTCTTTTTGGACCTCTATCTCCTCCCTGAGAACTAAATTCTTTTCCTTGAAGAAGATTAATAGTTAACTGACCCATCTTTTTGAGCAGATCTTCATACTCAGTAGATGTACTAGGAGAAATATTTGTGCTCATCGGGAGTGGTTGTGGATTCTGGACCAAAGGTGCTGGTGTAGGCTCTACTTTAGCAACAATTTCTTTGGGCTCCTCTTCCATGCTTTCTTCTTGCCTTCTTACAATCTCCTTTGCTTGTTCAATGGTAGTTGGTGGTCATACTTCACTCATTGTCTGATCTTTGGCTTCATCCCAAGAATGAAGTGCTTACATAGGAGATTATCCACACCATTCATCAACCCATCCGCTAATCCTTCCTTCCGGATCTGGGCATCGAGCTTCCTCCTTAGCTCTAGAACACGAGCATGATAATCCCTTATCTTCTCCTTCTCTCCTTGGGATAGCTTTGTGATCTCGATCATGAGATCTACATATTTCTGTTGTTCACCAAATTCTTCAAGAAAACTTTCAGTTAATAAATCCCATGAATTTTTCACATTTTCACCTAGTGTTTCAAACCACCTAAGTGCTGAACCATCTAAAAAGGTAGGAAAAATTCAGTCCATTGTTCTCTTCTTATAAGGCCATTACAAATACAAGATCGTTTAAACTCTTGAATGAAAGAGGAAGCATCTTCATTAGATTGGGCTGAAAAAAAGAATCTTCCCCATTTTCAAAAGTAACCACCGTAAAATACCAACCCACCAAGTACAATCAACAAGACTTATGTGCACAAATAATTGGAATCACTGTAATAGAAAGTGACTTTACACCTTTCTACAGTAAAATAGAAATGACCATGGTAACTATGGTAAAACTTGACTTACTGCATGTAAAAACCGACTTTCTTGTGGTAAACACTATTCACAGTAAAAAGTGAAGTTACTGTGGTAAATACTATTCACGGTAAAAAGTGACTTTACTGTGATAAATACTATTCACAACAAAAATGACTTTACCATGGTAACTACTATTCACGGTAAAAATGAATTTACCATGGTAACTACTATGCACAGTAAAAATAAGGTTACCCTCCAATTGATTTTTAACTAAGTGGGAATATCTCTCCAGAAAATCCACCAACGAGGAATGGTCCCAGCAACGGAACCAAAATGTCATCACCAATCCGGCACTATGATAATTCTTCACCGGGAACTCCTCGTGCTATGATTATTTACTAATGCATAACCTTTAGTTTGGTGGATGTAATCTGGAAACACAACAACAAACATAACACAAGAATACCATAGACTATAATAAGAAGGAATGATGATAAATCTGAAATATCAGAGTAAATTATAATATTAACATGAAATTGTTACAATCTCACCCATGAGGTACTTCAAGTGTTATTGACTTCACTTGCCTTTCACCAAGACTATGGGAGAAACTTTACAATTACACCTCTTAATGGCTTCTTCAACACACCTTTAAACTGATGGCTTCCTTTACACTTCATACAATATTTCTCACTACTTCCTTCTATGCTAAATGAGGGGGGTGGCCTCTTTATTTATAGACTTCTAGGCTTATCCATATTATCTCTAAGATAGGATAAGAAATCCACTCTGACGAATCATATTCCATACCTTAACTCTTATCTATACATGTAAGCTTATCTTTTAAGATAAGATAAACCTTATCATTTCACATGGGTTCCACATTTTTAGACTTTTTACAAATAAAATATACAAAATATTTATGACCTCACTCCTTGTCCTTATTACCAATATAATATTTCTAATTCCTAATCATGTAGACCCTACTTCTCTTCTTACCCCAACTTTGACATTTTAACATTACTGGACCACTTACGACAACTATTTACTTTTTACCACAACATTCCTATTGTACTTTTGACTATTTCCGTACTATACATTATTGGCGGTGTCGTACTGGCAACTGACCGTTATCTTCTATCGGACGCTACTACTAATTATACTTAACAACATCCTATTCCTAATACATACATTAATGAAATAGAAATTACGGAGGAAAATTTTAGTGTCGACAGAACAATGAATTCAAATGCATCCACCATTACTTGGGGAGATGAAGATCAATTTGAAGGAAGGTGTGTGCCCGATCCAAGAGGCCTTACTAGATGAATCCAAATTTGTGCATATGGGTTAAGGAAGAAATAGAAAAAAAGATAGCATCTGGTATCATTGAGGCAATGGAAGAATCAAAATGGAAAAGCCCAATGGTTATCAGTATTAAGAAGGATGGTAGGATAAGAATCTATGTCGACTATAGGGATCTAAATCTAGTAATGTGTCCTAGATCCCTTTCCAACCCCCTTTACTAAAGAAATTTTGGACAGAGTAGCCGGCCGAAAGTCTACTCTTTCATGGATGTGTTCTCAGGGTATCATCAAGTTAGGATCACCAAGGAAGACCAGATAAAGATAACTTTCACCACTGAATGGGGAATTTTTTCCTACATGCTTATGTCTTTGGATTGAAGAATGTGTCTGTTGTGTTTTTGCACATTGTGGTACAAGCATTCTAGGACTTCATCCATAAGTTTCTTCAAGTTTACTAGGATGACTGGAATTTGTATGGATTGGTTAAATACCATTGTAATAATTTAAGGCTGATGTTTGAGATATTTCAGCAATTGTGGTTATTAAGAAATGTGTCTTGGCTACTCCATTTGGAACCCTGGTAGGACACATTATATGCAAATACAACTTACTAGTGGATCTCGCCAAAGTTACAGTTATTATGGGATTAGGGAGCCTACTAGTTAAAGTGCGGCATGGATTCTTAGGAATATGGGGTATTATAGAAAATTCATCAAGGGATATTCCAATATCGTCATGCCCTTGGAGGAATTGTTAAAACACAAAAGTTCCTTTCATTGGGGAGAGATGCTACGAAGGCATTTGACACTTTGAAGGATAGGCTTATCATGGAGCCCATATTACATTTTTCTTCTAAGGATAAGCCTTTCGGTGTGCATGTTGATGCCTTAAGGACAACTATGGGAGCAATGTTGGCAAACCCCTAGTGAGGGAATTTTTATTATCCCTTGTGCTTTATAAGTAGAAATTTAACACCAACATAATATAACTACATAACTACTGAGTTTGAAGAATTGTCTATGATCTATGCACTCAATAAGTTTAGGTAGTATCAGTTGGTAACACCATTTATATTCTACACATACCACATGACATTAAAGTACTTAGCCAACAAGCCCGTTATACAAGGATGCATATTCCATTGGGTCATATTATTTCAAAAGTTTGAGTTGACGGTGGTCGTAAAACCGAGAAAGAGTAATTTAGGGCCTAACCACTTATCAAGGATTAAATCCAAAGAGGATGCAAAAATAATTGAGGATAACATGTCAAATGTATAACTATTTAGGTTGTGGCATGTGCCCTTAGACTTGGAAGATATTGCAATGTTCTTAAAAATAGGTGTGGCACCAGAAGGGATGAAATATCTTGAGAGAAAGAAGTTAGTAATACATGTTGTAACCTACATGTTTTTAGTGGAGACTTTGTATAATTTAGGTCATGATGAGGTTATGCATTGATGCGTATTGGATCATCCATGCATGGTGGGATTGCAGGAGGACACTATGCAAGAAATGTTACCACAGGAATATTTTATTAGTAGGGATTTGGTGGGAAACCATCTATAAGGATTGTATTGAGTTTTACAAGGCATGTGACCATTGCCAACACCTTGGAAAACTTCTATAAAGATAGATGAAATGCCTTTGTGACCAATATCTAGCACTGAACTATTTGAAAAATGGGAAATCAAATTTGTAGGGCCAATTTTACTATCTGCGTGAAGGACTGGTTCATGGTATATCATCACTTGTAATGATTACTTGACACGGTGGGTAGAGGAAGTGCTTACGAGGGATTTCATAAAGAACAAAACTACTAGATTTTTACAGGAGAACATAATCAACACGTATGGTTGTCTTTTAAGTTTAACAAGTGATAGAGGTACACACTTTCTCAATGAAACAATCAAGATTTTGTTAGCAGAATTTATGGTGGCCCATCACAAGATTACCCCTTACCACCCTCAATCAAATGAAACTACTAAGGCATTTAACAATATACTAAGTCACATGTTAACTAATATCTATGACATTGGAAGACGAATTAGGATGATAAAGTATTAGTCTTTCTATGGGAATGTAGAACAACATACAAGAGGTTGAACAAGGCCACACCATTTCAATTGGGTTTGGTGTGGAGGCTATTTTACCAGATTGAAGTCATGTTACCATCACTACATATAGCACAGAGGAGGGTTAGCTATGAGAAAGCACTGGAAGAAAGAATTGATAAGTTGATGTAGTTAGACGAAAGGAAATCACTTGCTAGATGGATTTAAAAGTTAGAAAAAGTGAGAGAAAAGGCATGACATGATCGTCATATCAAGAACAAGAAGTTTGAGGTTGGGAAAATGGTATTGTTGTATGATTTTAAGTATCTGCACCATCTCGGGAAGTTGAAATTTCATTAGTTGGGACCTTACATCATCTTGTACATTCTTAATTAAGGCACTTCCTAGTTATAAGTGTTGGATGGGATGAGGTTAAGAGGTCACTTCAATGGGAGTAGGTTGAAGCCATAATATAAATAAGTCTTATTGGTGTTTGTAATAAGGCATTATTTCCAATTATCTTAGAATTTCCCTTTATGTTTTTCTTTTCTTGTGTTTCTCTTTCTTGTTGCTTGTTCCTTTCTTTTTGTTTTTCTTTACACCTTGTGCATCGGTAACCACATTATTTTTCCAAGGTTGTGTATGTGTAGAGGACCACACATCTATTTTAATTTGGTTTGGAGTAATGTAAAGTATAATCCTATAACAAAATTTGAGTGGCCTAGTAGAAGGAAGCGGATAAGGTGGATATAGCGCATGAGGAAATGGTGGATATTGGATTATGGTGTCAAAAAGGTTGTAACAAAGACAACATACAAAGGATGAAGAGCGCAGGAACAACATGAGGTAGGTGAGGGAAAACATCAGGTAAAGGTGAAAAGAAGTGCCTTTGGCATTGTGGATGTGCGCGTAAGAGTCTTTGATCGGATTGAATTTTCATGAATTTGAAGGTTGACAAGTTTTTCGTGCAAAATTAGGCATGTGGTTAAATGCGCTTGGGGAAAGGATTTAGGGAAAATATGCATTTAGTGTCAAGTATGGTGGTAGGTGGTATAACATTTAATGTTGAGGGAAGAAAAAACTATAAATACAAGGTTGGGTAATTCATTTGTTACCTTGTGATTATGAAGTAAAAGAAGCTCTTACAAACTAGGGCATCTAGAGAGAAATTTGTGTGAAGAAAGGAGAATCTAAGAAATTTGAGTGTGCATCTAGAGTAGATCTATAAACCAAAAGGAAGGAGTACACGGGTGTGAGGAAAGGTTGTGTGAAGAGCATTGTCTTGTGGAAGGTTTTCTTAGTTAGGGTTTGGCAGCTAGGGCATAGAGAAAGAAGGATTCATTTTAGGAGTTGAAGCTTTGGAGTGAGATTTGGGATTGAGCAGAGTAGCAGAGTAGAGAAAGAGGAAGGATTTTAAGTTTATCCCAACCGTAAGGATGGTACTAAATAAACCAACCATTTCACCAAATTAAAAGGACAAGGGCAAGGGAAAGTAGACAACTTCAGTTGTGAACACAAATGAAGAATGGTATGTGGAAATGTAATACCAAGATGGGGTATTGTTAGGAATAAAGTGGGAGTCACACTTGTGAAAAGATGACCACGAGCCGATTATAATCATTACACGAGAAAAATAAGAAATAAATGGCATTAGAGTTGGTTGGCCCAGATAACAAGAGGATGTCAGATGGAATGCCCATTTACAATGACGAGGTGAAGTTCAAATTGGAGAAGGCAGGATTATTGCAACTATACGAGTTTCCATACTTTGAAATCCCGAGAACCTTTACCAATGGTTGATGTCACGTGTGCATGAGGATCAATTTATTTTGTGGGATGTAAGATACACATCACACCTCAATGTATATCTAAGTTCACATACCTCATTTCTAAAGGAGATACCATTGATGATGATCTGAGTGACAATGATGCTATCAAGGAGACTGTAGCTATGTATGAATACAATAATGGATCGCGATACTTTGACATCACAAAATTCTAGACCCATTTATGAGGATGGCCATGCACTTGGTCACCAAGCTCAATGATCAGGAATAATGGACACAAGTGAACAAGGCATGGCTAAATGTATGCCAAAGATATCAGAAGGAACCATCTATAACTTGTTTGCTTTCATCATGGATGAGATTATAAGTAGCACGTAGGAGGGAGAGAAGATAATATTTGGTAAAATCCTCCTCATCATTGTAATTTTCAGAGATTGGAGTGCTTGATGGGCCAAAAATATTTGTATGGGAGTATCCAGAAGAGTATCCCTCACCCGTAAAAAGGTTTAACAAGTACACTTGTTAAACCATGACAGCCACTCACAAGGCACGCCTGGAGAAATGGTATAAGTGAATGTATGATGCATTTGGGGTAGAGTGGAGGATCCCATTGAAGTTTCCCACACTCGTGAATGGAGAGGAATATTTTTTAGTATACCAACACTTTTGCATTGGCATATTTACATTAACAGATGGGAATATGTGTCCTTAGTGCAAGCTACCCTTCTCCTTCACCACAAAATACTTCCAAGCCAGAGTTAATCAGCTCAAAGAGGCCAAGAGACTAAGGTTCAACCCTAGTGAGGTAGATATAGATCAATGTAAGCTGCACCGAAAGCTCATCTACCGAAATAAGAATGCATACATGGAGAGATATGTCTCCCACAAAATACAAATGATGAATCCTTTAACACTGCCGATTATAGGGAGGACCATAGTAAGGGTGTATCTACGCATAAGGCCAAAATTTTAAAAGGGAACTTACTTAGAAAATGATGTCTCCATCTCTTAAGACCCTACAAGAAAGAAGAAGGCCACACATAGAAAGATATAAATAAAAGATGTGTAAAGCACCAAGTGTTCAAACCACACAAATGGGGAGTGTACCTGAGACAAGTGCAAAGCCTAGTAGTTACACGTGGAGAAATAAGTCTCTTATCAAGGTGAATACCCTAGACTAAGAGGTGTCGAGCATGAAAATCCCTCACTCATGAGGAATCTCTAAGGAAGACATCACCACAAAGAGAAAGAAAAGAAAATCTTTGTCTTTGGAATCCCAAGGTACGGTAGATGCGAAGGTGGTGATTGATGAGGTAGATTCAAGAGATGAAGAATCTAGATGCCTACATTGGCAACAAGGATGATGAGGATGATCCAGAAGGAGGTGAAGACCATCCATTCTATGAGGTTCATGATTTTGAGGAAGAAGGATATGAGGAGAATAAAGAAGAGGATGAGGAGAAGAATGACGACAAAGAAGTTGAGGCTAAAGGCAAGGGGGTGAGCGGAAAGAAAATATAAAGGATCAAATGACCCCAAGACTCATAAAGGAATAGGTAGACAAGGCCACAAAGAGAGAAGTGGAAAAAATCATCAAGGACCTGGTGGAATAAGAGGTTGAACGAAGTATAGATGAGGTCTTGCTGAACAAGAAGTTGATGAGGAATGCGTAGAAAAAGAATATGGCAGCATAAGAGGAGATCCTAGTTTGGTTGTAAGATTTCCAAGAGCCACATGCACATGGAAGAAGATCATAGAAGAATCACAAGGCCAATGAATGAGTTACATTAATGATCCAAACAAGGTGTTGCACATGTGCTTCCAGAGCACCATGCCAATGAAACAACTCTTAGCTATGGCTTTATTTGATGAGGAAGGTTCATACCCTTGGACAAGTAAATTGTTATCATGGGCATTTGAGTCCCACATTGATGAGCCCGAATTTGAAATAAGCCAAGGAGCATTGTTGAAGGTGCCAAAAAAAAATGAATAAACCCCTTGGTAAACACCCAACAATTATCAGATGAGAAAATATGTAACATGCTAAAAAAATTCAGTTGAGTTTGAAGCTAAGATCTTTGGAAGAAATGACAAGGTAAAGTTCCTAGAGGTAGAGCTAGAGAAAAAGGAGGAAGATCTCCTTGAGAAAAGAAAGGACCTAAAGTAGGAGAAACTAATCAGCACTTAGTTAAGGCATGAGTTAAAAGATGAGAAGGAAAGAGTGTGTGAGGCATACAAGAAAATAGAGATGATCACGGATGCCATTTTCTTGAAGCATCCATACTTAACACCACCCGCACTAAAATATGGATCAAATTTCCAGCTTCCTATATAACTTGACCTGCATACTCACTATGGAAAGGAAACCACTTGCCTTAGAATCCATAGAAGAGGCATTGGCACACCAAGAAAAAGAGAATAAGATGAAGGTTGTGTAAATTTTTTCTCAATACAACAAGATCCTCCCAATGTAAAATTCACTGCACAAGTTGTTGAGGCTACCTATGATAACTGCATGGATATGGATAGAGTGGAAATTATATTTTTTCCACCCATGAAGTGAAACTCAAGGAGTTCCAAGAAAAGAACAAGGGGAACAGGGCTAAGCGAGACAAGATCCTAGCCAAAGTGGAAAAGAAATCAGAGGCGATTAAGATCTTGTGGGGCTCAATCAAGAGCCGATAAAGGAATTATACCCCCAAATCACTTAGAGAATGGACGTGCTCAAGTATTTGGGAAACAACTAGAGAAGATTGTGGAGACAATGAGTGCTAAGGGAGAGGAGATGAGTTTTGAATAAGTGAGCGCCCTAGTAGGTGACCTTTGTCAACAAGCTTAGAATGAGGTCGATGCTTGGGGAAAGTTAGAAGAAGAATTAGGGAAGGATTTCCCTCTCCTCCTCTAGAAATAAATTTCCCATTATTTCATTCTTTTTTCCATTTCTTCATTCCTTTATTCTTCCATTCCAACCATTTGTAAGGATCCATCATTCTTTATTTCTTTATTCAAGAGTATTTCAAAGGATGAAGAACAGGTTTAATATGGGGTGATGTTAGGCCCTAGAATATTGGCTAAGGATGGGAAGGTGCATGGGCACACGGGACTTATTTGGAGAGGGTGTGCAAGTTGAAGGCATGCAGGGAAGGGTTCCAACCGTAGGTTGTAAAACATGTAATGTGTATGTGTAAGGCAAGACATGTTTTGTACTTAGCCATATTCGACACCTAGAAACATACAAGAAAATAATGACCCTTGTGGATAAGGTTCCACTTGGTAACTATGGGATCAAAAGGGAATATTCCATATATAAAATGGAAGGTTCTAGAAGATCATCATCATATAGAGTGGAGAGCTCAGATATGTGAAGGCATGCTCCCATGGTGGACCATTTAAACACTAGGTTATTTATATGTAACTTCCTGGAAGGCAATGGCAAAGGTGCTAAGGTTATAAATACAAGCCCCCGATAGAAGAAAGATATAGAGGGTGAAGGAGAGAAGAGAGAGGTGAATCCCTATAGAAATAGAGTGAAGGATGTTATGGGTTAGGGATTAGGAGAACTATGTAAGTGATGGCACATTTAGGGGGATGGGTTTCATTCTTCTTTCTAATATGATTAGGATAATATAGCTATGATGCATGACTTATCTCTGCATAGTTATATGAGGATTTGTTATGATCTTAAGGGATATAATGTGTATTACTAGATCTGTTAATATGAATATGATGCTCTATTATAACTCATGTATGTGTTCATGAGTATATCACTTATGCATTCCCTATCCGTATGAACCATTTCCATGTGTTGCCTATTATTTCTCTTTTTGTATGCAATGAGATGACAACTTGTTCTAGACTCTTAGATTGTTGCATGGTTCATTTCTATTCTTATACCTTTGATTATTTATCATAATATGGTGCATTCCTACAAGACTCACATAAAGGAGAGACTTGGCACCCACGCATGCCTCGGGTGAGTGCCTAGCGCTTATTGGGTGATAGGTTGGTGTTCATGTGATTAGACTATTGGTCTAAGGGTGTAAAATATGACTACATTAAATGAAAGTTACCACTACACTCAAGTATTATAAAAACCAAATGTCGACTATGCCTACAAGAAAATAATATTGATTCAAGTTTTAATATATATACCCACACCAGTCTGAAGTCACTTAAGGGTTTAATATAAGAAGAACTTTTAACATCCACGAGAATAGTTAAAATATGAAAAACCATATCATTCTTCTCATGTACCTATAAGTGTACCTATAATTGTGAATGTAATTGTACCTGTAAGAGAACACAAACCCAATAAGCATATTATTCTTGCCACATACATGTAATTGTATCTACATTTAAATTTATCTTGGTCTAAACTAAACACACTGCTCTCTGTTGAAAAATCGACCTCCAGATGGAGAGGACTCATGGGGATGTATTTTTTTCAAGAAAACACCATCCTCGTCTCATTCCAATCAAATAGTTTTTTTGAAATCACCTCACCAAATCTCACAAATAAATTCCCATCACAAGTGCTTCTTGTGCTCCCTGTAACATCTATGTGCTTACCCACTTCATTTCCATGTGTAGAATGAACAACCTTGGAGAACCTAAATGTAACAAATAGATGTGTCAATAATGAAATTCTAATAAGATATTGGTTTATGATTTTTTACTTGATGATATATATAGTAAGAAATCATGTCTATAAATGTTAGTTATTTCACATTTTCTTCATTTTTTTTGCAGATTCTTCCTTTACAATATCTATTAACAAAATACATCTAATATTGGTAACATTCAAACCTTCAACCTCCACTAAATGCAGTAATTACATGAACATTAACTAATTAATGTTGTGGTTGGATGAACATTAACTAACATTACAATAAAATTTGTTAGGTTATGTTGAGGCATAACCTCTTTTAGCAATGGCAAGAGGATACAACATTTTTTTGTTGATTGGGCATTTATGGCATTCATAGGTTACATTCATGTGATGGGCATGAAAGATTAATGAATATTAATAATTACATCAAATTTCAATTAGAAATCTTGGAGACACGTGTTGAAGATTGGAATAAAGGTGCTCGACATCTCTATTTAAGCATCATCTATATCACTCCTTTGAAATCACTATCATAATAACCTT